>OY757253.1:6049232-6577707 GCA_963584085.1 Pyrausta aurata | reverse complement strand
GGCCCGCCGCGCTGCAGGCGGCCGACGACACTATGTGTACGTACACTAGTACTTATAGCTGTGCAGCTCTCCCGCGTCGGGCTCGGCGACGCTGCTGCGACGACTAGATGATGATTCGCCCGCCACCGCCTGTTGCTTCTACCCGGCTGGTCCGGCCGGCTGGCCGCGCTGCAAACCGCCAATGACAATACGAGTACGTGTACGTACACTAGTAAAACTGGACCTATCACACATGCCAAGCTCCTGCCGCTTTCGTCCGTTTCGTGTCAATACAGTTTATTTTTGCATACCTTTCTGCGTCACCGTACAGTTACGGGCCAAACATAAATAAAATAAACGGTTATAGTCAGCGAGTTAGCAATTGAGTTGTGACACTATAATGACAAAAGACACAGAAATATGCAGAATTTTTCGATAAGTGCAAGCAAGATATACATGACACTGATACTCACAGACGACTCGATATGAACACGTCGACTAAAGTGCCTACTTGCAAATGTGTAGTGCGTGCGTGTCAGCTCGGTGACGATGCTGCGGTCGCGCGCTACTTGCTATTCATTCTACTGTTCTATGAATAATTATTGTTCCACTATAGATTTGCCCACTATTAGAACCGCGCGCGACGACAGCGTCACAAATTATTGAAGGACGTGGAAATGACAAATGGCGGGCTGATTTTTGTTTTTATAGTGTCTTGTCAATATGGCGGGCTGTCATTACGAATATTTATTAAACCAAAGTTATTTCAATTAAATATTGTATTATTATCCTTTCAGTCTATACAGATACGTTAATTTAAAGTGTCGATATTTACTTATTAATAAAATATAATGCACGGTTACATTAAAAAAATGGTGACAGACGTCCGTCAACGTTGTTTTTTTGTTCACTGCGAGCGCTGTCATCGATTCGGTTTCCCCCACCACCTACTGCGCACACAGCGAATAGATTCTGTTAATAGAATGCGTTACATGTTCGTTGCGTTACAATAAGTATTGTTCGTTCCACAGCGACGACAATACCCAACGAGCTGGACTGGTACGGCTGCGGGCGCAAGTGGGGCCCGACGTGCGCGCTGGCGTGCTGCCTGCGCTGCGGCCGCGCGCTCGTCTACTCGCGCCCGCTGCTGCGGCACTTCCCCGCGCTGCCCCCGTACAAGACTATCGTGAAGCAGGTGCGTAGAGTCTGTTTTTATTTGCTTGTCCATTATTTAAATAGCTCTTGTAAAAAGCAACCGTGACTCTGTGACAGACGAGGAATCGAGCACCGTGTCTTACGCTATCCGGGCGTTTTCACGTATCACGTTTGCTTTTTACATGTGCAATTTATATTATTAAGTTTGTATACTGACAAAACACTTTAAAACCAAAAATTAACTATAAATTGGCTTTCTTCATCTTAATAGATTATTAAATATTTCTAAAAATATTTTCCTTCGGATATTGTGAGAGCCATCTCGCAACATTGATGAGATCACGCAGCCTACGCGTTAAAAGAAAGCGCTTGCAAAATTCAACAGGCTTGTTAATGTGACGGTGGCCGAGTGGTATAGGCATACGCCCGGATAGCGTAAGACATGGGGTTCGATTCCTCGTCTGTCACAGAGTCATAGTTGCTTTTACAAGTGCAATTTATGTATTTTTTTATAGTGTCTAGGCAGACATTTGACACCCAATCTCACCTGACTAGTAATAGCCTATTCACTCTGTTCTTGAAATCGCCCAAATTATAATGTCTAGGAAACACTTCAGCCGGCAGCGAAGTTGTTATTTTTGCTGTCAAAAATATTGTAATATTTTCGCTAGGTGGAAGTAACCCTGAGTTCACTTAAGGGTGGCACTGAACCCCACAGTGCGCGGGTCCGACTCGCACTTGGACGGTTTTTATTATTATTAGTTGGCCAGACATACCAGCTTATCAAATTATAAATTTTGTTTAAAATTACCATTATTTCGACTCCATAAGTTACCGCATTGTTTGCCTTGGCGTGCTGTTGTCCGCACTATAGGTAAACCGCGAAACTGAGACGTCTCTGACGTCACTTTTGTTGTATTTTTCGCCCAAATTATGCACTCCATATTTTTTATTATGAATTAAATGTTCTTCTTCAAGGTAAAAGAAAGATTGTTAAATTTATAGTTATGATGAGGAGTACATTAATTGTGAGGGAAATGAAAATAAAGGTGATAAAAGTGACGTCAGAAACGTCTCAGTTTTGCGGTCGACCTATAGCAACTCTTATTCTTTAATATTGACATAAATTTTTGTTCACAGACAATAGCAACGTTGACAACGGTGCCATTGGGAAAGAAAAGAAAGAAGAAAAACGACAAGTTATCTATGCTGGTGGAGCCGCTGACGTACGACGAAGCGATCCTGCAGTACGGAGTGGAGGTCATGTTTTATAATGAGAATGTAAGGATTTTTTAAAATTATTTTGTTTCACACGCGAGCATGTACACACGCACACGCACACACACTACACACACACACGTTTCTTCATAACTGAACTATGGAACTGTTTTAAGTTCAGTGCAACCTGTACATACATTACATTTTATTTTTACTTTTTCTCCCTAGTTAATATACTACGGTGTTAAATATCTCCATTGTTAATGTTATGGAAGAGCGAGGAGTATCACTTAGATAACTTTGTGGGTAGCCCCGGCAACATATACAGGGTGTAACAAAAGGCTTAACGAAGCCTTATACCACGCATTCAGTACATCAAACCAAATCGTATGTAACATTACATTGCGTAGTGCACGGCTTGTGGTCTGTTTATGAAAAAAGAAAATTTTGAACACGTTTCTTAGAGAATAGTAGATTGTTATACAAGGGAAGAAAGCGACCCATTTCAATCGAGATGTTTCTGGCGCTCGAACGAAGTGAGAGCGCCAATAATTCGAGAGTGAAATGGGTGCTTTCACCCGAGTTAAACATACTATTTTTCATTTCGACTGTGAGGAAAACATTAAATTTACAAAAGTGGTTGTAGATGTCTTGGTGAGGTATTATGTAGTTCAGCGAGAAAGGAAAACTCAAGATTAAACAAAATATGACAGTTGATTTACAGTACTAACAACACCTAACACGATTAGAAAGAATAACGGCACTAATACATGAAAACAGAGTACAAATAAGTAGAAAATATCAAAAAATTTAAATCTTTGTAAATAATATCGATCGATTTTTTTCCACAGATAATAACAGAAATATTTTCTTTTTTTTAATAAAAGTTTTAACGGCTTTGGACGAATCCTTCCTGAAATTACACTGACAATATAAAATTAAAAAAAAAAACATCTTGGCATTATAGCGGGCAGCCAAATATTTCAATTATTAATTGAATTAAAATTAGAAATTGTATATTTTTTTATCAACGATTATACATGATACCTACACAATATGATTTTCAATTTATAACTAAGCAAAAATGTTTGTTATTTTAATAACATGATGTGACTCAATTATCTTTGGTCCAAGCTTTGACTGCAGGCCTTGACTCTATGCCATGTCAATTAAAACTAAATTACTTTCTACCCTAGGGATGGATAAGCTATTTTCCACCCGGCTATCCACACAGGAAAGTTATATTTTCCGAACAGGAGAGATGAAAAAACACTTGTTAGTACTAATAGAAGATTTTTATTTAAAAAACTCTGAAGAAAAAAAAAACACTTGGACTGTCAATATCTCACTAACACGTCATTTCCCAGGTATGGTTTCTTCGAGAGAAATAATCGTATGAATGGGGGGAATACGTGGTTTTAGGCTTCGTTAAGCCTTTTGTTACACCCTGAAAAATATGTATGGACCCGACCGAACCGTAGACCGCAACCAGTGTGACCAATCCTTAAATGTTCGTGACCGCTAACGTTGTTTCTTCTCGCAGAACGCGCCGACAACGAGCGGCTACCGCGAGCCGTACTCGGAGCGGTTCCCGCTGGCGGACGTGACGGCGCTGGCGTTCTGCCCGTCTCGCCGCCACCACCGTCGCGCCGCCGTCGGCGTTCACACCGGGTTCGTGCTGCTACTCACTGTATGAGCTTTAACTCGTCAAGTATGTGTAAACGAGACACAATAAAAATTCCATTGTTATGCGACTCTCGGCATTCGTTTGATACCTGACTGATTACCTATTGACGTGCAGTCAGGCGCCAAGTAACCGATATCGACCGTGATAACTGTCTATAATATAAAAATGAATCGCAAAATGTGTGGGTAAGCGCATAACTCAACAACGCCTGGACCAATTTGGCCAATCCTTTTTTAAAATGTTTGTTGAAGTTCAAGGATGGTTTTTGCGGCGCGAAAAAAATCTAATAATTTCCGGAAACACCCTAAAAACAGCCCTTTCCTTTTTCCCATACAAATGTTTTCTAACTAAAACGTAGAGTCAAGGAAGATAATAATTATCCATAAAACGGGGCCGGGGCGGGACGGGGCTGGGGCGGAACAAAGTTCGCTTGGACCGCTAGTTATTATAAAACAATATGTTATAAGGTTTAATATTGATTTGCTATTGTGTGGAAACTCGGAGCCTGACGTGTCGTGTATTAAATGCATACTGTATAAATAGATATGTGTTAATAATAAGTAGGACAGTTTGTCGACTAAGTCCAAACGTTTGTGTTTCTTACAATAAACTTGGTGATTGCATTGTATTTAAAACGTTGTACAGAACGCGATTTAGATGACCGTGATACTGGTATTAGTAAAGTTGACGTGTTAGTAAATAATTATCATCATCATCGTCATCTCATAGTGGTAATGCTTATCATCATCATCATCATCATCAACATAGGCCTCAGAGAAGCTTAAACAAAAATATCAAGGCAATTAAGGGACGATTCGTGCCCTCAGTGTGCCTTATGTAAGCTATTTTGCCTATTAAACAGAGTTACAAACAAGCTATTTAACCGTATAAAGTCAGCCGAGTATCTACTATATAAAAATAAGTCGGGTTTCCCTTCCTGACGCTATACCTCTAGAACGCACGTTTTGCATTCGTTGGAAAGGTCGCGGGCTCCGTGAGGTTTATAGCAAAGAAAATTCCCATAAAACGGAGCCGGGGCGGGAAGGGCCTGGGGGCGAAACGAAGTTCGCTGGGACCGTAGTTATGTATAATTTTTTAAATAACAACTGTATCGGCTTAATATTAAAAGATAAGTTATGTCGGATTTTCGATCTCATATTTATGAAGTGATCGAAGCTTTGCATTTTAAATATGTATGTATGGCAATAAAGGTTCCTGCCTACTAAACCGTAGCAAACCATGACCGTGCTTCGAACGTGTGAGACCTTTAGTATCAATTTTGGTTTATTTTTCAAACCATGGTACATATGTATTATACATCACAATATTAAATTTAGTTATTTTCTTGCCATTTTAATATTTTTATCATTTGTTATATTAAAACTAATTTAATTGAGTGCCACTAAAGTCGTCATTTTAAAATTAAAAATATATTTTCAAATGTTTTAGTAGGCTCACCTAATATTCCTCAACATTCTTTGACTTAGGTGGTATATTCGACTTAAAAAAAAAAAAGAAAAAAAAAAAAAAAAAAAAAGATATTCGACTCTACATTTTGCGTACACTATGTCACAAATAAAAACGAAATAAATACGGTATTTTTAGAGCTGAGTATTTTTTTGCCATTTAGGATGACTAGTTTTTTTCAACATATGTCTCAAACATAAATTACCAAATAAATATGTAGTATGTGTAAATACTAAAATGTATGTTTGTTTAGTATAACAGTTATATGCAAAATTGTGTATAGTTTAACTAAACGCAACGCGCAAGTAATAGGGCTAATTTTGTATAAAACTTGTATTAAATGTTTATAGTAGAAACAAATTACGTGTTTAATTCTAAGAAACATGTATAATAATAAAGAATATTATTTATTATTAGATTATATCGGAAACGTATATCGGATTAAAAAAGTGATATTATTGTTTAACTTCTTGTATAATAATCCTTAGTTATTGTGGTATACCTAAGCTTGTTAATAAATAAACGTTAAACATTACCAAAAATGATTTTTATTAACTTTTTCTTCTTTAATTTAAGAGCTGCGTTCTTGTCGGTGGAGTAATTGCCATTCTTTTCTCCTTCCTGCGTTAATCTTGACTCTCTGATACTTTTGTTCTCTATGAAAATATGTTTTCGGCGGTATGAATTTATTATCTCTTGTTCAGGTAGGATAAGTATCCTAAACTGCTTCCTACTTCAAATATTTATTTATACACATTTTTACAAAATCCTTATAACCTGTGTCAAAGTTTGTCAAGATGTGGACCCTGTCTGACTGTAATTTATTGTAAAATGATAGGTACGAATAGTATTTTTTAAAAAAAACAAAGGTGCCTATTTGAATAAAGTAATAAGATAACATAAAACTTGAGTAAACCTTATAAATTGACTCCAGGGTGAGTTATCATGGTTGCCATGATTTTTTGAATCTTAGGGAGTTATATTGTCTCGAATTTCAGTAGCCACAAGCTACCTACACCGGGTGTTCTTACTGAAATCATAAAACAACATTCAGCGTAACGAGCACGATAAGTACGTTGTATGTTTTCAGCGAGACAAGTGAGTGAGTTTTATTAGTGGTTTGCGTTGCCGCGAGCGTCACGCGCCGATTCGGCAGTGAGATTCGTGCCGCAGCGGGGAGAGAACGCCCGGTCGCTCTCTGAGTGTTACACGCGCGTTCGCTCACGTTAATTAAGTTTGTAGAGGCAATAATAACAGGCTAGTTACAATTAAAAAAGTTGACTGTATTTTTTTTAAATTAACGTTGCAAAAAAAAAAAACGATGTTGGAGGAACTAAAATGCTCATGAGTTTTATTTTAGAATTAGAACACTGAATCGCGAGTTTTTTTTTCGTTGATGAAATATTAGTGGACTTAAAAATGATGATGGCCAGTGCGAAGTTGGTAAGGGAGTGCAGCTCGGAGCTCAGCTCGGACGTCCGGTCGCTTTCCGTCGCGTCCTCCACGGAGGAGCAGGAGTCCACCACCACGGAGTCGGAGTACACTGAGGAAGAGAAGGAATATGAGCTGGACGACTTACAGATATTGAAAACTATTGGTAAGTATTTGTTTGTTTATTTACCGAGGTTTACTTTGTCCTTGTATACAGGTTCAAGAAAACTCACAATCTGCATTAGGAGAAAAATCTAAATTTATAAATAAAGTTAAAATATCAACTTTTATTTTCACACACCCTGTTTGTATACTTTACCAACAAAAACGTCAGTATTTTTTTTATTTAAATTCTTTTATTTACGTCATTTTGTTTCCAAAACAAAGAATATACATAACATGGTCAAAGGTTCACCTTTTGTAAAATATTTCAATAGCTCAAAACTTTTATCCAAAAGCGAAGATACTGAACTTATTTCAGAAAGTTTTCATCATAATAAAGGTTGTTTACCATGCTTAATAAGTTTTTTTAAATATAATGAATTTATGTACTAACGGCCACTATTCAAATTCACCCTCCGGTTTTCAATTCACCCGTTTATGTTTACGGGACGCAGTTACTCAACGTTTGTTATTATCTCGATGCCGGTGTGTGTAAGTTCAGTGGAACGCTGTACTTTCATTTACTCGTAAGTATATAACTGCCATTAAAAGATAATTGCACGTATAGACTAATGAGGACTTCGATGGCGTTCTGAGAAGACATCAGGCATTCATGAGACAGGCTGGAGCTGTACAATATATAAATCATTCGACGTCTCGGCAACCCACACGAGGACATTATGGCGATTTAATGCGTTTTCTCTGGAAAAACAATATGAGTAGCGTGCCCCGTTCGCAGTTCATAAGAAGTAAAACACTTCATTGCATGTCGCGGCCCATTTTTTTTGTTAACTGACTCACCCGACTTTGCGGCCGTGTTTTTGTTTTTATTTTTAAAAGGGGAAACTTTAGTGTTTAGTACGCGCTGTCGATTTTCAACATTACCATGAGAACTTAGGTACCGAAGTCCTCGAGACATTTAAATCGTCGTATCGATCGTGTATCGCGAATTGCATGACATTACTTACACGGATTTCAGGGGCCTCTAGTCTCTACCACAGAAGAATAATAGTACTTTTCTATACCTAGTTAGTTTAAGGAAGTTATTTAGGACGCACGTTATTAAAATAAGTGCAATTGATAACATATGACGGGATCAAAAAGTTAACGAGTTATTCTCAACCTTAAATAGGACATTTAAGCGAGTACGTGGTGCAAGTACTAAGCTAGTTTATCTATCAGTTAGTTCTAACTATCTACAAAGTGTTTCAGGAAGTAAAGGCTTTGTTGTCGTCACGTTTAACACGTTTCATTTACAAATAGTACAGGGAAAACTTTAAAAATACTGGCATTTTATGCTAATTTCAGAAATAACTTTGCGCTAAGGCCGTTTGGTTGCTCAGTTGAAATATTGTTTCAACGTTGTATTTAATATTTTAGGCACATAAACTAAAAGTTGGAAGCTAGATAAAGTTAGAGATGAAATAAATATTTAAATTGATATCACGAATGCATAGTAATTAATCATCTTCAAATAGTTACATAAATAAATATTGAACATTTATGTGCTAGAATATCAGTAAACGATATTAAATAGAATGGAAAAAAACCACACACCAATAAAATTTAAATGTCAATAGTAATAGTAATTTATGGTTAGTTGCATAGTGAAAGTAAGATTGGCAATATTGCAATGATAACATTATTTTCTACATGAATCAAATGCTATTAAATTTATGGATCTAATCATTTGCTTGATTATATTTTTATTCATATTCGTAATCCAGGAATATTTAAATGAGGCGCTCTCTTCTTAGAATCACAGAGCTAAATCGAATGACATGCAATTTGTAACGGTAAACTTTCTGCGCAAGCAAATGAAATCAATCGCGCGCTACGCTTATAATAAGTCAATCAGCGCGAAGGAGTATGGGAATATTAGGTTTGAAATACGCTTATTCGTTACATACAGAGTGAAGTGATGAATCGGTCATAGACAAGGGCATTTATAGATAATATGGTATCAGTGAAAGTGGTTATGTGCACGGCGATCTGTAATCCGCCCGCGACCCGATTCTTCATAAATGGGCCAAGGGCGATCGAGCCACATTCAGCTGACCTAGTAGGATAACAGCTGCCAGCGTCATATTTACGTACAATAATTCTATTGTTCATCGTTCGAGAACATTGTACTGATCGTACTAAATATAAAGGTCAGAAACTCATCTTGTTATTTATTGGTTTAACTCAAACAATTACTTACATATTGTTGCAAATCCATAGCAACAGGTGTACGTTTGTGCAATGATACATGTCGATCAAGGAGTAGAGTTGGGATCTCTAATCTACCCACGTAGGTAGGTGGTAAAAAAACATTAAATTGAAAGCATCTTATACGTGGAATTCTTTAATTTTTTGCTTAGTAGTGCAAAAAAAAATTAGGTATGTAAATACTAAAATACTTGGTCAAAGTAAGGTGCATATTATGTCTGTGCTCTTTTTACAAGTACAAGTAGGTAAAGTAGATGTCCAAGTGAGAGTTACATTTCAGCACAGTACCGGTGTAACTGTAAGCGCGCGAAAGGCTTGGACATGCGCGCGCGCAGGTATTGTAAAGGCGAAACAGAGCACATAGCGTCTCAGGACCGGCCCCAGTCGGACATAGTTGTTTTATGTAAAATTTATACTCGGTCGTTATCCTGACACTTGTACAGAAGGATGCCATTTTCTACCAACGCATTTTTCAGCCTGAAACATGCATTATGAAAAAAAAGTTCTTTTAACGGTTTCTTACTTTAGTTGGTGTTCTTTTTTACAAAGCTCAGTTTCATCTGCAGTCGATTTAGTGTAGACAGAACCGGCCCATTTCCACTTTATAATAATGGTCTTCGTATGGAAAATCACTCTTGCTTCCTCATTTAAGCAAATGCAATTTCAGGAAATCGCGATCGTTAAAAATATAGAGCAGTAACATCTTGCAGTGCATCGCGGTTTCCGAGAAGACGCTTTTTTATAATTTACGATTGCAAAATTGTTTCCGTCATCCGGTGACAACACAAATTTACTCACTTTAATGTTTTTAAACGTATCGCGCGCATTTTGTTCCATTAATTTTATTTGCAGCGTCCGAGTGATTAGCGAAGCCACAATAAACAAAAGAAACTGGGTGCTTTGGTTTTGCAGTCAAATTAAAGAAAACAAAGCTATAACAATTACTCTATTTATATATGTGAAATGTTTCCGTGCCGTTACAAAATTCAAGCGCAATAGAGCTTTAGCCAAAGTCTTTGGACTGCAAAACATAAGATACTAATATTTTATTCAACGCAGATTACGATAATAAGATATTATGATAAGATTTAACCTAAATAATGTACGAGTATTTATATCAATTGAAACTTAGCGTTCCATTCAATACGGACAAGACAATGTTGGTTTTCCGAGCAGGAATGTAAACACGTATAAGTATAAATATTATGAGGTTCGCGCACGCGACCGATTGTTTTGTCACGCGTGATTAGCGCAGATATGTGGGGCAGTGTGCCGCCCAGCCGCGCAGCCGACCGGCAGCACACAGGAAGCATGATGCTATACCAAATAAACAAACATTTTATCAGAACAACTCACCTCAATCTCATTCGCATTCGGACTGGAAGATCCCTAAACAAATTAGGCAAGTGACTAAACAAACCATTTAGTTAAAATACAACCGAACACATTGTAGGTCGGCTAAAATGAAATTGCGGGCGCCTGAAATCAGCGCTCATGTTCTAGTTTAGTTTAAAAAGTAGGTAGGAGGTGTGTAATTAAGTGGTAGGTATGCTATTATCATTACGAGTACTCGAAATGTTAAAACCTGAGACCTCAGAATACATTACCACGTACTCGTACTTTAATAATTCTGGCCATAATAGCCCATCAATAAAACTTTACTATGTATAAGCTGAGTTTTTAAAAATAAAAAGCTTTCCCGCGCCTGGACGCTTTCAAATCGGATAACATAGTTCACGCACCGTCTTATTGCTCATTGAAGTTACCGGGAGAGTCAAATTAAGAAAAGAAAGTTAAGAACAATGTGGTGGTCTGAAAGCGGCGTGCGTTGGAGATGGAACCGGTCGCGTCCGACACCAGTTATTTCCACATTCGCACTGCTGTGGAAAAGACACCACGCGTTGAGCGACACTTATGTAACTGACTTACCCAAAATCGCATCATAGCAACAGGAAATAATCTTCTAAGGTCGTATCAGGTCAAGTACCTATGTCGTCTGAAAATAATATATTCAAGATGTTTTCAACCGGATATTTTAAATAAATAATATTTCGGTTTGCGAATACTTTACAAAGTGTTGTTATCTAATTATTCCATGTTGCGGAAAGCGAACTCCAAGGTCCAAATGAAGAGAAGCTCTTTAGTTTTAAAATGTACATTTTACTTAATGGTGACCGCTATTTTGTGGAAAGTTGCTAATTACATAGAGCAAAAACTTGGTCAGTGCTCGAAAAATATTTTATTGCTGCAGTTTTCGACATGTTACAAATATTTTTGTAATAACGATTACTAAATAATAGTGAGTTATTGTCACCAAAATAACTACAATTTGTTTTAAATTTTCTTAAAATCATATTTGATAGACTACTTTCCGGCTTAATTTTGACACAGCCTTTTGAGAAGTCGTTAACGCTGTGTAAAGATACCAATAAAGATACGCATGTGGGCATTTATCGGCGCAAGCGCAGCGGTGCAGCGCCCTTGGCTGAAACGCTCCTGACACCCTCAGGTTATTGTTGTTAATATTACTTAGGTCGTTATCTCAATGCGGGCGGGGAAGGTCAGCTATTACCGATATTTATAAGCATTGTTTGTAATTAAGTATTTTACTTGTTGTTAAATAAGGTATTAACAAAAAATTTGTCATATTATTATTTGTCTTAGTCATAAAAGGGATATCTTTTGAAAAATCATTGTAAATTCTAACGGTGAACTTTACTCGTATATCATAAGCTAGATTATATTAAGATTTATATATTAAAAAAGGCCAACAGGTAAATACGTGGTAGTTCGTAGTTTATTCTGACTGCTGATGGGATATAGATATCGCTGTTTTAAGTACTTCAGTTATTTTCAGATAAACCGATTACTATTACATCTAATATTATGTTTCATATATTGCATAATGATAAGTAAGTCATTGTATTATATGAACCATATGCTATTGTTTTATCAATATCAGTAGCAAACAATCGTGACGGTAGTGTGCGTGCGTATCGTATTTATAAATATCTCATGAATACGGGTTAAGGGAAAACAAATATAAAATACTTAAATTACTCTTACAAAGGAAGAAATAGTATTTACATTGATATTTAAAATCTTTCATGATGTTTCTTTCAACAATGGTTCTAGCTTCAGGAATACAAATACTCATTTTAAGCGATAACTATTTAAACCTTGTCTTTGTATGGTGAATACATAAATATAAACAAGTACTATTGATGATTGTGGTAGCTTATGCTTATGGTCGGATTCGCGACTTATGAGCCTATTTCAATCCTACTTATTTTATTTTTCTGCATGGAAATAAATAAACAAAGGTGTATTGATGGTTGTGGCAGCTTATGCAACGTCCGGCGCGGTCGCGCGCACATCTGCGACCTGCGCAGACGCAGCTGACTTTCTCCGCGAGGTACTAGCCGTGACATTGCGCCTTATCGGCCGCCACCGAGGAAACACTAGAACAATGCATTAAAAATAATTTCAATTTCACTGTACGTACATTGTCGATTGTGTAGCGTTGTGATTTTTTTCTCCACTGATAAGAGCGCGTTCACTTTCGATCTTACGACTTTGATTCCGTAACATCATGCCTAGCTCGCTTGTGAAGAAATGCAATGCAAAACGCCTGAACAATATTTGTTGTGTTTGATGAGTTAGGTATCTTGGTACCTGAAACTCTACAATACACCTGTAGGGTGTCAAGAAGTCATGATAACCAATTGAGTTTAAGAAAATAACTGGTGGCTGATATAACACAACGATTTGTCTTCTTAATGCATGTTTTCATGAATGATGATGTTTTTCAGGTAATTGAGCCATATTTGCCCATAAATCAAAAACTATTTCTTATACTTTTAAAGTATATTCATGATTATAACAAACAACGATTACCAATTTAAAGTTCCTCTCTTCCTTAGTTGGTTCAGACACAAATAAATATTTCATAGTGAAATTATAAATGTTTCATGAAGAATAATTTTGCTATTTTTATTTTAACGGTAAAAGTGAAGTAAAAAAGCTAATCCAAAAAACATGATTTGTGATTCCAATGAAGTCGAGTAGTACCTATACTTAAACTGTAAAAAACAGATTGAACAGTTACATTTTAAGGAGCTCTTTTTTTCACACACAAAACTTGAAATAAAACATTTTATTATTTCAACCCTATACCATACTTAAAGTGACTCACGAGTAGATTAGGGGTTATCCGTAGTTTTAAGCAAGGAAAATTTAAAGTCCATAAGATAGTTATCTCATCAACCAGAATGTAAAATATCGTTTCGTTTCATAAATCTGATTGTAGATCATTCAAACTGTGTATTGTAATAAGGTATCGTATAATAGAGTCCATTAACACACAAAACGTTTCCCACGTCTTCCTTTTCACTCGTTCACCTCTAACGAGCGACGGGATTTATGGACAGCGGCTAGAGAGGCTCTTAAAACATTCAACGTAATGATTCTCATGTCAACGGCCATTAGGACCGTAAAAATCAAACACCGCGCGAACTAATCGATCGATGCTTACGTAATGTTATTTAACGCACGTACCGAGTGACGATTTTAGTTCTATCGGAAGAAGCGAAAAAGTGAAATGTTCTCGAGAGTCACACGAAAGTGGGGACGCGAGGCAGTTTATGGCGGAGCGGGTGTTTGTCAGCGGAAACTTGATAGGCGACGGATTTCACAAGATATCCCTGCCCACAGACATGTGGCTAAATAGATGTTGTATGCTACTAAGTCTGTATGAAAACCATGCGTGCCAATTTTACCACCGTCACGACCGAGAGTGGTGTGACGGTAGAAAATCTCCGTCAATTCAAATCATTAAATTGAATGACGATTTTGACACAAACATTATCAAATTGATTCGATTTGATTGATTTTTCAGTCATGGTGAAGCGTGTAACTAAATAAAATGCGTCAAAGAAATAGTGACGTGAGCGAGCAATCCTCATCGCTGACGCAGTTTTTTGATACGCTCAGTAATTTCTATTCGCGTCATCTATTAAGACACATAACTGTACCCCTGCCTGTGTCGCACAAACATGGTTAACATGCTCCGCTGCCTTCGGTGCTCTATGCTCTGTGATGCTGCCTTGTTAACATGTTCTCTTCGTACGCACTTTTTTGTGTATCCGATTTCAAATGATTCCGTCGGCAATTTTTTTAAATTTGTGAATATTTATTTAATTTATCAGTCATTTGGCCACGTCACACCTTTTTTTTATTTAGTAAGGGTTTGCTCTTGACTCCAGACCAAGCCAAGTGCGACTAAGACGGAGTCGAAGATGGAGAAGATCGCCCAGAAGAAGCTTGTTCACTCTAACTTTGAATAGATTCGGATTGTAATCACTAGGACACACCAACGCGGGCAGAGGGACACCAGGGTAGTAAGTGATGATGTTGAGGTCGAGGATAGATCAAATCTGACCAATAACAATAACAATAACAGCATATTCACACTTATCTTGTAAATGCCCAAATCTAATGTTTAGGGAACACAGCCGGTAGCGCATACTAATCCTTAGCAGTTATTGTCTTCTTTCAGTTTAGCTATCGTTTTTTGTCAAATAGATTTATGTATTTACGTTTAATACGTTTATTTTCATTATTTTCACATAATTTGTTGCATAATTTCATATAGCAATAAAAGTGAGCTATAAAAAGAGTGTAAAAATGAATTGATAAAATTTAGGTGATCTAAAGGATGAGTTCTAATGATCTATTCAACTGATATAATAAGAGGCGGTATATATACTGTGTGATTTTCCGTTAAAGTCGACCCACTTTGCCTCGGAGCTGCTCCCACTCCCACGCTTCTGGGAAACGCTCGTTAGTGTTTTGACAATTTATTAAGTGTCAAATACGACGAGCTGTCATAAAAGTTAATAAAACACGAGTCTCGGTTTTGGACACGTCTTTTTCAGTGTACTGTTTGAGTGCGATTTGTTTCTGGAGAACATACATTATACTCGTACTATAAATCTTATTTGATTCACACGTGTTTATTAATTATTTTGGATGGGTCGTAAACATGTTTACTTGGCTTAAAAAAACATCAATAGCCCAGGATAGGATGTTGGTTCTAAAGATTAATATTGAAGATATGTTACAATTGCAAAAACTTCTTACTCTTGGGTTATCACTTATCATTTTATATCATTATCGTGGCTTAATAATCTTGACTGTGATTTAACAAGGGTTTCTTTTTGTAAGACTCACAACAAAGTTATAAATTCATAAATCAAAACACATAAATGTTGATATCCTCTTGTTCCCTTTGACGTAAACACAAAGCTTGTAAATGAAAACATTTATTATCTTATTTATAAACCGAACGTTTCATCAAAGCATCATACGAGCATAACAATCTATTTGTTATTCTTGGATTTCTTATGGTGTGAGTTGATATGAATTATGATATCACATTCTGTTGCAAACTTGACGTCAATGATTCTATTTAAATGTTCAATGAGAAAAAGCTTTCAGTAAACTGGCCCTACTCTGCGCGCAAATCTAACCACTCGTTTTATTTTTTATTACGAGTTAGTTTACGCACATCCTCAAACAATTAAATGACGTATCTATATGATTCTGGTAGATAAATGTTTTTTAGGGTACATTTTTTGCCTGCACCATTTGCTTTTCAGATATTCCTGTAACTGAATCAGTAAGTAGAACATTGCTGATTACGAAATCACGAAATACTAATCATCATCATCATGGGTCAACCTGTCAATTACGCCATTACGTAAAAGAAGATTTAACGCAAAATAAGCTAATCAATAACTCGTGCTAATGGTATCTGTTAGCTTATATAATACAAGTTTTCAATACAATAACTATATCTTTATTTAAAGGCCAATTGGGCGGTTTGGGCGATTTTATTTAGTAAATAATGTTATAAGGTTTCGGTAATATAGATACTGTAAATATTACAAGTAGAATAGCCGAGTTTTTGCATGGATCAACTTGGCCATATAGCTTTTGCTCATGTCATCATGACCACACATCATTTCTTAGAAATGCAATAAACTAAGCGTCATTGTTTTCCAACGCCACTCGCTGTGTTGCCAGATTTATCTCTGAGTAGGTAGGTATTATGGCTTGTAGATTATTGTTTGGGATCCGATACATATTCAAACCGTTATGAAAGATTAATACGAGTATATCGCCTGCTGCCAAAACGTGCCATGTCGGAGCGTTAGAGCGGAACTCGAAATAATACAACATAGGATTTTGCACCCTTCGCCAACGTCACTGGATCAAGTCAAGTTTAACATTACTATCATAATCGGGACTCTCACCGAAGGGGCAGCTGGAACAAAGATGGTTCAGCTTACAGTAGAAGTGTAAAGCCGTGAATTGGAGCCGTGTGTAGATCCATCAACGTGCCTACGTACTCCGAAGCAGACACGTTCCACCAACGCTATTTATGACAAGCTCGTTACAATCATAAAACTCCCTAATTTTGATTTAGCGCGACTCTTGCAAACACGGACTCAAAGAAACTCATAGGAAAAGCCAATAAACAAATTTGTTTAAGTTAAATTCTGTTTTATGTGAATTTTATTGAGTCATAAACATTAACACGTTCATAAAAAAAATTAAAAAATAATACGATTTGCTTTTATCTTAAATTGATTATCCTACAAATTATGCAAAAATAACCTATTACTTTACAAAGTTAATACCCACATTCTGTACAGTTTTTTTGTCAGATATTTCTATAGGTAAATAACTACCTCATTAAACTCTAGAGCTGAAAAACTGTCAGTTCTCTTAAAACATTTAGATGAAGTGTGACAAAAAACTTGAACAGCCTATTGTATTGTAACATGAATGTGGAACAAAAGATATGGGCAAAGATAGACTCAGGCGCATCCGGACGCGACACAAAATTACTTCCTGAACCTTGTAAGCGACTGGGTAAAAAGACTACCTACCTTCACAGTGTAGCGGGTTTTGTTATAGACTAGAAGCCAACCAAATGCTGCTGTAAAACAAAGTAACAATAGGCTAGCTAAGTGATAAGTACAATGTGTTCAATAAAATGTAAGGTAGTGATTATGAACCTGTTGGTCAACTACCGAAGTTGCGTTGAACTAAGTGTAGCTAGATGCAAAGTTGATCAAGTTGATCGATCTTTTTGACTACAGTTTTTTTTTATAAAATTAACTTTTTTTTTTCTGGAACTTTGAATCATTTTTTGGCGTATGCTGCGTGCATGCATACAGATTATAGAGATTATGTACGGAGTAAGAAATTGTTCGGTAGTAGGCTCTTTGTCTAACCGCGATTAAAAATTACTCGGCCCGCGATCAAAGACCATTGAACTGCCTGAACCCATGAATATAAAGCACTTTTATTTACTGTCCACTCTCATTAAATATTCATTGCTTACCTGCAAGAAATTAGCATAGGCATCGATGCCGCGATAAAGGAAAACTGTTTCAGGTAAAGTACATAAATTATAATTACAATGGATTTCAGTAAAGAAATCGCTAGTTCTTGAAGAAATTTTCCACACTTCATAACATTATATTTCCACATCACTGGTTTTTGTTAATCTTGTTTAAGACAATTAAATCGAACAAACTGATACCATCATTGTTTGCAATAGACTGTTAGATTTGTTTTTTTTTCATTTTACTACGGTTAAAAAGGTAGATAATTTTGTGCGATATTGTGCCTTGTCGTGCACGTTATCCTGCCACCGGCACGCGATGGAGGACGAAGGGGTTCTGAAAATATTTAAAACCTTCAACTTCGTCACGAAATACCTTATTTCCACAATAGTAGTCATCAGAGCACGGGTAACATCTAAATAATGGCAGGGTAAAGTGTAAAGACCAGCCGAAAGTCCTGCCCACTAGCGTGCAGCCCCATATTTCCACTCCAGTTTGCAGTCTGCGCTGTCAAATTCCGGTTACAGTCGCTACACTGTATACTTAGTTTGCTTTGAGAACGCAATTTGAACTAACATTCTTGTAATTGTCTCGCTCAAGGATATTATTGCAATTATTAGGTACACGTGGTTTTGTAGGTTTAGGACGTTAAAAAGTAACTCTGTTATTTAATTAGTGTTGTTATATGGTGTATTTATGTATCGGGTGTTACAGTTTTAATAATTTTCATATTAAAACCATGTAGTTCCAGCTTAATGATCGAGATGGTAACACCATATCGATGTAGGACAGGTTAACGAGAGTAACCGCACCCGCGGGCGATTGCCGAGATTGAAACGACCACCGTACCGGTTTTATGTGTTATGTCATGTATTACAATGCAAATCGAGTGCATACTACATTTATGAGAGCAGTAACAGTTTAGTTAGTTATCAATACGTAGTAACCATTAGTTAGCGGCACTATTATCTTGCAAGTGACATAATAATAACAATAATTGAGGTGAATGGATTCTCGGTCGTTGGATCGAATGGAGCGTTGATCATCGCTTCTATACAAGTACAAAGTCTTAATAACTCAATTAGCTAGATATAGTGGTGATGTAACATCCAGAAATGGCTTCAGAGAGAGGTGATTGCAACGCTACTCCTATTTAACCTTCAACTACCCTAACGATCTATTCTTAGGTCACTCTCGATTAAACACGGCCTAGCAATTGTAGTAAATGTTGTATTAAGCCATCGAAGCGTCAAATAAATAGCTGTCACAGATGATTAGCGTTCAATGTTTTAAGTAGGTACAACACTAAAAAGTATAATGTGACGTTTGAAGTAAAGATAGCAAAGTTCATTCATATTTTAAAGAAATGGGCCCGGCGCGTAGCTGTTTGGAAGATGTCCAAAGATCACTTCTTTGACTTAATCCTTGACACGCGGTAGATGGATTTTGGATTACATTTAGTATTCTTGTCTGTAACATGGACGGTATTACACTTACGTCTCTAAGAAACAAAAGACAAATGACGTTGTGTTATATTGTTGTGAACAATTGATACGTAAACAATATTCAATTGTATGTTGATGCAGGAGTGCCGCAGCAAGAACAAATTACAAATTGATGCGTTCATCATTTACTCCTGAAAATTTATGAGCTGCGCTATATCGATGCTATGGATTATAGATATAGCACAGCTCTGAAATTTCATAAGCGTACCTATTATGCGGATCGAAATAATATAAGCTGTTAGAAAGGTTAACGTTTCTTTTGATAGCAAATATTATCCAACTGCTCGAAAGTCAGGTAGATAAATATCGTGTATTGTATAGAAATTTCTACGAAGATAACGAATAGTTTGTAGACCATTAGTGTGACAGCGGGTTGCGGGTGGTTACCTATTGTTATTTGTTGCTGTCTGCTTATGGGAGGCATGGCTGAAAACCGTTGTTCATAGAAATAAAGCCCGTGATTTTATTTTTCATACATGTGTCGATTGAAATATAGGTACTTACTCACTAGTATGATTGTCACTGCGATCGATTTGTTCGATTCAAATCTATCTCTATCATCTATTCTATCTATATACACAAAAATGAGTCTTGTTAGATATACCACTTATAACTCTATGACGAGTGGACCGACTTTCATGATTTTTATTTTACCTACTTTGTTGGATTCGTTTTTGCCCCGAGCAGGATAATAAATAATTTTACGAGGCCTGATGGAAACGATGTTCGCAAGGACCACTAGTTTTAGACAAATGTAAAAAAATATACTTGGACTGAAGGCGAAAACATTGATAGTAGAGTCTTACCTACTCGTATTATTTTTCATAATATTTTTTGACCTTTGTGTTTTCAGAAGAATATTGTGTCGTACAATCATTAATTACAGTCATTGGATGCGCCGGTTATTTATGTTGATTTATAAAGATGAATGTTGATAAATTCTTGGATTAAAAATAATATCGTGTCAGTTTCTCCTCGCTAGACACACAGGACAGCTGTGCGGCGCACGTCACGTCTGCAAAAATACATATTATCAACACATAAGCGTTTTCTATCCCGATGATTTATTTATTGCTGGAAACACTGGACACGAGTATGCGTGGGAGTGTACCTTATTGGAAAATAAAATTATTTGACATTTGCGTTTTCAACATGGTATTTATAAAGATGACTGTATCCAACTTTTCATAGTTTTGTAGGTAGAATTTTCCAAATAATGAGACCAAACTGTATATACTGTACATAACGTTACCATAGGCGCGGACTCTGTTCTAGAACTGAATCCTTGTAGCTAATGTTGCTCTCATGTGTATTCGTATTCCTAAATTGGTGCTCCACAAATTTTATTCTTGCAAATTATCACGCCTAGTTTTGTACCTTCATCATCCCTGGGGCTGTAACTGAAGAGTAAAGTTTAATATTATTTTTTAGCTTTTGTATCAGTATAAGCACTTGCACAATCCTATTGATCCTATTTAGCATCTTACTATATCTATAAACATCAAAGAGGCTGACAGCAGCAGTACGATAATTTAAGCCCAGGTCATGCAATTGGGCTTTAAGGTTTGTTTTATAAAGAAAACATGGCTACAGCTGGCATCATCCGAGTTTCAACTCGTGCGCATTTACGTCAGTCCTGAAGCGAGCTAAACGAAAACACGGGAAAACGGCCGAGAAAGTGGCCACAGAAATAGCTGCAACTCATATTCGTTGCTTACCTACCACTGCTAATTGATCCACGTTTATCCATAATTCGTATTCACAATCGGAGATTTAGTTAGAATGGACGCCAAACTGGATAACTTTTAACAGTATGCAGTATAAAAAAAATTGCACAATAAACTCAAATGGTGCGAGATAAGCATCTTGTAAATTTAGTGTTGCGTTCGAACCATAGAATTATTATCCCTTTTGGAAATATTAATTTTATGGTTTGAACACTGTGCACCTATTGCAGTTTTTGACATAGAAGGGTGTTAATTGATGTTTGTTCGACTCAGAACGAAAGTTACGTCTTTCATCTTTCACCAGGCTTAATTTGTTAAATGGACGGCGAAATATCCCGTCACATACTTTTTCAACAATGGTGATTAAATAATACCTTGCAAAGGCGAATGTCACTCACCTTTCCAAGTCGGACATACATTCTTTCAATGCTGCGATACAAATTATAATGGGACAATTACTGTCAATTTGTGGACAAAGTACGTGATATAATTATGTTTAAACGGTTACGTGCGGCTTCGGTGATTGTCAATGTCAATGTATAATGAGACAATTCGGGCGTGAATGTTTAGGATGAGGTTAGCGATGGTCGGCTGCGCGTACGCAGGGCCAAGGCCAGGAGGCGACTCTTTGTTATCTTTAGCAGTTTACATCTAACGCGATTGAATTTTTTCTAAGTCTTACGATCCAAAATATTTAAACTCTCCTTCCGGACCAGTCATATCCAGGCAACCCCATAAACTCTCAATTTTATTTCGAAAGTTTAAGATAAAAACGTAACAAATGAATCTTAGGCCAAACTGATACTTTTTTGTGATTAACATAACTAATTATAACTCGAGATTTAGAAAAATATTCAGAAATAATATCTAGACAACATAATAAAATCTGCAATTTAAATCCAATCGTTCGAATTTATTGTTTTGATTATAAAAGTAACAAATAAATCTGAGGCCTACCGGAAACTTTTTGTAATTAACATAATTTAACTGCCTGAGAAATGTAAAGAAAGTTGTTTTTCACCTTTTACCCGGCTTAGCCCGAACCGGCTTTGATAGGAGGGATTATTAACACATGAATAATTATGATGTCTAAATGATAACACCCGAGAATTAGGGCTGAGATGAGCCAATACGTCACAACAGAGGTCTAATGGTCGGGTCATGTAGTGAAAGTGGACCCAGTGTCCGCTTTAAACAGGGCCTGATTCGTAATAGCGCACTCATTCATACTTTAAAGTTCATCTGTTATCTGTCGAAGAAACAAAAAGAAACTCATCACGATGATTTAGATATAACAATTTATTTACAATTTCTATTTTTTTAAGTTATACGTTTTTTCGTCGAATTCTGGTCGTGACCGATAGATTCTATAATTTACTTATCCAGGGACAAATATTTATGACGTTTTTAAATATGGATCTATCTCTTTTCGTTTCTTCAATAGGTAAAGAGAAGAAATAATTTTAAATTACTTTTAGAGAGTGGCTGTAAGAAATCGGGCCCATTGCACTGTGCCCCTTCACTAATATCGATTTAAATGTCATGTCATGAGCCGTAAAAATTGACACCAGAATTAAGTACACCGAATCCCGTCTTCTTCTTTTTCTTCTTCTTCGACACGACACGCTAAGAAGAAGACCGAATCCCTGTCTCATTAATAATGAACAATAAATATTGGATGATTCAATCATCTAAACACTATTAAGACATTTTGCCCTAAATGTTGTTTTTTTCTGATCGGGTTGGTTAGTTTTCAATGTTTTTATTCGTTGGAAATAGGCAGTCATTATTTTTAGTTATGCAGATATCGTAGTTAATTTTGCATACAATCGCCCTAAGGGGGGCAGTTCATAGATCAAGCCTAGGTAGAGCATGTTATGTAGGTCTTAATGAATAATTAATCGAAGGGCCTGAGGGCCTAGTGAAATGTGGTAAGCGATAACCGAAACTCCCAAGAAATTGTATAGTAACGACAAATGCGAAAAACATTGATGTGACATTATACTCGTATGACACGCATATTGGTGCGGTAAAAAATCTGGCAGGTTTTTATATTTTACCTAGGTATCTCTACACTCAAGAAAGACAGAACCAATTTTCATGATTTTTGGATTTGTCTTGTATAATGGTACATAAAAAAATAATAGGAAATAGGCGATTATTGTTTGATAGGTAAACTAACACATCCGCAGATGCAGACACGGGGACTTATAAGTAGTGGGTAAGCCAATTTTGAATTTAGGTTCGACGGTCTTGTGTTTTAGTTAAGCTTCCGTTATTATTATAAACTTAGTGTTGTTTTATTTAAACATCATTCATCACATCCTGGCAGATTCAGTATCCTCGTGTAATTAACGTTTTACACCCTGTTTATAAACGTTGGCTGATTTTTTTACCTGTTTGAAATATTTAAAAAATATATGTTTCAGTAGATATGAATCCAAACATTTATTTTTTGTCAAAAAAACTTGAGATTTTCATAATAATCAACGTATATTTAAAAAATAATTAAAAAATTAAGAAGACGTATAAGCTTAGTTTAGGATTTATGAAAACGAATGAAACTAAAATTGTCTCTTTTCCAAGCATATTTCGACCAACATTTTAAGCAATATCGCGCTGCGTTCCGCCTGCACATTGAAACAATTGCTACATTACAAAACCTATCGAAAAAGTCGTAACTTTAGCTTATAGTTGAAGTGATGGACTTTCATAAAAAAAATAAAGTAATATTAAACATTTGAAGTAAAACGTTGTTTGAGCCGTAACTCTTAACCGTGCTCTATTTTTAGATCATGTATTAAATTGATACCAGTCATGATCTCATTATCATTTTATCATAAACATATTTTTATGCCTGCGTGTACCGCTATCTAGCCTTCCCATGATACAATTTGAATATCTCTGTTCAGACATTCCATTAGAGTTAGCAATAAATCCAATGACTAATTTGCTTACGCAGATTTTTGTTTTGTGATTATGCGTCGGCCTCGAATGGATGTCTAGAATCGAAGATTTTCTGTCATACATGTATTACGTTTTTATAATATTAGTGTTGCCTCGCTATGCTAAGTGGCACAGGAATCTAGAAATGTTTTAGTAACTGGATGTATTAAGTACATCGGATTTCAGTAGATAGTTTGCGTAAGGCTACGTCGGCCTCGCTCAGCCGGCCTAAGTCCGCTGCCCTTCTACCAAGTCCTTCCCTCCACCCATTGATCCTATTACTAACCTCAAACGATTTCAACGCTCTACTTTATACATAGGTACAGAGTTCTAATTGTGTTCCAAGTCGCTGTTGGGTACTTGGTACACTGAAACTGATTATTTTCATAGCCGTCAACGCTTTCTGCGCGAGGAGTCTTGCGCAAGGGACACAAAATAACGCACTATGAGGAAACTCCAGCGTGTTTCGCGTCTCTGGCATGTGTCTACTCGCGCTACGTAAATTAAGACCTTACAAATTAAAATATTGGGTCAGTAGCCTTCTGGCGCGATATCACAAGGGCCTGTTACGAAATATTATATTTTTCAAAACGAACTTATTTACATCTTCCGATCTGAAAGTTTATGTTTTTTAACCTCCATTTTATATTTCTCCAACTCATTTTTCTTTCGTGTGTTCCACCTCTCTTGTTTTTCGTGACCTTTATGAAAACGTACGTTCAGATTTCGTAATGACGCGTCCTATTTGAGAGTGAATTATGTGACATGTCGTCAAAATCGTGCATAAAACGTAAAATAGTGTTTCCAGTTCTCGCGTGGCAGTAGTTGAAATAGGATGGTCGGATGACAGCGGAGAGAGAACTCATTATGAGCGGCGACTTCAAACGGAGTTGATAATTGACTGTTATTGGCCCACCCACTCCCGGCCCGCTGATTTTACAATGCTCATTTCAGTAAATATTCCGTGCCGCAGGAATATCGTGCATGACGTTGCGGTTTTAATTTATATGAACATCCTTAGTCCGCCTGTCGCCGGTACGTCTCGATGGTGGGGGAACGGGACTGACTGTTTCGCAATTTTTTACGTTTTTTGAATTTTAAGATACTTTTAAGAAATGTGTGCTGATGATTCTGAGAATACAATATAGTTACGACCCATTTTCTATTAATCTAAGAAGCCTATTTTTATCAAACGAGTTCTCAGCTCGTTGCGCAGAGGCAAGACTTCATCTCATTGTCCTATGCTGTCTGCGTTTTGTCAGCTCCAGCCATTACTCATTCAATCTTCGCGCCTGCGTCGTGACCCGCACGGCTGCAGTTGATCAAGACAAATGGGCAGCAAACTGCAAAGGATCTCTTATTAGGAACGTTTGACAACTGTTGACTCGCCGCCAAAAGAAATGGTTGAGCGTCTTTCATCGCCCTTACAAAGAAAATGTGTAGACATGGACATGCATTCAGATTTTGAGAGAGAAAGCTTAGTTCATTCATGTTCCCGCCTGCGTGCTGCTCATACAATGTCAAGTTGCAAATACATAGTACTGTAGAGGTTTGGAGCTTCGCGTAAAACCTCTACAGTAGGTGTTATAAGCAAACCTGAGCGGTTCTTAGGAGAAAGAAGATCTATCTATACAAATACTTGAAGGTAAACTAAAGAAAAAAAATACAAACTTCCGTTTCATAAAATATGTGGCTATAAAAGTAGCTTACATTTGATATTATATAATTCAAGTTATTCATGTTCAGTCTTGAAGTCGACACCTATGAAAACTGTTTTAGAGCAGATAAAAATATTATCGTTGTAAACAAAGTTCGAGTACAAAACCGATGTTATTCAATTATGTATATTGTTTATTGGATCTAATGCCAACTTACACTATTTCTGCTCATTAAACTAAGGTTTGAATATTTTTTTACTATTAACTATTAATTCCAGAATGAAAGTCGTGTACTTTTATAAGTAAACTAGCGGCCCGCCCGCGACTTCGTACGCGCGTTATAGTTAACCTCCGTTCCCATAGATCGTAGCGAAAATTTATAAGCCTATACGCATTAAACTACTTTATAGCCTTCCCTGATAAATTAGCTATCTATCATATTTTATAACCTTACCAATAGATCCTGTGATAAGCGCGTTCAAACTAACAAACAAAAACATCCAGTTTTAAAATATATACATAGAAATGCGTACAGATAAATGTTATATTTTATGTACACACAACACGTATCCCGGTCTGCAATGGTCAAACTTACACGGGGATATTATCTTTTTATTTTATAACGAAACGGATATTTTTTCAACTCCCTATCGTCAATCGTTTATTTCTTTCGGGTATTAAAAAGACCAGGCTACTCTCTGCGCTTACACAGCATCATGCCACATACAAATTCCCTCAAGTCTTCTCCCGCTAGCTTAAGAGTTTGAACTTGAGCTTTGTTTATGGTTATAGCGAACACTCTACTTTCTTGAATTCAAATCGTAAATTCAAAGGGAAATCAAATTCTATGTAAATATCCACGCCATCATCATCATCAACACCCAAAAGCCGTCCACTGCTAAACATAGGCCCCCCACGAAAAGTTTGCAGAAAAGTTCTAGATTGGACACCCTTCGACCATCAGGAACAGCGTAGAATGTCCACCGACAATATGAACAAACGATCTGCAATCTACACTGGACACAGACCGCTTGATACCTACCCTGTTTAAACACAAAATAATATTATTTACTATTCTAAGGAATAAAATCTCTTCTCGAGAGCAACATCAATAACAAACATGTGTCAAAACATTCTGTCTCAGATATGTCAAATGATTGTCAAAAATGAAATAAAAATATTTTAATCATAAGCACTAAAGAGTATTGATATTTAACTGGAAGCAAATCACCCCCAGAATAACTTTGCGCCCCTTTTTTACCCCCTTAGGAGATTAATTTCAATAAAATACAAAATAAGTCCATCGTCAATTCTGTAAAAGAATGTGTTTGCAAAATTTTAAGTAGATAGGATCAAGGAATCACGATGTCCCATACAAACTTTGCACCCCTTTTCGACCCCCTTAGGGGTAGAATTTTGGAAAATCCTTTCTTATCGGATCCCTTCGTCATACAAAGAACACACCCTCCCAGTTTCAGGTCTCTACGATCAGCGGTTTAGGCTCTGCGTTGATCCGTCAGTCATTCAGGACAAAGCCTTTTATATGTATAGACTAGCGGCCCGCCAGCGACTTCGTACGCACGTTTTAGTTTTACTCCACTCCCATAGATCGTAGCAATAATATTAATAAGCTTCTAAGCATTAAAATATAATTAAAAAGCCTACCCCGATAAATTCACTATTTAACAATGTATCTAATATATTTTATAACCGAACCAATAGTTCCTGTGGTTAGCGCCATCAACCAAACAAACAATAACATCAGTTTTTAAATTATAGACAAATGTTATACTTTGTGTAGACTCAACACGTAGCCTGGTCTTTAATCTGGTCAAACTTACACGGGGATATTGTCTTTTTATTTTACAACGTAATGGAAACACTTTACGCCTTTTGTCAATCGTATATTTCTTTCGGGTGCTAAAAAGACCAGGCTAATCTGTGCGCTTACACAGCATTATGCATTATCATATAGGCTGTGGGAGAAGCAAATTCCCTCAAGTCTTCTCCCGCTACCAAAAGAGTTTGAACTTGAGCTTTGTTTGAATTCAAAGGGAAAATAATATGTAGGGATCTACCCCATCATCATCATCAACACCCAAGGCCGTCCACTGCTTAACATAGGCCCTCACGAAAAATTTGCAAAAAAGTTCCAGGTCGTATATCCATCGACCGCAGGAACAGTGTTGAATGTCCACCAACAATATGAACAAACGATCTGCATACTACACTGGACACAGACCGCTTGATAACTACCCTGTTTCAACACAAAAAAACATTCTTTACTATTTTAAGGAATAAAATCTCTTCTCGAGAGCAAAATTAATAACAAACATGTGTCAAAACATTGTGTCTCACATATGTCAAATGATTGTCAAAAATGAAATAAAAATTATTTTAAGCTTAAGCACTAAAGAGTATTTATATTAACTTCATAGCCAATCATCTCCAAAATGACTTTCTACCCCTTTTTAACCCCGTTACAAGATAAATTTCAATAAAATTTGAAACACATTTTTCGTTAATATTTTTAAAGAATGTTTATACAAAATTTGAAGTAAATCAGACCAAGGAATCTCATTTTCCCATACAAACTTTGCACCCCTTTTTCAACCCCTTAGGGGTGAAATTTCAGAAAATCCCTTCTTATCGGATCCCTACGTTATACAAAGAACACAGCCTCCAAGTTTCAAGTCTCTACGACCAGCGGTTTAGGCTGTGCGTTGATCCGTCAGTCAGTGAATCATTCAGGACAAAGCATTTTATAATAATAGATAAGGTGTTGATAAAGGAAATGAAAAGCTTTGTTAACAATAATTGTGTTGCAATCAGAACGTAGACAATTTAAGAAAGCTTGTATGTATTCATGGGTCAATTGGCTCTGTCTACACATAAAGTATGTACCTACCCAGGATGATGTCAGATGATTGGTGGGATTCAGTTGTTATTCTAAATGTGCTGGCTTTTTATGAACGTTTACGAGGTTTGATGAATTGTTTTTAAGGCGGTGGTTATTAATAGAACTCACGAGTATAATGATGATTCTGATGTGTCTGTAATAGTAAAGGCCTAGACTAAATAAAAATAGAGCAAATCAACTTTTTTCCCAAGTTTATAGCTAGCTACTGTGAAATCAGGGGCATTCTTTATTCAGTCTGGCGCATATTTATTTATTTGATTTTTATTTTGTTCTTTATTCAGTAGAATGACATGTTTTTTTCCATTGGAACAAAAACACAGACCAATGTTCCTGCTTTAAATATTATCGCTAGATAGCTCCACACTATTAAACGTGTCAAGGTATTTCAGTTTACCACATTTTCTATATAATATTAGCTCACGTGTTCACTCGGAATAAGATTCACATGTAAGTTTATTAAACTGTTTATTTTAATTGATATAAAAAAAAAACATCCTACTGTTTCTCAAACTTCTTTACGAGTAAGGAAAAATGGTAGCCGTAGAATGTGTAATCATGAGTTAAGATACACCTATAAGATATACTTATCTTAAGATACACCAGCTAATGTTCAGTAGCATTTGATTTTGTACATAAAAGAAGTGTACAAAAAACGATGCAACAAAATTTTTGTAAAGTTACCGAAAAAAAAACTAGTTCTAGTTAAGTCATCAACAGCGTCAAACCGAAAAACAAACGATTGGTTAGACCATGGCTATCAACCGTTAATCTGGATCTTTCAGTAGTTTTAGTTTGTGTATCACGGGTGAGTCACGTGAGCAGCATTGAGATTAGACAAATCCGTGTATTGGCACTGAATGATAGGTGTTTGTTTATAATTTTTCACCGTTTCGCATCGGTGCGTAACGAGATCAGCTTATACTCACAGATGAACCAATATTTTGTTAAAAAAACCGCGATAAGACATTATGAGTCATTCTAATGCTTATAAACGTTGGACATAAAACTTAATGTAAATAGCCCTGTTCCATATAACTTAAGTCCATATGTCGTTAAAAACACAGTTTCACAAGGCACCTATGGACGCGAGCACTTATGTTCTATTATTTTTTATGCCTTTCACTTTTTATAATGTTTTTTTATACCAAACAATGTATATTACAACTTACTTTTAACTTCAGTTTTCAAATTCACGAATCATATAAAGTTAACTTACGAAATGTAATTTCAAATTTATTAGCTAGCTGTTTTGTAAGAAAGTGTTTATTAATCGGCGGTAACCACCACAGACCACCACTATCGGTTACACGGAATAATTATTCACGCTTCGGCATTAGCCGGCATTTCCTTCGCGTGATTCATTTAAAATCGCAGCTCGTCTTCTCCGAACGATTTTTATTAACATCGTAGTCAGATAACACTGTTTTGATCATAACGAAAACAGAAATTGTTTCCAGCATTTGTTTTTGGTGAATGGGTATTCACAAGCTGATAAGATTTAATGGAAAAGTAACAATATTTGTAAAGCCTTGACTCTGTTTATTTAATTTAAAACACATGCTTTAACTTTATTCTATAGGTACTTAATTGCACTGTTAATTATTCAATTGGCAGACTGAAAGTCCTAAAGCATCTCTATTAGTCAGTTGCAGGTTTGCAAAGTTCAACAAGTGATGTTTGTGAGTGAGTTAGGATAGTGCTCGAAAGTGTACTCAAGTTCTATTTTCGCATTTATCACTTCATATGGGACCTTTTAATTTATCTATTGTTTCTTTGTTTACAGGTACCGGCACATTCGGCAGGGTTTGCCTATGTCGAGACAAGGCAGCTGACGAATACCTAGCAATGAAGATACTGTCCATGGCAGACGTCATACGCCTGAAACAGGTTGACCACGTCATGAATGAGAAGAGCATCTTGGCTGAAATCAACCATCCCTTCATAGTTAATTTGTGAGTAAATCTGAATATTATCAATACAGGTAAAGAAAGCAACTTGTCCGAAGAGAAAAAGTGTCCTTCGCTAACCGGGCGAATTTTCGGCCACCCATTTAGAGGCAGAGTTATCTTATAGTATGGGTGTCAGCAACAGCAGTAATAAAGCTTCAATGTAAAGTAAATTTTTCATTGCCTGTCAAATATAGTAAACAATGTTTTGATAACTTAAAAAAATATCAGTGATTAAATGATAAATAATCTACCCATGTAAATATTTGATTTAAAACGATCTGAATGTTCAACGATGTACTCTACATCGTTTTGTGTTTGTATTATTTTAAAATGAATCAATTCGTTAAAAAGAAATTTCGATAGTCGTCAATAAAGAAAAATGGACTTTACTAATAGTTACCTACTTACATGAGATGCTGTACATACATATAGCATTGATGATTTATGAAAATTAGATAAGTTAGTCTCCGTCGATGGAATGAAAACACCGCCTCCACGGTTTGGTTTCGTATTTATCCGCAAGTTTTGTGTAATTTATCGGCATGTATCATTAACTATTTTGATAGCGAAAACGTGCATGCGTCTGCAGTCTGCACGTGCTTTTTCCATAAGAATAAAAATACCGTAAGTAAAAGCGAGTTGCATTTAATAACCAATAGTTTTGCCATGAGTAGAAATCACACAACCATAATATCAATGTTACGTGCGATGAGGAAAGTATATAAATTTGTTACTTTAAATTGGTAAGAAGTTAGGAACGTACAATATTGTAAGGTGAATTCTTAATTAGGGCGGTTACCTTGGTTAAGCCTAGCTAGCTTCTACTGAAAGAAGCCGTATGATATTCAGTAAAGTATTTACCTACTATCTCGTATCGTACTGGGGGCGTATTGCGATCTTGTTTTAATCCGTTTAAGTTCCAGGCAGTCAACTACACCAACAAAACACATATAGTCGAGTCGCCAAATAGGCATTTCGCTGCAACTTATGAAATATTAAAACTTTTTATATTTCACTTACTCGTGTAGTGCTGTCCCACGCTAATGTGCTGAGTGGATTACACGAAGTCGTAACATGAAATTGGTAATCCATTCAAAAGCAGAGCTGCTGGGGAGGTCCTCAGTGTTGATCCATCTCATCCCAATTAAGAAGATTTTTTATAACCCAAACAGAAAATTGATCCCAGGTGTCGTTTTTTACAGTTATGGACAAATATCGAACCCGGTGCCTGTACTTCAAGGGCATTACCATTACGCGAATTGGGTCATCACGCCCACTCTACTACTACGTAGGTCTGCCACTATTATACCACAGTTGTAATAACGAATAGATTCGACTCGGCGACCACTCATTTCTACTGGATTTACGACCGGCTATTTTTGCTGGGAGTTACGGTTGCGATTTAGTAGCGTCGATATATGCTCTCTTTAAATATAAGTGGTGGTTATCGAAGATCGGAATAGACGAATGTTTTTGGTGCAGTTAAATACTAAGTGACAACAAATTATAATAGGATTTTAGTATAGTTTGCCCTTTGTCGTATACGTCTAACTCGTCACGCCATCGTCTTCTGGGTCTACCACGTGGCCGTTTTCCATTTAAGGGGGTCCACTCGGTACACATTTTGAGGCCAGAAGTCTACCGGCATGCGGCTGGCATGACCGGCCCAGTCCCACTTCAGTTGGGCAGCTTTCTTTGAGACATCAGCTATATGAGCATTGTGGAGACTGGGAAATAAATGCCCAAAATCGTGGAGACTGGACAAAGGGTAGGGAGACCTTTGCCCCGCAGTGGGACACCATAAGCTCTTAACACGTTCCGGGACACTGTTCCAGACACAATAGATGTTTTATTGTTTTCACGCCTGTAGGCGGTCACTGTCCCGGAACGTGTTAATAATAATAATAATTTAACTTTGCTCAGGTGGGACAGTATAACGGCAAAAAAAAGGTTTAATAAATAACCGTTTTATGATAATTGTATTATGTATCCTGTTACAGTGAAATGCTGGTCAAGGTTTCTCCAAAATGATTTTAACAAAAAGCTGAAAGTCACTGCCGAACATTTCACCACGTTTGTTTATTATGTTTACTTTGTGGCTCATGTGTTTTAGGTTGCTCCATCTTATATAAATATCAAATGATTAGTTAGTATCAATTAATTTTTACTAGCACTCCAAGGTTTAAATGCAACATTGTATAATACTAGTTAATTACATGTGCACATTTGACGCGCGTCAGTACGCGAAAACGCGACACTCGCGGCGCGCTGCCAATAGTCCACGAGTGTTTTGGAGTGGACACACTGTGCTATGTTCCAGACGCATTGTTTATATCGTCCTGCCAAATGCGTTTGTTGGAACACAGTGTACCTACCAAAAGAACACGATTTAAGAGAAGCTCGGTTCACTTGAGATGGTTTACTGGAGTGAATCATCGCAGCGTGTAATCTGCGTCTCATCTCTCTCTCTCTCATCATCTTCCTGTAACTAATCGTGGAGGAGAGGCGTGAGTGAAGCCTTAGTAAAGCGCAATGATCTACTGGAACATAAATAAAAGACAAGTTTGTTTACGTATTAAGAAACCTGAATGTTTTGAAGTTTTGAAGTTCGATAAATTTTGATACGTCGGCGTTTTAACTGTTGATTATTTAATTTTAGGCGTCCTAGTTATAATATGTAATCGGAGTTTTGCGTACTGTTTTGTGTTTCGCTCTAATGTGAAGGCTTACTGCTGTCATTTATGTATCAAATTATCAGCAGCGCGGCTATCGCGCAACTGTCGCGCTGCTTAAGTCGCCTTAGTGTGAAAGCGTTCTAAAAGCCTTCTAATAGCAGAGTAAGATAATCAATGTTACAATTCTATGTTTGAAAAAGAAAGATCATCATACTCTAGAATCAAGCATTATAATTAAAACTTGATCGAGTCTACTGTTCGACTAATTTAAGGTTCCACCATATTGATACTAATTAATAAAGCAGCTCACAATAACGTCGCTCATAATTAAATGCTTTGTATACGAAAGCTGTCATTTGCATAAAGAAGTATCCGCTCCGGCGCCAAGTGTGCGCGACACATCGCCTGCGCGTGCGCCGCGCCGGGCCTCAATTCCGCTAATTGAGTCGTCCCTGAGTTGTGCATCAGTTGTACTACGAGAGTACAATTGATATACTTCGCTATTCTGACAGCGGCGTGTCACCTTTCAATGCTGCCGACTTTAAGCACACGATGTGTTACAATAGCTCTACTGAATGACTAATGTAGTCCAACAGTAGATGCCGAAAATACGCGAATCGGGGGTTGAACTCTAATATCTGGCAACCGTCATACTGTCACTTTTTATCAGACGCCACTATGATCTATCGGCGTACGATATTTATCACTTGTTGTTGACCATCTAAATATAAGATTGTGTTTTTGCAATCGGATCGTTGTGATCTTCAAAATTTAAGATTTAAGAAGAATAAATAAAGTTTAGCGCTAAATCATGTTAAGGAGTTAAAAATGGACCATAAGTAAAAAAGATGTTACTCTCCCAAATATGAATGATAAAAACAATCATGATTAATGTTTCAAATTGAATCTGTTAAATGAATCTGATAGAAATCAGGCACTAAAGATATTTGCTGTTATCATCCGATTCTTCACAATACGCTTCTTGGACTGATAATCGTAGTATCTAAGTAAAAAGGTATAGCTCTGTAGGTATAGTTTGGTAGAGATTTGGCACAGAATCACAGAATCTTTAGAGAGAAGATTAAGATATTTAAGATTCCGCTATCTCCGCGTATCAGTGGTTATCAGCAAAATGCTAGTCTAAAACTTGGTAAATTGATTGATGGCGTATTGATTATGATTACCTCAAAGTAAAGTCCCTTTACTGAAAGAAATATTAGAGACACTGAAACACTTGGAACTTAACTTGGAACCAGAAATCTAAAGTTGGTCAAAGATTTTTCGTTCTCCAATGACTACACCTTATTGTATACCGACCTGGGCCTAAGTTCCGCTAATTGAGTAGTCACTGAGTTGTGCATCAGTTGTACTACGAGAGTACAATTGATATACCTCGCTATTCTGACAGCAGCGTGTCATCTTTCAATGCTGCTGACTTTAAGCACACGATGTGTTACAGCACTACTAAGTGATTACTGTTGTCCAACAGCAGATGCCGAAAATACGCGAATCGGCGGACTGCAGATTTTAAATATTAGTTACCTGCTACATATTAAATTTATATAGCCTCTGTAGCACATCACAATGGTAAAATTGGGTCTTGTTGCAGACGGTGGTGGACGCACGACGACTCCTGCATCTACATGCTGTTCGACTACGTCTGCGGCGGGGAGCTGTTCTCCTACCTCAGGAACGCGGGCCGGTTCAGCAACAGCATTGGTATTACTTTAACAGAACTTCACTCTTTAGATTTATAAAACACTCTTATCCTATTGGATACATCCAGTATACTGGTAATCTTGCAAGAGCGTCTGCCTGAAAGTTACTGCGATCTTTTTTCAATCATTTTAGAATGTAAGCCCATTCGTACACAGGCTTCGCAAATTTTATTGAAGATTTAAGTCTCCAAGCGACTGCTACCATACAAATTCAGTTGCGCGACGAATGTTGGCGAAGCTACTTGCGTACGAATCTTATCGGATTTGTATGAAGGTAATCGCTTAGAGACTAAAATCTTCGTGTATCGGCAATTTGCGTAGCCTCGTCTTCGTTTAAGAACGGCTATGACAATACACAGCTGGTACAGTGGAACCATTGACTTAGCGTTAATTTTACAGTAGACAAAGATGGAAAACAATTGTATATTATAAAATGCCCCTTTTTGTGGATGTAACAAAAATGATCACTGCTGTAAAATAAAAGGAAAATTGTAACTAGACAACTAAAAAGTTCTATCTAGAGGAAATAAGGTCAGCACCAACGCTATTATGGCTTTTAGCCAAATCTTTGTGCGTAAGATGTCTTTTGTCTGTCACGATGTGTACAACCGGTAATCTTCCCTGTCACAACTTTAAGAGCCCTTTAAAATAGTTTGTCTATTGTTACAAGCAAGAAATTAAGAGAACATTGGCAACAAAGAAATTATTAAAAGCATATTCAGTTTGGTCTTTGTTATAATTACTGGCTACTAACAGTGTCTTCACTGGTCATTTCTTTTGTAACAATCCCAATTTAAATAATTCATTGACGAAATCATCATTTAGCAATTATGGAAGCGCAAACACTTCCTGAGTACCGATTAGAGCGGTTCATAAATCACATGATAGACCCAGTTGTTATTGTCTTATTGAGATTTACAATTTGCTTTAAATAATATCCTGATTTAGCTCTATTCGAATGTCTCTGGGATGGGATTAGAAGCTAATTTAATCTGCGCGTTAGAATTTGAAATTTAATATTTGGTAGCTGGTATTCAAAATGGAGAGAAAGTTATTGGAGTTCAATCAAATCAATTTGAATATCAAAGTTCATAACTTATTATAATGTGTCTCAGCGTCAATCCATATATGAATTGTATAATTTACGATACAATATCGAAATTGTTTTTTGATTAATATCTTAATATTTCATTTCTAACTATGTTAGGATATGGGATGTCTGATTTGACAATAAAGCTCTCAATATGATTTATATCATGAATGAGTGTTTTGGTGACGGCCTTGCACCCGGCACGCGGTCACCGGACCCCTTTGATGTCTCGACGACGCTCATACGCGCTTTATGTTATAAACAGTAGTAAAGCACTGAATCCGTACTCCCGCTTATTGCTTCGATGACATGATAATGAAACCCGGCGTAATCATAAAAATAATATATATTGTTATTTATTAAACGATGTAAATAAATAAATTGGAGTGTGGTAAATAAATAAGTGCTGGAGAGGTGCCAGCGTGCGGGCGCGCTCCCGGCGCGGTTTTGCAATCACCTCCGATGTCCACTACTTCACCGATTTTTATCGGCCGACCGCGGGCAAATAAATTAAAAAAAACATATATCCACACGCGACCTATAAATAAACGATGAAGGGTTACTTTTATATCAATTTATTACATTCTAATGACTCCTTCAGCGCATAAAAGTGTATGATTTTGTAATATTATTGCATCCTAAATTATAATAATGTTTGCAATGTAAAATAACAGACTCGTTTGATTGTACTTTACACGACAAATATTAGCGTTTTCCTATCCGCACATTCATGAATTTCAGAATCTTCATTTTGTAATTTGAAGTTATAATGGCTAGGTAGATATACGCACTGAAGTTGGCACAATATCTAGCCAGATCTTGTCTGGTCCGACTAGACATGCCAGCTAGTGGTGCATATCTCACGATTCCGTGATAAGCGGTTTGGGGTTTGGTATACTCGTAATTTGTGACTTGGCTCGGGCTGTGCTCTTCCTCCTCAAGTTTAATTGGAGTGTTTCGGCAGTGTCGCTTAAGCGAAAATAGATTGAAAGAGTAATTAGTAAATGAAAGCACTGTTCCTCCTTCGCCAGAAATAAGTTTACGTACCTACGCGTGTTGAAATTAACGATGGCCGTAAAAAGCTCCAATTGCTAACAGAACCGAGTTTATAGCTAACTCAACATTGCGTTTTAATAACAAAAAAGTCATAACCTCATAGACGTGTTTGTTGTACTTTTGTAAGAACACATTTCTGTTGAACATCATTTTCTTGATAGGTATCAAAAATATCGATCTAACTAACATTACTTTCATAAAGTAATATTTGAATAACGAAAGTTGGGCAAACTCCGATTATTTGGTAAAAATAGTCGTTGACGCGAGCAGAGATAATTTCGCAAGTTAAATAACAGTTACAAGAGCGTCCCGACAATTTTTATTGGCTGGCCAAGGGTGTCGGGATCAGAGATGCGATGTCTGCGCGACCACTCGCCGGCAGACATCGTGACGCCACTCCTGCGCATTGTCTACAGAACATCTAATTATATCGGTGCCTCGAACCGAGTAAATCTTAACAACAATCAAAAACAAACTTTGTTCTTTATGGACGATATTTTTTGAGTTACTTATCTAGATCTGCTAAACGTAGATAAAGTATTTTGGACTTTGAAGTGCAACAGTACATTAGCTCTGACAGACGTCAATGTTCACGGCTGACGACTGCAGATAGAATACATTTATACAGTTCGCTCTAATGTTTTTGCATCTATTCGTAGATGAATCAGCTTCTTTTAATATCACTATGAAAGACAATGCTTTCAGGCTTTTTTACATATGTAAAGTAATTAATAATTAGAACCAAGGAAAAGAATACTAGAAGAACAAAGTTGTAAGGAGCAGCTCAGAAAATTATGTTGCGGAATTGTGATAATTACACAATAAACGTCTTGACATACTTGTCAGCCTAGTTTACTTTTGTCTAAAGTTTACAGTTTCTGAGAACTTATTTGTTACATCAATGTTTGTTTTGGCAGAGTTAAAGAGCAACGCAACTTTTTGTTGTTGAGTTGCTAGGCTCTGTTTTGCCACCTTTGATTTTGTTAACAACGTCAAGCACCTAACTCCTTACAAAGAGCTGGCTGGTTTACAGCCATGGTTAAACTGAGTCTCAATAAAGTCATTGTTAGGTCAGTACGTATTGTTTAGTAGTTAATTAGAATTCTTTTTAGGCGGAGGCGATTTCCACTTCTGTGATGTCACTCCGCGATGCTCCTATCTCCAGTTCCGTATGACGCACTTCGCCCACTAGCTCGTAACCAACTCATTTGTTTTCCATAAAATCCGTCTCGTCTTGTCATTGAACTCCAGAAAAACTGTAGGTATATTCTTCATTTAGCGTGAAGTGATCAAATTAAAATGCACTCGCTTCAAATGAATTATCATATTATTTCGAGTTCACTGCACTCAGCCCTTTCCCATTTAAATTTATTGCACTTGATTTTCAATGTCCAATGCTCTCTCGAGTTTTGTCCAAGTTCAATATCAATTTTGACGTTTGCGATCGAGATAGATATCGCGTCAGATGCGATAAAACATCAAAAATAGACGATGACTATCGTGATATTGTTATTGATAAAACGAATGCTGGGACACTGAGGTTCGATTTACACTCATATTACTCTCTATTCATCTAATTTGATATTTTGAAAAAAATCCTAAGCTACGATCTTGCCAGCCACAGCCAATCTAACTCTAGGCAATTGGCATCGGATGTTTCGCCTTAAAATAAACGTGATTCCACAATTTTTCAACATTCGACGATTTTATTTTGATAGTGTCTTAGCAATACATAACAAATACTAAACAGGAAGGCCATAATATGTAGTTTTGCAAAAGGGTTTTCAGTACATTAGTTGTTGCATTTGTTTATACTATTATTACCGAAAGAGTTATTGGCAGAACCAACTCATACTTATACACTCATAGTTACCTTCCTTGATTAGTTCTATTATTAAAAGATGAAATATGAAACCAAAAATTGCGCACGGGCGGGATTCGAACCAGCATCTTTCTGGCTATCCGGGCCAACTGCTCTTCCAATTGAGCTACCGTGCCGTCGGTCCGACCGCGCGAAATTCTTGGTCTCATTGATACGTCATTGCGTGACGTTAGCGCCATCTACCCGTCTGTTTATGCAACAGCGGGCCAAGTAGTTATTAGTTGGGTAGATGGCGCTAAAGTCACGCAATGACGTATCAATGAGACCAAGAATTTCGCGCGGTCGGACCGACGGCACGGTAGCTCAATTGGAAGAGCAGTTGGCCCGGATAGCCAGAAAGATGCTGGTTCGAATCCCGCCCGTGCGCAATTTTTGGTTTCATATTTCATCTTTTAAGAATAAAATATGACACTGTGAGTGTTAAAAATATTGTAAAACCATTGAGTAGCGAAGCGTTATCATTTCCAAGTTGAATTTATTCTGTAAAGAATAACTACTTGGCCCGCTGTTGCATAAACAGACGGGTAGATGGCGCTAACGTCACGCAATGACGTATCAATGAGACCAAGAATTTCGCGCGGTCGGACCGACGGCACGGTAGCTCAATTGGAAGAGCAGTTGGCCCGGATAGCCAGAAAGATGCTGGTTCGAATCCCGCCCGTGCGCAATTTTTGGTTTCATATTTCATCTTTTAAGAATAAAATATGACACTGTGAGTGTTAAAAATATTGTAAAACCATAGTTCTATTATTTTTTCATGGGAGTGTACCTTACGGACCTCAAATATAGTTTTATTTATATAAACTTGTGTGATGCATAATAAGATACTAAATGAAATAATATTAAAATGTTGTGATTAATCGGGTAAAAGGGGAAATATCACTGATCTATAATTAACGGATATTAATAAACATACTACTTTTATATTTAATTAATTAATCATCTTTAATTATTACAAGCTCCAGGCGTGATATTTTAAAAAATAATTTACTTATTTGCATTTAAAATACAAAATTAAATTGATGAATTGTGTTTCGTGCAAAAGTAGTTTTCTGAGTTGAAATTAAAGGCGAAGTAACGTTACTTGCATGGCATAAAACTTGCATATTATGCTTAAATGTGAAAAAACCTTTCTAAATCTCTATTGATGGTTTAAATGATAAATTATTCGTAATTGCAATAACATCATTATCGGCTTTTGAATTAAACGAAAGCAATATCATGTTTGATTAAGAAAGTCAGTATTTTAATTTCATCTGAACTTTAGTGAAATAAATCTGTTAGTTAGCCTATATTATACATACATTTTGTATTACAATTGAATAGTTTATTTGTATGATGATAAATAACTTTGATTTGTTTTATGCCTTTGCAAGTTTGAATATACAATGTAATTATTGAACCAGTAATACCTACTAATATTTGATTGTTTGCTGACATGATGACATAGTAATCTATTTAGTTCTGTATTTATTTTAAGATTATGCAGCTGCATACTAGCACGCGGCTGATAATAATAAAATATTAATTGTGGTTAGGCATTACAAATTATAAAGGACACCCCAATTAAATACTTGTAGTAGATACTGATGACCGTATAGGCCAGTGGTAGATAGTAAATTGCAATCTGTCGATAACGTTGTAATCCTTTTTTTGACAGGAAACTTCTACGCAGCAGAAATAGTATCAGCACTAGAGTACCTTCATGCCAGGAACATCGTGTACCGGGACCTCAAGCCTGAGAACCTGTTGTTGGCGAGAGATGGTCATCTGAAGATCACAGACTTTGGCTTTGCAAAGAAACTGACGGATAGGACGTGGACTCTGTGCGGCACTCCTGAGTATCTCGCGCCGGAGATCATTCAGAGCAAAGGACATAACAAGGCGGTGGACTGGTGGGCGCTAGGTAAGATCATTAAACGATTTATACATACATAGGCTATACTACGAGTATACATACCTAACCAACACCACATCATATCGTAAGGTTGCTGTGTTTGTAATTTTCCAATTTCAGGAATCGCCAAATCATTATATTATATCTTGGCTCTTGGCATGTTCATTTTACCCATGGCTCTACCTAGATCTAAAATCTCAGGTTTTAAAATATAACATTCCAAAATTCAAAACCTCATTCATAGGAACCCGCATGAGGTAACAGTTATTTATGTTGGCGCAGAACTAGCGTTGGCATCTAGCGCAAATACATATTTCCATCGTTTTATTGTGTTGCTGCCATTGTCCACGGATAAACGTAAGTCACGCCATTTCACTCGCCTAATGACGCCGTGAATAATTCCAAGGCGATTGTAACCGCTTACATCATTATTATAATCCTGATTTACCTAACACCTTTACCTTCTCCAAAAATCCTAAGAGACAGTTGGTCTGTTACTCGTAAATCGTGTTTTAAGTAATGAAGAAACGTGCAAACTGTTAAACATATTGGTTGAACTAGACTTGTTTATCAGCATGAATAATGTGAAATGTAAATACCCTAAACAAAACGGGCGGAAAGTTTTACGGATAGGTGAAATCTCGACTCTCGCAAATCCTTTCACATACAAATACGTCTTAAAGACCCCAATATGGAATCGGAATAATTACCTCACCAATATTCATTATTCGTAATTATTCAGAGTTCGATCGGTCAATGGACGCATGCTATCACTCTTCATATTGTTTTTATACCTACTGCACGCGGAGTATTTTACAACCTCGATGGCGACACATTAATACAATGTTTACATTTATAATTATTTATGACGCTCATGATATATATTTTGCTGTGCATCATCTACCATATGGCAATACTGTGCCAAATAATACAAGCGCTTAGATAATTTATTAAGTACTCTACCTACACTCACGAAAGTCCTTATAATTCGTTTTGGCCATGCCTTGATTACTTGGCATTATTCAGTCGATATTATAATTTTGCGATTCATTAGATGCGTCTGTGGCAGTGAACACGAAATATTAATTAGCAGATATAATTAACCCACCAAATAGTCTTAACATGTTCAGTCTGTAACGTGTAGTGCCTTAAAATTAATTATGTTGTTTTGATGTCTAATGCAATCATGAATATTAATACGATCAAGAAATCGAAGACACATTTATGTCTTTGTGTAATGTTCTAACGCAGCTTTGAATTTATCGCGATATGTTTAGCTCACGCTGATATCTTGAGCTTGATACTATGTTATTAATGATGTGAGGTCTGTCAGTATATCTAGTTAATTTAATAGGCCGTTAAATTGGTTTCCAAGAGATTTCTACTCGATTTATTGGTTTAGATTTTGTGCAATTTGTAGTTAACATTTTGAGCGGTGATTCGACTAATTTTGAGAATTTAGTTAACCTGTCGGACGTTGGGTTTCAGGAGTGCTGATCTACGAGATGCTGGTGGGATATCCACCTTTCTACGACGACAACCCTTTCGGAATTTACGAGAAGATATTGAATGGCAGGGTGGAGTGGCCGCGACACCTGGACCCCGTGGCCAAGGACATCATCAAGAAACTCCTCGTGCAGGACAGGACGAAACGATTAGGGAATATGAAGGTGAGACAATTATTAAACTTTTACCAATGGTCTTTTACGGAAAGATAACTTACTTTCTTGAGTACAAATTTCTAGTTATATTTTTTCAGCTAACTTCATATTCTGGTTTCTGAACGAACTATAAATAGGGATGTCCAAACATGGATAAAAACCGTTTTTTTCTATAAGTTTAAGTTTCGACTTTTTTATACTTTCTTTTTTTATATCAAATTGATTGAATTACTGAAAACGAAAACGTTATTTTGATTTTATTGCGATTCAATCACAAAGGTTCTGAGATTGAAAATGTCAAAGATTACCCTATGGATTAGTGATACAAAAGCAGCTTTATTACGACAAGGACAATTGTGTTGATAAGGAGGTCGTGGCACCCACACTACTTCAAGCTCAAGGCATAGGCTGGTGTGACTCATGCATGAGTCTCATGACTCATTGAATCATCATCATATAAGTCCATCTAGTCCTACAGATGATCTTTCGCGATCGACGCTAAAATTTCGTCACCATCCAACCGTTGACTGATTTGAATCAAAACATGGTTATAGCGGTAGTATTCCTTATTTTGAAAGTGTGGTTTTATTTAAGGATGAATCATTTCATAGTTTTATTTCGAGCCTGTGTTAAAATTAGGCATTGTTTATTGTTGAACGTTCACGCTGCGGCGAGGCTGGAGACAGCGGCTGCGCGCGCGCCGCTGAAATAACCAGCCTTGCGCTTGACCCTCTTTGAACTAGCGCAAGTCTAAATATTTGATTTACAATACATTTTTACTGATGTTGAATTTACTAACTGAAATACGTGTACCATACGAACATGTCTTTATACGAGTTTGTAATTTTTTATGAGTAAAATATATCGACTTGATAGAGTTACTTAACTATCTGTAACGTCTTAAAACCAAACCAACCAAAATTGTGAAATTGTTGATTAGAATACGGAAAACTGCAGCAAAAGTAAAAACATTCGACGTAAAAACTAACAGTTACATTAGAAACTGCGGAGAATGTGTAATCTTATAGAACAGGTGATTTGTTCTAATCTTTAGCCTTGATTGACTAGTTTAATTTTGCGCGATTATGCACAAAAAACGTTTATTTAGCTCTTGAAGTTGGCTGTCCTCCAGCTGGTTCCCTATATAACTCCTAATATCACACGAGATCGCAGATAGCATCGTATTCGTATAGCGCGCGCAGCTAAAAATCTAAACGTTTTGAAGTCGCGTTTTGAACACGCACGGATGGGTGTTGTTTACATTAACTTAAATAATTGAGGGATGTGTATTTTTTTATTTATTACAACTTTTTTAAAATCAATAATGTTGGTACCTTTACGTCAAAGATATACGTCACGTCGTCACGATACGAAAACCTATACGTCAGTTGTTTTATGATTCAAATGTGCCACATTCAAGATGAAATTCGATGAAACCCAAACCATGTTATGCAGTGACTCAAACTTAAACCTGTATCGTGTGAACTTGTCCCGTAGTTAAATTATTGGGCAAGAAATCAGCCCCACTTACATAATTACATTTAGTTCTGCCAACCAGTTTATTGGTTATCTGTTAAGATAAGTATAGGCTTGAGAGATATAATCATAGACCTAACGGTCTAATCGGAATTTGTAAACTAATAACAAACACGGTCACTGTATTGTAAATATTGCAAGTATAATATTTGAGTGGGACAGTTACCTATGTAGCAGATAGGTGTTTTGTATACAGAGTAACATTAGCAAGAAAAAGACCACTAAAATCCTAGACACAATATTAGCATACTAAAAAACAAAAAAAAAATACATACATACAAAACACGAACGAGACATGCATCTATGAGTGGGGAGGCGATGAATATAAATTATTATAACTTAGGTAGGTATAGCTTACCTAGACTTGGCACTCCAAACGCCTAATTAAGATGTTAGATATTTTAATACAGGTCAATTAGCAAGTACTAATTAGAATACATTGCTCCCACGAGAAATGCATTAAACATTAAAAATTATTATAAAAAAACATTATCTACAAATAATATTTATATTTTTCTATCTGCGTACAAAAATGTCTAATTATTGTTTCGAATAACGTAGGTATTTATAGGTACAGCCTAATGCGACTGACTGAAATATCTAAAATGTATTGCTGAGTTGGTTTGAGCACTTACGATTTCAAAAGAACTCTTCCTAAGATTACTACTACGTATGAACCTTTTGCTCGAGTTAAATAAAATAAACCTAGATACGTAATACGTAAGACCTAAGTGACGAGTATTTCTTAAATGGTTTTAAATTTTTAATTGAAAAATAAATTTATTGATGTTTTCTAACAAAATAAATCGAACCAGCAATGTATTGTAAACAAATGAGTCCAGTCATAGAACTAGACATTGTCATTTACTACAACGAGTTAGCGATTTTGATATACATTGACTAGAGATTATAACTTTGGATTACTATATCTGTTAGCTAAAGCGTTTTGGAGCACTATGACCAGGCAAAGGTAACTACGAATACTCTGTAGAATCATTGATTAATTTTTTTGCTCCTATTACAGGCCACACGCTGTATACCTAATTATTATAAATTTTAAATATCATAGAATTTATGTGGGTTTAACACATTTAAAGCCGCAGCTTTTTAAATCTGAGTGTCACCGGTGACATGGTGTATTTTTACCCTGAGTTTCTAGCGAATGCGTATTTTCTCCGCGTCGTTGACGGGGCTGCGTTTAGAAAGTCATCAGTCAGGTGTCCGGCGGCGAGATCAAACGGCCATCCAAGCTGAGCTGACTTTGCGACGCACACTGTATACAGATTGATCCGATAGTTCACCGGTATTACGAGATAATTATAATGGCAAGCTAATGTAATATATATATAGAATATCATTTTGGCCAGATATAATGTTTTGCTTAAGCATTAGTCAGTATTTTTATTGAGTCAATTTTTAATGTCCGTTCTGTACAAGACAAATTACAACTATACAGTGGTGGTCAGCTAATTAAAGACACTTTGAAAATTGTATGTTCATCAAGTTTTGTGTTTCAATAATTTTGTATTTTGAATACATAGAAACCAGTTACTGTTGTAAAATAATCGTATGGGTTTAACGTATAATTTGAAGTTACTATTTGCCATAACCTTGATCTATTTTTCGTAACTTTTGACTTCAAATCTATTATAAGCAGAAAAAGTATACCAGTGATGTGGACAACTAATTAAAGACACCTCATGTAAGTTTATGAAAACCAAAAAATACTGAAACTACAAAAAAGGCAGTTTATATAAAATTGAAAATATGCATTTCTTAAATGTTTTACAAAGTTTTTGATGTTTTGTCGTATGTCGTTTAGCTGTATTTTGACCTTGACGTAGTCCTGGCATTGGTGATATGCGTTTCTTGTTATCATGTATTAGAATTTGTTCTAATGCTTTCATAAAAGCGCTGTATGGTTAATAAACATTAGCAACATGTCTCATTAGCGTATTACCTAAAACAAGAATCTAATTTTTTTAGATTGTATTGATGTTAGGACTACTATGGTAGCATATCTAAAAGATAGACAAAGTCCCTTAGGAAAACTGAGACGGCCGTTGCAGTCGGTTTAGTAAGTCGTTAGTAAGTCTAAACTACAAGATTTTTTAGACAAGATGCTTAGTCAGCTAGGGGTAAGATAGGCTGTTGTTGAATATTATTGTTTAGGTATTCCATCCATGTACTAGTATTTTTTTCATAGGTCCAGCAATACGTCTAGAAAATCAACGGCGCACTTTGATGTTTCCTCACTTTATATCTTACAGTGATATGATACATAGTCTTGTTAAATTGTCGTTTCATATACCGTTTTCCGTCGTTATTACATCCATTATTTATTAACATTCGAAAACATCTCAATAATCCACTTTGATTCGGTCCACGTTGAGAATGTTTTTAGGCAAACCGCATCCGTGAAATATTTGGCATATTATAAATTTGTTAACTTTTAAAATTTTCTTCAGTGCAAGTTTTCCTCGCATAATTTAGGCCTTATCATTCTTGCTAAAATATTTAACGATCTTCCTGCAGCAAATACTGTCATGAAAATGTGCTTTGATCCTTAATATTTTTCATCTGAAATCCCATTCTATGTCTTTCAGTGGGGTCCGATTCTAATCTATCGCATTGGAAACTTTGTAATATCAGACAAATAATAGTTAGTAGGTAGTTATCAACGCTCAAATTACCTTAATGACGCGTTTATGAAAGCATTGGAATAAATTCCAATAGATGCTTGCAAGGAACTAATAGCACTAATGCCAGGACCGTGCCAGGACTAAGTAAAGGTCAAAATGCAGCTAAACGACGTACGACAAAACATCAAAAACTTTGTAAAACAATTGAGAAATTACTATTTTCAATTTCATATTAACTGACTTTTTTGTAGTTTCAGTATTTTTTTTGGTTTTCAGTAACTTACATGAGGCGTCTTTAATTAGTTGTCCACATCACTGTTACACTTATTCTGCTCATAATAGATTTGAGGTCAAAAATTACGAAAAATAGATCAATGTTATGGCAAATAGCATCTTCAAATTATACGTAAAACCCATACGATTATTTTACAACTGTTACTGGTTCCTCTGTATTCATAAAACAAAATTATTGGAACCCAAAACTTGATGAACATACAATTTTCGAAGTGTCTTTATTTAGCTGTCCACCACGTATGTAATAATTTCTACATCAAGGTAAAATAAAATTTAAAACAGCTTGTTTAAAAAGACAGATGAAAATTATATTTTTGAAATTCAAATCAAATTCAAAATGGCCTAGGTTACCTAAATAATTTGTATTTGATGAAGTAAATATTATACTGTAATATTATAGCCCACTACGATCAACCTGTGTAATGTAATACATGCGTCGCATAGAAAACTAGGTTTCCGAGGAAGCGCAAGTCACCGCGCAAGTGCTGCACTCATAATAGTAACGACATAAGAGAAGCATTCCATATTCAAACGTTCAAACGTCACGAAGGTTATCATTCATTCACTATCATTAGTCCCATTCAAAGACGCCGTAAATGGTTCGAGAGTAAGTTCATCCCACTACCCAGACTGAACTACAATTTAATTGCCATACTTACTTATTTTGTAACCTATTTGTGGTGTTATCGATTTGGACAGAGGCTAAAAACTCCTTTATTTACAATTTCCCTCCTTTGGTCTATTATAGTGTTGAAAACGATTTTCGGTGATTGGTGCGTGATGGTCGATTGTTTGACAATGAAGTTATTTACTCCCAGATAAATTACTAGGTACAAAACTTACCTCACGCAACATTTGCATGCTCTGATTGCGTCAGTAGCGTGTTTCAGTTAAGTTTAGCCGCTTTGATTGACAATACGGGCGATTTCTATACCACAAAGTAATAAACCAGTGTCTCAGTTGGCATAGATCGTAGGGATGATAATATATTGGCTATAATACTAGTTCTAGACCTAGGTTTACGAGGTCTAACGTCGCAAACGCCAATAATAACAGTCTTGTTCTATATTCGCCCACCCAGTAATCGCATTAAACCAATGGGAGTGATTGTTTGAGTTTCACTGATGGTATTATGATTGATATGCTAGTAAAATCCATCCTGAGTCCGCGCTGGCCCATTAATCTGCTCTTCATAATGTGTGTTTATTTTTGTTAAGATCAGCTTCGTTTCTTTGTTTCAGTGCGGGTCGGAGGATGTAAAAAGGCATAGGTGGTTCAAGCACATAGACTGGGCGGACGTCTTTATGAAGAAATTACAGGTTGGTGTTATTTTTGTACTAATCTTGCTACTCATAAATCACCTAAACATTAAATGTTATTTCTGGAGTGATACTTGATTCTCTTTGATGATGGTATCACATTTGTTGCGAAATAATGTTGTACGTTTGAAAGGCTAACTGCTAAGCACCTGCCAGCAGTTTGTATTGATCTTGTTAATCAATAATCCCTGTCAACGCAGTGACTGTGTCACAATCCAGTTCAGTGTGTCTATTGCCCAATTAAAAAGCATGAATGACGCATTTGACGTCGGGATTATTTATATTTGCTGATAGTTTGTTACAACGCTACAGCTGATTACTCAGATTTTGGTAGAATAACATCTTATAATGTAAGACGTATACAAGAAGCGTCTGCCAAGAGGCAACATACTGCAAAATAAAGGACACGTCACTGTTAAAATTAGCATAGAGATCATAGAGTCTGGTCGGTTCTAAGACCTTTAAAATGATGCTATTGACACTGTATCAAGTTAGGCAAATTTTGACAAAGGAATTTGAAATAGATCTCTGCTAGTGAACTCAATACTAGGGTTGTTAATATTTATTGGTCTCACATGCAGTCATTATTTGCTGAACATCGAAATTTTTTGTAGGTACTCGTAAATTACCTCGTCACAGATGATTAATTTTGATAATTCTCATTTCAGCCGCCGATCATTCCATCAGTGTCGTATGAAGGTGACACGTCGAACTTCGACGAGTACCCCGAGACCGACTGGAAGGCGGTTCGGTCCTTAGACCCGGACGAGCTAAAACTGTTCGCCAACTTCTGATCGCCGCGTGCGCATTATAGATAAGCTACGTACTGAAAGGCCCCGGACTTTTGTTCAGCCGTACTAAACTTGAATTTGAATTTAGAAAGCATCTTATTTTTTATTGTAAGCTAATAAGACTTAATTTGTCACAAGCATTACAATATACATTAAAATAGACAAACTAACAGATCCTGAATTCGATTCATACTTATTATTGTTTTTTGATATAGGTATGTTTTCTTTATATACTTTAATGGCTGATCTTGGATGCGAGCTGATTGATTGCTGCCTGTAAAGCAGGAAAATCAAAAAATATCATATAATTTTAATAGCTTAATAATGCAAATGTTATTTGTTGATTCTTCAACCCCGTGACGTAAGTTGAAACAACAAATCGTGAGAAACGCACTGGATACGAATAATACAGTCCGGTTAAAATTTAAGAGTTCAGAGTAGCTGGTCAAAAGTTACCTAGGTTGAAAATAAAATTAACAAGATGTTGAGACATTAATGAGTGAAACTTTCCGAATGATTGTTAGTTATGTATTGAGTAAGGTAGGAAGCTTTTTTGTACTAACTTAAAAACATCACTCAACCTGCACAACTTTATATAGAAGAGTAAATACCATAAAATTACTATCCCTTTGAATTATTTATTTTATGGTAAATACATACCCACCCACTATGTTATTTTGCATAATAAAATAATCAATCTGTAAGAATTTTATCAGAAAGTGAGTCCTATACGTGCACCGTCAAAATATTACGCGGTTACTCACATTCCGTAAAACACATGAAAAGGCACGTTAAAGTATGAGGTATTTTCCGGCACCAAAAAGCTTTAGAGAAAAGATATAGAACGAACTGTTCAAAATGGTGAACTCAACGTAGATAGGTACTCTTACCTTGGGAACTTGAATGATAGGACCAAAATTATTATGATTATTTTTCCGACCCAAATATCGACCAATAGAATTGCACCATTCGACGTCACGTGGTACAACCTACATGGTATTATACTGATAATTTTTTGATTATTTTCTCTGGTAGTTGCTAAACAAAACATGAACCAGTCAAATTAACCACACGTCAAACTGACAAGTTGAATTCAATTGTGAAAATTGGAGATTTTGCATGAAAATGAGTCGATATTGGCCGACATTTGGGACGGAAAAATAATCCCCCGAATACCACACGAGCTTCAAAATTATCGGGTATTTCCCGATAGGTTCGTTGCAAACAAATGAAGGAGTCAAGTTTTTCAGGTTAAAGGTTCCTAAAAACTTGACGACTTCTGGGAGGCCAGTAACCGAAGCTCTTGTGGTATTATAAGTGAAAATTTAATAACTAAAATTGGATATTAAACATGTTTTATTTATATGATTGTAGAAAAATTAAAATTGTTTAAGTTGAAATTTTTCTATAATCCCAAGTTACACCTTAATTATTTCATTAACTTATTATAAAATTGCATTATATTCCAATGCTTCCTAGTGCAAATGGTAGTTCTAAGAAACATAAAGTTTAGTTTGTTCAGAATAAGGTTTGTCATCCGATGTTTGTGATTTAATTAATTTATAATACTGTTAATATATTTATAAGTTTAAATACGACCACACAAGTGTACATTAGCTTGCCTACGACATTAAAGCAAAACATCATAATTCATCAGTATGGAATACAATAGTTACCTAAATTTCGTTTGAATTTTAGAAGAATTATTAAGGCTTTTTAATATAAAGACAGAATGACGTACACTTGTGTTTGTTTATGTAAGCGTTTGAAAGATTTAACATTTTCTTAATTAAATTATGCTGTAAATTTACTATTATATTCCTTATGTTGGTATTTTGTCTGCGAAAGCCTTATCGTTAAAATATCGTCCAACTGTAATAATTTTAAGTATCAGCATGTGATGATTAATTAAAATCTTTTATTTTTATACGTGTACTTATCAACTTTGAGAAAATATTAAAGAAAGGTATAGATAAAAATTTTCAACGTTTAAAATGTAGGCAAAAATATCAAACCAGTTGCATGAAGTATAAATTAATATTTTTTTTGTTATTTGTTTAAATATTTTAAGCAGACTTTTAGATATCAGATTATAAAGTACGTTGACGTGGATCAGGATACTAATTATTTAACGTTCTTTTAAGTACTAAATACAGTACAGCATTTCATGAGTCAGTAGATTATAAGATTGAGGAACTGGCAGTCAACGTGTTAACAGAAAACTTACTTAATTGTACTTGTGTGTATGTAGGTAGTTTAGTGAGCCATAAATTATAACTTCTGTGATCTTATTAGTCTTGGCAAGTAATGAGTATTTAAAATGTACATTTCAAATTTTTTGTATAATAAAAGGACTAAAGTAAGTAAATATATGTATTTATTTTAGTGTCATACAATTGAACTATACTGCAGTACCAATTCAAAATTAATAACAGGGTTGTAAATGTAAAATTAAAAAGAGGTGTAAATACACAGGAATAAATGTTTAGTAAAAAAAATGAGGCTTTTATTTTGTTTATTACTAAATAATATTTTAAAGGTGATTGAAGAACCTTAGTAAAGTCCGTTTTTCTTCATTAGTCGAATATTGTAAACAATTTAAACAAGAACAAGATAAATATAAAACTTACAACATACTTAGCTCATCCATCGTTCAACATTGAGATCTTTTTAAATTAAATCGTTAAAAAATAATATTTGCTGATATTATTTTAAAAGTTACAAAAATATAGTTTACAATGTTGGACTAGTAAAGATGAATAGAGTTTACTTATATTTATTTCATCACAAATTATCTATTTTAACACAACCAACAAAATAGCAAACGCATATATAACGCTATATTTAAAAAAAGTGGTTGCTACGTCAGTATTGAAGATAGGGACACAATCAATGATAAGGATTGAGTACTATCAGGGCAGCGTCTGCGTGATAAACAGTGTTTGGTTTGCATCACATCAATATCCTTACAAAATGTCAATACGTCCATTAACTCCTGAACTGGCTGAGTTAGCACATGAAAAGTTTCAAGAAACCCCGGAAAAGCTGCAAGAAGCTTTGCAGCAAATAAAGGACTGGTTAGCGCTGCAAACACACATACATGCCAGAACAGGTTAGAAATGTTTTTTTATTCCCATTTATTTGCCTTAGGTCAAAGAAACCAAGCGTGGTAGATACATATTAAATGATGGACCACGCTAATCCAAAAGATCCTGTTCACGAAGACATTAGTGTTTTGATCACTGGTAAACTGTTGGTACACAAGCTTGCTGTGTCATCATTCATTATGTTTTACAATAAAATTGATTGGTTTTGGGCAAAACTACATACATACGACCCTCAGAATCAGTAAGCTCTAGTGGCAATGGGCAGGGCACACAACGCAATGAACTGATGGCCGTTGGAGCAGAAAAGTTCTAGATTCGAGACCTTTTGACCAAACACGCAGCGTAGGACGTATACCAACAAGATGGACAGACGACCTTGTAAAGATCGCAGGACCAAACTGGATGCAGACCGCTTGTGATCGGTCTCTGCGAAAAGCCATGGGGGAGGCCTATGTTTAGCAGTGGATGTCCTTTGGCTGATAATGATGATGATGGGAACATTATACTGTATTAAGATTATAAATAATGATGGTTATTTCGCAAAACTATTGCAGATGATCAATGGCTGGCAACTTATGTTCGAGGATGCAAGTTTGACCTGGAAAAGGTGAAGACGAAATTAGATTTATTTTACACCTGCCGACACACTGCCAGCGATTATTATCAGCTGCATCACAAAGATGCAAAATTCAAGGAACTTATGAGTTATGGGTGAGTTTTTTGGACATAGTTTTTTACCACTTGAAGTAAATATTTGCTAATAAATTCAGGTAGGCACTCTTCTTTGCCGGTTTTGTTGCTGGCTGCAATATTAAAAAAAAACTTTCAGGTTTTATTTACCACTGCCCAGGCTAACTGACCCTGCAGCTCCAAGAGTCAGTTTGATACGAACAAGAGTGTATGATGTGATACAACATGGGGCAGTCAACGCGTTAGCTATTGCTCATGTTATAGATAAGGTACGTTTTGTTTTTTTTATGTTGTAACTAGTATTGACGTGACGCGTTATGACGTGAGGTACTCAGAATTACAATTACCCGGCCTGTTTCACAATGTTTTAATAAGTTCTGGTCACCGTTACCTGCCAGATAAGTATCTAATAGTCAACGAATATACTCAACGAATAATTCACATATAGAACGCCATTCCTTAGGAAATCATACCAAATGACGTTCCAAATTTGAATTATTCGTTTCATTTTTGATTAGCGATTATTTGTCGATTGTGAAACCAGGTTTTCTTCATTTGTGAAAGATTTATGAAGACTGAATCAATAAGTACTTATCTCCGTAAAATCACAGAAGATAAAAAATCATAGTTCTGGTAAAATGTCGTAGTGGAAGTTAGCACAAATGTAAGTAAAATAGTTTTATTACAGATTCTGATGATAGACGACGACAACGCAATAATAGCAGGAAATATAGTCGTAGTGGACTTCAAGGATACTAACTTCCTACACATGCTGTCATTGTCCCCCACACAAATGAAAATGCTTATAGCTAGTCAACAGGTAATTGAAAGCATAGTAAATCATTAATTCTAGGCACTCTCAGATTTATACGGGCTTTTGGCGTTAAAAGAAACGAATAGCTTAATCATAAAGCACTATTGAGACTAATACAGAGATTCATTATCGATATTACAAGCTTACATACTTATTTTTCGCCGGTTACAAATGGGTGTAAGTTCTTACCCTAGGAAGTACTTAGTAAGAAGTTAACTCAGGTATTAGCCGATTGTTTCCAGGTAAAACTAGGTTTAGCTATCATTCCAGCTATTACTAGGCACAACTGATTTGTAGTGGCTAGAATAAGCCACCAGAGTTTCTTTGAATCTACATATTAGTACCCGGAATAATACCGGCTAGCCCTTTTTTACCCGAAATCAAGCGGCTGATGTACACCTTGTTCTAACAATTAGGCGTAACTTCGAGTTTTAGCCGTAACATCGATAAATCATTTCATACAGTAAAATGTTACTTTTATTTACCTCATCTCTCACGTTTCAGGATGCCGTACCGTTTAAAAATTTGATTACATTTTTCATAAATATACCAGAAGGTTTCGGTGTCCTCTTGAATTTGGTAAAAAATCTGCTTGATGAGACTAACAGAGGTCAAGTGAGTATATAAAATCGTACGAGTAATCGAATAAAAGTGTAAATATTTCCTAGAATAATATGAATAACTAGATCAAAGCAAAATTATAAAGAGGATAATCAAAGAAACTTAACCACTCATAGGTGAAATGCAATGTGGTAATAATAAATAAACAATGAAAGCAAAACGTTCGCTTAATTTCTTATACAAAAGACGTCTTGGATCACACTTATATGTATACCCTTAATATTTACAGGTGTTTATTTATAGTGATAATTTCGAAGAAATGTACACGAAGCAAGGAATATCCAAGGAGATAATGCCTGAAGAGTACGGGGGGAACGGCGGCACCATTAAGGACATCACTGGTTGGTACTGTTAAACAACAGCATAAATTCTATAATTAGTACAGTCAGCAGCATAAACCACTGAACACTTTTGTACCATATAAGATTTTAAACTTTCACGTTGGATTGCAATACCTAAGTTTTAATTAAATTAATACATAACATGACGGGTCTAAACTTTAATGGGTCATATGACCCCGGCTGGTATAATCCAGCTAATGTGAGTGTGTGTGTAACGTGAGTAATAAAATAACCTTAATTTCCGTTTGGACCTGTCATGTCTTGAATGAATGAATAAATTAGTACCATTACAAAGTCACAATTCGATTACTTAACCAAAGAAAGAGCAACCGAGACCCTAACCCTACGTACCCTTCTTGACTATACTCCTTGTCAATCAGATCAATGGCTACAAAAGCTGGAGGAATACAGTGACTGGCTGGAGGAAGATCTGCAGTTTGGAACTGATGAGTCCAAGAGACCAGGCCAGCCCAGGACGGCTGAGGACATGTTTGGCGACTCCCGCCCTATATACGAGAACTTCTTCCAGAACTTTGGACAGTAATGCTAATGCAATACTGTCTTACACTAATTTTAGGTTCATATTTGAACCTATCTAACTGCTGAACTTAAAACGAAATGAGGCAGATTACCATGACTTGGGAAAAAAACTATAGATTCGCATTTTGATACTCAATTATACTTTATTGCTGTGATCACAACGCAATTAAGCATTATTTGTATTTAGAATTTCATGTAATTTAATACTCATCAAATTATAATTTTTTTTTGTAAAGTCCACTTGTTTTGTATTTTTTATTCACCCCTACCAGAGTAATCAATTACAGTACACAATATATTGCAATATCTTATTTATACTTAAGTTATTTGACCAAAAGAACTTATACAAGCTTCTAAAATTCAATAGCAAAGAATGTCCTGTAATCTGTGTTACTACTCGTAACTAATAACAAACGATAGATGGACTATATTGAAAGGATCATTGTAAATATTAAGCTTAAAACGGACTGTAGACTGGCAAATAAATGCCACTTGATATATCGACGATATCAGTCGGTTGTTACGTGCTATTATAATACAGTTAATGTTGATAACATTCGATAATAATATAAGATACCACTTTGGGCCTACAGTGCAGGTACGCCCTTGACGTCCTTTCTACTGTATGATTAAATAAACATATTGTTTTAAAATGTCTGTGCGTGAGTTGAGTCCGGAGTTGGCAGCCAAAGCGAAGGCAGAATTGAACGAGGACCCAAAGAGGATACAAGAGGACTTACAACATCTAAAGGATTGGTTGGCCAAGCAGCCTCATTTGAACGCCAGAAGAGGTGATTTTCTTTTTAGTACTAAAGAGCAACTACGATTACAATCAGATTACTTATTGCAGGGTATAATTAGAATCTTTTAGTTACCTTAAATACACTTTTTGTCACCTAATAGATAGCTTATTTATTGTAATTGATTGAACTTGTTAGCTATTATTTTCTCTGTTAATATTGCATTATCTACATTCATTACAACTTCAGTATACTTAATTCCAGACGACCAATGGCTGGTAGCGTTTCTCAGAGGGTGCAAATTCAGTTTGGAACGCACAAAAGAAAAACTTGATCTCTACTATGCTGTCCGTAAGACTGCGCCTGATCTATACAGGCTCAATCACAAAGACCCGCTTTTTAAAGAGATCCTTGAATTAGGGTAAGTAGTGTGTATTATGCCAGTTAAAAGTATAAAAATAATCATCATCAAATTTAAGAGCTATCTTGTCGGTGGAGTTTTTTGTAACGATTATAAATGAAATTTCAGGTGTTACATAATTTTACCGAATGCTCCAGGACCAACGTCGCCTAAAGTTTGTATAATTAGTCCGGGAAGGTATGACGCTGAGAAATACACTATATCCGACATATTATCAGTATCCAATGTATTATTAAAAGTAAGTGCTTGAAGGTTTTATAAATACTTATGTATCCTCGATCAAATTAAAGAATGAAATACTTAAAATGCTAAACTTTACAGCAGACTAAAACTAAAAACTAAACAGCAAACTGTATGTATATGCAAACAGAAGTCTGTATTGCACGGAAAAATACAATTTGTAAACAATGGCAATAAAAAGTTATTGAGATATTGACTTTCTTGGCCAATACATAGTAGCGGAGAATATAAACGAGAATAAATGCGAGCCAGTCCATCCTTTGATACAATTTTTACATTTTATAATAAAGTAATTCATATTTTTTATTGGTAGATTGTTCTATTCGAAGATGACCATTCTGTTGTGGCGGGGCTACAAAACATACTTGATCTCGAAGGAGTAACTATGGGACATTTCTTCCAAATGACGCCTTTACAGATGAAGAAAATGGTCGTCTCAGGACAGGTATGTTATTGTATTATTTTTCATTTACATATTGTGTGAAACGATAAATATGGGACACTAATATTCGATTAACGGCCTGTGAAACCATCGACGAAGAAGTACCTACTAACCTACAATTAATTCAAATATGGGAAGTCATTTCGTATGATGTATTGGGTAGATAACGCTAACCAGGACTTATTAAGATATTGTGAAACAGGCCGTAAGTATTATTAATTGTTCATGCTTTCAGGACGCTCTACCCTTGCGTATGAAAGGAACACATTACTTGAACACTCCAACCGGGTTTGAAACCGTGTTTAACGCTATCAAGGGCATGCTTAACGAGAAGAATAAGAGCAGAGTGAGTACAAAACATACAAACATACATTGTAATCAAAGCTATATAAAACAAATTTTGGAAATACTTGACATCAACATGCACTACTAAAATAATTTCGATGTATCTTTTCCAGTTGTACGTTCACAACAAGAATTACGATGAAATGTACAAATATATACCGAAAGAAGTTTTACCGAAAGAGTATGGCGGTGAGGCCGGCACTATCAAGGAAATTACAGGTAAGGGTGTGAAGAGCTAATTGCAATAGAGGTTTTACGGAACTCTGGCTTTAGTTGAAGAGAGTGTTTCAAATGGTTGAAATATCATGTTGATATGTTTGTATCAAACCTGGGTTTGACTCTTGAGTAAAGGGCGATAGAACAAGGATACTCTTATAAGATTTTAAACTTTGTTGCATTTTTAAACTAAACTTCACACTTTAACGGGATTTTATGCAACTTTCACTTGTTTAAAAGGTAAAAAATGATGTTTACCTTCCCGACGTTTCGACCCGGTTACACGAGTCATGGTCTCGGGGTGACTGTTGAAGCTCGATTTACTCGGGGTGACTGTTGATTTTTTACCTTTTAAACAAGTGAAAGTTGCATAAAATCCCGTTAAAGTGTGAAGTTAAGGATACTCTTTCTAGCACAAATAAAGAAAGACACAAAATACAGGAAAAGTAAATAATCCTTTTTTACTTTGAACCTACTGAAATATAAGCTAAGCAAAGGAAAAAAATAATAAAAAAGTAAAAAGCTCATGTAAAAATCCGTCTGATCAAACAGACTCATATAATTAAAGAAAATTAAATCTTATTTCGGTTCGCAGATTACTGGAAGAAGAAGGTGGAGGAGTACAGCGACTGGCTGGAAGAAGACTTGAAGTACGGCACAGACGAGAGCAAGAGGCCCGGAAAGCCTAAGACTGCAGAAGACATGTTTGGGGTGGAAGGCTCATTTAGGAAGCTCGAATTTGATTGAAATAAAAATATGCTGCACTCTGATTGACGTTATTTTGACCTTAATTTCCCCATTTAATAATAATGTTTTTGTGTAAAGTCATAGAGATAAAAGAATAATCACTGACACTGGTGTAGCTTTTGTTAGCGGAAAAACCTGGATTGATCAAATAAGGTGGTTTGTGCATTGCTTTTCGGACTCAGAAATCTGAACCCGTGAAATCTTGTATGTCTAGTAAAAGTCTGTTATTTGACCACTTGATCAACTAGAAAAGAGAATATTGTGCAATAAAAAATATGTTTAAACCCATTTAGAAATACGATTCTTCTGTACCTATGTAAAGTTGCATTCAGTGCGGGAGTTTTGTATGTAACATTATTGAATCGACTTTGAACATTACATGACAAAACAATAGTATTCTCCTCATATTCTCCGATGTATTGCTCGAATCTGTAACGTTACATTATAGATAACGTCAATTCGGTTGACTTATTTTCTTCTTATGTTTGTTCTGTAATTTATTTCGACCAATATAGTGGGAGACATATGGTGTACCTAGAGCTTGGATGAAAGAGGGGTCATGTACAACAGGAATGCCGGATTTTTGAATAGTAATCTATCAGTTGCCGGGTAAAAAATAGCACTTAATCAGCAATGAAGGGTGGATTATATAGATAACTAAGAAGTACTAAGAAGTCATTGCATATGTGCACCTATAGCAACTTTTAGAGTCTTTATTACCTACCTAAAGAAGATTAATGTGAATTATATAATTAAACTACCTACTCTTTTAATACATAACACGTGTAGGCATATAACTACCTACATGAGTCAGCTACCTACGCGATAGGTCGTTTGGTGACTAGTATTTCCGCAGACAGACGAGTTAAATATTTCCCATAGGGATATGTCAAATGCGATGTTTGTGTATTTTATACATATTATGTTTGGTTAAATGATTTTATCAAATAAATCAAAACAACGGAATGTTCTAGATTTCTTCATATTAGAGCATTTTGATTTTACATTGTATCCACATACTGAGACAAAAGTGTATCAGTTGAAGATATGGATAATCAAGATAGTGCCAAATATCGGTTTTGGTATTTTATCTATGTTTATGTGTGGAAGAGGAAGGACGCGCATTTAATAATACACCTAGTGAATTTTGTGATATATTTAAAATGGTCGTCCGTGTGCTATGTCCTGAATTAGCTGAAAAAGCGCGACTGGAGTTGAATGAGAATGAAGCAATCATGGACAGTGGCTTGGACCATATCAAAACGTGGATTGCCAAACAGCCACATATACATGCCAGAACAGGTTAGTACCCTACTAATCAAAAAAAATGATATTCATATTGTATATGTAGAGGTGTAATATAGGGCTTGGAATGCGCCGCACCCAAAACCGACCGACTCATTCAATACATAATATTATTTTCCCAGAATACGATTATTCATAAATAATGATCACAAATAGGAATCGTTATAAGTAGGACCCCTTAGGGACCCCTAAGTTATAGCAATGTATGTGCTGTTGATTTCCTCACTAAACAATAAACAAGATAAATACTAAAAAGTCCTTATGATTTTTGGATGATTATTAAATTCGAAATACCCATATTTTTGTTTATAAGGTTCATCTTTACAGATGACCAGTGGCTGGCTGCATTTTTGAGAGGTTGCAAATTTAGCCTGGAACGAGCGAAAGAAAAACTGGATTTTCACTATACAGTCCGAAATACTGCCTTAGATCTTTTTCGGATAACACATAAAGATCCTTTATTTTATGAAATTCTTAATTTAGGGTAAGTATCATTACAAAAACGACTAGTTTTTATTTAGTCCTCGCCTGATTTCAGATAGAAGTACTTATCTTTGAGTTACAAAATTTCAATTTCAAAGTTCGTAAGTTTCTAATGATGAAAGAACGTAATTATATGTGCCGTTTCCTGTCTTTCACTATAAAATAATTACCACAGCGAACACTATTATTATTCCGTCTGTTTCTGTCAATAAATCTAACAGCATTAGTCTTATCTTCAATTTAGATAAAATAGTTTATTTCCCATGTTTACCCCGGCTTTTTATAGCTACGACCCTTGGACTGCGTACGAGTATATTGATTGACCATTTTTGTTGGATGGCCTCACCTGTAATTTTTTCAATTATAGTTTCTGACTAAAAGATTGTTGTAAGGCATTTCTGGTTTACCTGGCCACTCTCTACATTTCTTTAACTTCAGTAGCTCAGCGGATTGTTAGATCTTACCTTAAAATTCTGCTACTTCCATTAAATATAATTATTGTTTTCAGAGCTGTCCTTATTTTGCCAAGATTGCCAGGGCCTGCGGAACCGAGAGTAGCTATTGTAAGGCCCGGCAGATACAACCCTAATCAATACACAGTGTCGGACATAATATCTGCGTCTAACATTTTACAGAAGGTACCTACTTACATTGATATTTAGTTGGAGAATAAACATCTCAAGTAACGTTAAGCTTTAATTAGACCCAAAGGCAAACAATAAACCTCCAACGACACTTATTTTATAACTTATCACAAAAAAGCTATCTCTGGAGAGAAAAGCAGCAGTTGATAATCACAAGCACGAATAAAAAAATGAAAAACCGTTTTTTACAATACTTGAGATGGATTTATAAAATAAACAATTAAGTATATAAAGTAAACAATTGAACCTAACATTTCAGATTATAATGATGGAGGATGACAATTGCATAGTGGCAGGAATAAGAGCAGTTCTCGATTTGGAAGGAGTGACCCTGGGACATTTTATGCAAATGACACCAATTCAAATGAAAAAGTTGGTTGTGTCATTACAGGTATTTCATTTATTTTATTTTAAAGGAAGACCAACAGCTACATAAAACACAGTAGTAAAACAAATGTAGTAACATTAAAGACAATTAGAGATCCTCACCGATTGAAACAATGTTCACAAATAATTGAGCAATAATACATTAAAACACGTTACCAAGAAAAAGTACAATAAATTAACAAGAATGAAAGTTTTTTTAAGAAGAAAAAAAAATTAGCTATACCTAGATAGCTGAAAAAGAAGTATAAACTTACATTTAAGTATTATGAGTGACAAATGCGCTACATAAACATAATATAATCAAAATTAAATTATTATAAGTATTATTCGGCATCATTGTAATTTGTTAATTAAAGATGTGTAAAAGCTTTCTCTATTCCCAATAGCCAACGGCCCACGCTAGTCTTTTTCATAAGGCAAAATTTCTAAAATATGTCTGCTAAGTGTCTTTTAACCAAGAGCATGAAGTTTATTTACTCTTACCTGTGAAGACCAGAAACAATTGCATGTAAAACAAGTAACATGAAAATGATTTTATGTTTTCAGGACGTAAATCCTTTCCGAATGAAAGGTACACACTACATAAATGTTCCGTCAGGGTTTGAAATGTTCCTGAATGCGATTAAAGCGCTATTGAATGAAAAGAGCAGAAGCCGGGTAAGTTTTATTATTCTAGTTAAATCAAGGTGCTAGGCGCTATAAAGCCGAGTTTATATTTTCAGTTGATTTTCAGATTTTCGTCCACAACAGAAATTACGAGGACATGTACAAATATATTCCCAAAGAAGTATTACCAGTCGAGTACGGCGGTGAAGGAGGAACTACAAAAGATATCATAGGTGAGATTATTATCATAATATGGTCACAGACAGCTCCATAACTCATTTCACAACCCTATTTATCAACCAACGCCAAGCCAGCGCAAAGCGATTTAATATGTCTGTTGTGGGGCGAAACTGCATTTGTGCCTAACTCCGGACTTAAGTAGTCCTCTTTAATCCATTATATTTTTTGTGACATAAGTGTTGTATAGTCCAACATGTCAGAGATGCAGTAGTTAAACATAATTTTACGAAAATTTTCAGCACACTGGAAGCAGAGGGTGCAGGATATGAGCGAGTGGCTTGACGAAGACCTGCAGTACCGCACGGACGAATCCAAGCGGCCTGGCAAGCCTCACACAGCTGAATCCATGTTCGGCACCGATGGGTCTTTCAGACAACTTGATTTTGATTAAGGCCTTACACAGTCCAAAGTTTCATTTTTCTATGCATGTAAAGACCAAACGTAGGGTAGTAGCAACGCTGTTTGAACGCAGGCTCGCGCTGGTACTCATCTGGTGCTGCTATTTCTATTGCTTATAAGTCGTAATTGAATAACACGATTTTGAAATTTAGTATAAGCCAAATGTCAGAACAGTGCAATTCAATGACAATTATTCACTGCACAGTAAGAACAGCATTGCTTCTGCTCTACCACTGATCTGTCTATGTCCGCATAATAGAAATCCAGAAACTGATGACAACAAAACAATAATTTAAACTAGATTTATGCTAACAGATTGTGTAATAGAGCTAAGCTAAATTGTTGAAGAGAAACTAGTTAACAAATAAGAATAAGAAAAAGGAAATCTTGTGTTATGTAGGTTACAGCTAGCTTAGATAAAAAAAAATGTTGATCATGCATACGGTGGACATGGATCTGTAAAAAGATCTCGCACGATATTTTAATTAATTTATTAAACCTTTCTAGCACCAAGAATTACTTTAATTTCATCCGAATTCATAGCTCCTAATTTTCTGATTGGTAATGTTTATGATCTTAGCGCTGCGATCTTAGTTTATTTTAGTTGTTTTGCTAAGGATACAATTACCATGACTATTTATAAACCTGATCTATTACATAACCAAATGCAACAGTCACGGCATGCGTCCACCTCATAAAATTCCTAATCATTTTACTGATGAAAATTATAAATAAATTAAGCAAATTATAAATTTTGCAGTTCATCAATTGCTGTTTTTGAGTCATCCATCACAATGAGTTGCTAAAATAACAAATATCGTCATAACATAAATTGACATTATTGAATGCCCAACCCAAATCGCCTTTACAAGAAGAAACATTTTGTTGTAACCAAAATATGAATTTATCAATTTCATTTTATAATAAGTGGATTAATAGATACCTAATCGCTGATAATTCTATATCGAATGCTTATCAAAAGCGAACACTGCAATAAGAGGTTTACATTGGTGGTGTCTTGGTGTGACATAAGAGGTTTCAACATGCCTGTCCGTCCCCTGAGTCCTGAATTGGCGGAGAAAGCTAAAGTAGAGCTGAATGAAGACCCAAACAGGATCGAGAGTGATCTCCAGCATTTGAAAGACTGGATAGCTAAGCAGCCCCATTTGAATGCAAGGACAGGTAAATACCTGTTGTTTATTTGTGACCATAATAAAATTTATTGATGTGATTCAGGAACGCTTATGACAAAAAAACATTTACTTGATGTACACGTCGTCAGTGTTCAAATAATTATGTTTTAAAAGTGATGTGTCATGTTATTACTATGACAGTTATAGGGGGTATTAAGATAGTGAAATCCTATCATATGAACTGGGGCAGATTCCTGTAGAAAGCATCATGTTATCAGAACAATGTTCCACATTTAATTAAAAACCTTTGGTCAATCTTCATCAAATATAATTAAAAAAATATTAACCACTTATTATTATTCGTTAGATTTAAGTTTGAAAAAGGAATACATATTTTAAATTTTAACTAGGAAGTATAATACGAAATTGTGTCCTTGGTCCTATAATAAATAGGGCGTAGCTTATCAGATTAGTCAGACTGTTGCGATTATCGTTCAAGTCATAGCTGTTGTCTGCAAAATGGATTTCCTTGTTACGGAGTTTTAACAAAATTGATGACATGATGCCAACAAGAATTTATGATAGAATTTTTGCTTTCGTATGCTCTTCTCTGGTACTGCTATTTCTTTCCTCAATAAAAATTGTAAAGTAAAACCTGGTTTTGAGAGATTGAGTAAAGTAACAACGAAATAATGACTTTTCCAGACGATCAATGGCTAATAGTCTTTCTGCGAGGATGCAAGTATAGTCTGGAGCGAGCCAAAGAGAAGTTAGACCTCTACTACACGATGCGTACCACGGCGCCTGAGTTCTTCAACACCAGACCCAAAGATGAAATTCTAAACGAAGTACTAGATCTCGGGTGAGCAAACCAATATTATGTTTCTTTGCAAAATAAAATCATCAAAGTATATCCACAGATTCTGATAATTTTGATTATTTTTCCGACCCAAATATCGACCAATAGAATTGCACCATTCGACGTCACGTGGTACAACCTACATGGTATTATACTGACAATTTTTTGAAAATTTTCTCTGGTAGTTGCTAAACAAAACATGAACCAGTCAAATTAACCACACGTCAAACTGACAAGTTGAATTCAATTGTGAAAATTGGAGATTTTGCATGAAAATGATTCTATTGGCCGACATTTGGGACGGAAAAATAATCCCCCGAATACCACACGAGCTTAAAGTCGTCAAGTTTTTCAGGAAAAATCACTCGCGCTTCGCGCTCGTGATTTTTTAACCTGACAAGCTTGACTCCTTCATTTGTTTGCAACGAACCTATCGGGAAATACCCGATAATTTTGAAGCTCTTGTGGTATTATAAGTGAATATAATTATATTTTCAGAGTCATGGTATTTCTCCCCAAAGCACCAGGACCTGCAGCACCAGTCATCGGCATGATGCGGCCAGGAGTGTACGACCCTAGCAAATACTCCATGCTGGATATAATGTCCTGCGCCAGCATGATACAAAAGGTACAGAGCAATAGGCGTAGTTGGACATAGTAATAGTACTTATTTTTGTTGAAATGTGCTTATTAATAGAGTCGGTAACGACAGATTTGAAAATAGAGCGAGCTCAAAGGAGCCAGTTCATGGGCCTTTAAAGATGTTCGGGTGTCAAGACTTTGCTTACATCAAAACTGTCTGTGTATCGGTCTGTGGTAATGAAACTCCCAAACGTATGAACCGATTTTCGTTTAGTTTTTTTTGTGTCATAGTTAATTTATTCCAAGTGTTCTTAGCCATATTTCATGAAAATCTGTTCAGCCGTTTTAAGGGTACCAACTCTTTTATAGTTTCTAGTTGTCCGATCGATTCGAAATTTGGTACCGTGCTACTGTAATGATATTGAAAGTATATGGTAAATGGTTTAACATATATAAATAATTTGTTTTTTTGTTATGGCAGATAATTCTTCTAGAAAATGATAACGCTGTTGTAGCAGGAATACAATCTGTTATGGATCTGGAAGGCACGACGATGGCCCATTTTTTGCAGATGTCACCACTTCAAATGAAGAAAATGATAATGTTTTCACAGGTATGATAAACATTTGGGAAAACATTAGATAAGTAGCGATTAATATTTGCCTAATCATATTAGATGAAGATTGACCAAGGGTTTTCTAACCTACAACGGTATATGTATATTTGTATAATTGCAGTGTATATTTTTCTAATACAATTTTGGTTTCTACAGGAAGCTGCCCCAGTTCGTATGAAAGGATTTCATTATCTAAATACCCCATCTTTCTTCGAAACTTTATTCAACACCATGAAAACATTCTTAAACGAGAAGAACAAGAAAAGGGTAAGCTTAATATTTTATTTGTTTAATATAAATTGTATCTGATTTTTTGTATTGTGCAATAAAGAGTTATATTATTATTTGTAGGCGTCTTATCTTACTTTCTTATTAAAGGTTTAACCAACTACAACCTAACGTACCATGACCGTGCTGGGAACGTGTCAGACAAAACAATATTATTTGTATTAAAAACTATGATACCTTGCCCACTAGACCGTTCCGTCACCGACCAACACCGTCGCGTGCCATGCACCGGAAAAATACGTTGAGGCAAAACGCTGTCAATCCGTTCAGTGAGCATGGTAGAGCATATCGTGTTGCTTTTCATACCTCACACGTAGCATCGTCATGGTATGGTACGGTGCAGTGGGAAACAAATGCCGTAAATAAATTACCGTAAATAAATGCTATGTTTACAGATATCAATTCATAAAGATCTTGACGAATTATACAAAGCCATCCCCAAGGAATACCTACCCCTTGAATACGGGGGAACTGCAGGCACAATTAAGGAAATTGCTGGTATGTGTAATATACGTTAGATAAATTATATTTAAAAAAAAAGGTTTTTTACTCCCGATGTATTAAGAGTGGAGTGTTATAATATGTTTAACGTGTCTGTCTGTGTATATGTCTGTGGTATCGTAGCGCCCCAACGGATGAACCGATTTTCGTCTAGTTTTTTTTTGTATCATTGATAATTTTATCCCGAATGTTTTGAGCCATGTTTCATGAAGGTCTGATCAGTCGTTTGAAGATCAAGCCAATGACATTGACAGTTTATGGTAAGGTATCCATGACTCGATCGGCAGTTTGAAGATGATCCGCTTTTTTATAAATTAATGAGGGGATCTGACTACCTTCCATATTATCGATTCGAAATTTGGTACGTGCTACTTCATAAGGAAATTATGACTTTAAATATGACATTTCGGGAAGTTGTTAAAATTTGTGATTTTGGATTATTAGTAATATTATTCAAATCTTGCGTCACAGTCACACTATTATTTAAAGCAACACCACTATCGAAGGTATACATTATTAAGAAATATCTTCTATATTTTGAATTGATTTATTCCAGACTACTGGAAGAAGAAGGTTTTGGAATACAAGGACTGGCTCGACGAGGACTATACGTACGGCACAGATGAGAGCAAGCGCCCCGGAAAGCCGAAAACTGCCGAAGAAATGTTCGGAGTGGAAGGCTCATTCAGACAGCTGGATTTCGATTAAATTAATGTTTTTATAGTAATTGTACTCATTTTATTAAACTTTTGAGTTGTTAGTCGCCTCAAATACTACATCATACCTATTTAATAAATAATACCTACATCTAAGTACTAACAAAAAAGAATCCATAACCAACTGTACAAGTTGTCCCTTGTTTAAATAGACTAAGGTTTCCTATTTTGTATTTTTCTGTTACAATAAACAGTTATCTTACTGAGTTGTTTATTTTTCGTTATTAGGTGAGGATAAGTAGGTTTAAAGATAAGGAAAGATTCCCATTAGAAATTTACATTTATTCACTTAATATTAAGCATTTTCAGACAAGTGTGGGATGTATTTATTAATTTTTGAAAAATAACGTCTCTAAGAGTAAACTGTATTTAAAGGTTGTATAAAAACTTAAGTATTTGTTAAGTACATATGAAGAGGTTACTTTTATTGGTGTTTTCATGACATACAAAATTCCCGCGGATGAGGCAAGTCCCTATTACGATGTCGGCATACCGTCTCGACTGAGCGGCGTTCTTATTATTGCCGTTGCACCAACACGGCTTGCATCGTTTCAGAACCCCGCTGCAACTGCAACTGCTACCCGTGTGCCGTGCGTTGCATTTTCAACAGAAAGTGAGTGTATTGTTGTGTTAAATTAGAAAATTACTATTACGTATTTTTTATTAGTGTAACAACAGTTATGCTACAACTATGAAACAATATTTTCTTGAGGAACCAAGCAAACAATCTCAATTACAGCATTGATGTAACCATCTTAATTTCATTTAGATAAATAGCCCATAAATTTAGTTTCACTGCAGTGAATCTCGTTTGCAAATCACTGAAACTGTACTTAGTAAGTGTTTTATAAACTAACCCTCACAATTGAGTTCTTAACATTTTGTTCATAAATAGAAACCAAGTTTTAGAAACTATCTAAAAGTAAATCAATTCCAAAGCCTAGTTTTGAAATGACAGAGGACTGATGTAAATTGGAACTTGTGTGGAATGACAGTCGATTTATGTACGAGTATCATTGTTCAACCATATCAACTGTTAAATTGTAACAATGTAATGTATTTGTGGATAGCAAAACTAACTATGCCAGTCCGTCCCCTGCCCCCTGAATTGGCGGAAAAAGCAAGAGTGGAGCTGACAGAGGACCCCAAGCGGCTGCAAGATGGCATCGACCACCTCAAGGACTGGATCGATAAACAGCCGCATCTACGAGCTAGAACAGGTATATTTTTTGTACATAGGCCACAGAAAATCAATTCTTCTTCGTCTTTTCCAAACTAAGACCAAACATTGGCAGTATGTGGAAATTTTAAAATTCTTAGCTCACTGCGGTTATAGGAATTAGGGCTAGGGTTGAAAAAAATACATAGTAGTGTTTCACATAGTTGAATATCTATTACATATGGCACACGGCCGCCTACCCGGTGGGGTACAGAAAAAAATGTTACACTCACAATAATCTCTGACAGTTACTATACCTATGAGATAAATATTTCCATGAATTTGCTGACCATCACCAAAATTGAACGTCGAGTTAGTATTATCCTTTGGGATAATTTGGGATGAGTTCGATGAAATCAATTAGTTAGTGTTACCTATTATTTGATTACTTTCAATAATAAATTGTATGTTATATTTTCAGACGATCAGTGGCTAGCAGCTTTCTTGAGAGGTTGCAAGCATAGTATAGAAAGAGCGAAAGAAAAGATTGATCTCTACTACTCGCTAAGAAGCACAGCCCCAGACTTGTTCATACTCAAACACACAGACCAAAAATTTAAAGACCTCATTCGATCAGGGTTCGTATTAAACAAAATGTATTGAAACTATTGAGCGTCTACAGGTTTTTTCTACCACCTTTTGCCTAAAATTTTGCTTTTCAGAGTCGTGCTAATTCTGCCAAAAACAGTACAACCTGGAGGTCAAAGAGTGACCTTGATCAGATCTAGTCAGTATGATCCGGATAAATTCTTATTGGATGAATTTTCATCAGTGATGCTGGTTTTGAAACAAGTAAGTACCTAACCTAACATTTTCATAAATAACATTACCTTTCGACGTACAAACGTAGAAAGGTAATGTTATTTATGAAAATAATTTAACAATAAATTCTTTTGTTTGGGATATAAATTGAGACAGTGATTAACACTGCTAAAAGCAAAAATTTACACTTCCACTTGACTACGCCGTAGTCGGGTAAAAAAATCTTTTTATACAAGGGTTAACCCTTTGCTTTCACACGGGTTCGAAATAACAGCTTCGTCCCCTAAAGAAAATATTTTTATTATTATAACCCATTAATATACCATCGCTGAAAGGATAATCATATAATGTAGCGTTTATTTTCTTCAGATATTATACATGGAAGATGATTCATTTGTGGTGGCGGGTGCTATCAATGTAATTGACCTTGAAGGAGCTACCATCGCGCACTTCTTGCAAATGACGCCCACGCAGATGAAGAAGATGGTCGTCGTTGAACAGGTAACTAACTGAATGCTGTAAATACAATTACCATAAACTTTATGATCTTTATTACAATTTTTTTTCATCTCAGCTGATGCTGCATCGTTGTTATTTACCCTGTCGTATTAGGTGTTGCTACAAATAAACAAGTGGCATTGTTCATGACAAACATAGGTATCATAAGTTTGATTTACTGCAAGTAGACGTATAACAGAAGTAACATTTTACGCCATTGATCAAGGACTTATGTACAATGTACGGACAACAGCACGTCATGGTAAACACTGCGGTATCTTATACAGTTGTAATAAGGGCTAGTTTGCAATAAAAGTAGGTAACCTGATGTGCTGGCGACTGGTCTATCGCGGTGACAACCACATTTGACAAAATTCACTTTAAAAAAAATCGACACGAGGTGCATGTGATTGTGGACCTAGAACATGGTTGGTACATGATCTTGTACTCCACAGGACGCGTCTCCACTTCGCGTCAAAAGTGCTCATTACTTGGGTACTCCACCTGGGTTCGAAACCGTTTTCACCATGGGGAAGAAGATATTGAGCGAGAAACACAAGAACAGGGTAATGTACATTTCTGAAACTAAGTATTTTTTACGAAAATGGAAGAAAATTTAATTTTGTTTTTAATTTTGCAGATCCACATACATAAAAATAAAGAAGAACTTTTTGATTACATACCTAAGGAAATACTGCCGGTAGAATATGGTGGCGAGGGTGGAACCGTTGATGAAATTATAGGTAACATATTTTTTCAATAGACAATAAAATTGCCTTTAGGAGTTCAGATCCTAATACTAACATAAATATTTTTCTTTTTCTCTCAGAATACTGGCTAAATAAGATCCAAGAATACAGCTGTTGGTTGGAGGAAGACCAACAGTTTGGTACCGATGAGGATTTGAGGCCAGGCACTCCGAAGACAGCCGCAGACATGTTTGGCGCTGAAGGGTCCTTTAGACAGCTTGATTTTGATTGAACTTTGATATAAATATTGTAAAAATCTAGATGATTTTGGGAAATTTTAATATATTTTTAAAAAAACCTGTTTTATAAGGCATGCCCATCATAATCAATTTCAAATTTTGGTTTTTGTAGTCTATCTGTATAACTTACTGCTCTTTTTACCTGTTGATCATCTTAAAGTCTTAACTCAAAATTTCCTAACTTGTAGAAATAAGATAGGTTGAAAAAATTAACACAATGAAAAGACATATTATGGATTACGTTGAAGTTGTACGGAACTTTTGATTCACCCTGCAAGGGGTACATTGTCATCGACAACCTTCAATCAACACTGATTGTATTTAATTAACAATGATTTCATTGTTTTGGAAATTCGGTCACCAGGGTCAAGCTTATCATCATTGAATACTAAAATGCAGATAAAAAATATCATTTTTTTGGCATGTTACGTATATACAGAATAACGTAAGTAGGTACGTTAAACCTAAACATACGAACAACAGCACGTCAAGGTAAACACTGTGAGATATTATGCAGTTGTAATAAAGGTTGGTTTGCAACAAAACTATATAACCCGAAGTGCAGGCGACTGTACCTACGTAAAATAAACGTTAGCTAGTTGTTAATAGTCTGTGCGCTAATTTTCCGGGTTTCGGTTCATTGCCAATGCGCGTATTGCGTCGTTTCCGTCTTTCTGAAACGCTATTCTTAACCCGTCAAGTATGTGTAAACGAGACACAATAAAAATTCGATGTTCAATTCATTGTTATGCGACTCTCGGCATTCGTTTGATACCTGACTGATTAATTAGATTTTTTGCTTTTATTAACTTAACAAGGATTCGAGCCATGTGTCTTACGGTATCCGGCCCACATTGGCAAGCCTGTTAAACATTGCAAGTGCTTTCTTCAACACGTAGGCTGCGACACCTCATCCATGTTGCAAGATTGCAACATTGGTTCGATTCCTTGGCCGACACAGTTGCTTTTTACAAGTGCTATTAATAACACTATTCTTTACACTTTGTGACTTCAAAAGTGAAAAGTATTGATAGTAAAAAAATACGGAATCACAAAAGATATTATGCACACACACAACACTTTATCTCTAGATTTGTCGGTTGCCGAAAAAGATTCATCTCATCTCTAGATTGCAGAATCAGATTTCATCATTGGTTTTAACTTCGTCTAGCTGTTCTTATTACTTCAGTGTACTAGATAGACAACCCACCCATAGATACTTAGTGTCAGTAATAATTATGGGCTGCAATCTGATACCAGTTGAAGACTAGATCGAATCGAGCACAATAAAAAAGAAAACTTTTATTATATCGGCTGTTTTATACTTTAGAGATAGCTAGATAAGCATCCAGCTGTTATCAGTCAGTCAATACTGCGGCGACGGCATATCGGGACAGGTGAGTCGATTGTGTTTCACATCAAAATTGTTTTTGTATTATTACGTTTTTCTATTGAATATTGTTCTGTGAGATTTTGACTTCTTTCTTTTAACAAAATATCAAATATTTAAAAAAATCATAGGGTATCTATGAGTAGGTGGTACGAGAGAGTGTGCTAGAAACTTTGAATAGTATCCGATAAAGGTAATTATTGTATCGATGTTGTAAACATTGCGATATCTGCTACTGCTCAATGTACCTACAATGAGGTCGATGGAAAGTGGGTGCTACACAAAAATCTGTGATTGGAAGACGACATACAATAGTAATTCAGTGGTTACTTGCTAATTTTTTTTAAAAGTTTATTGATATAATATTTCATTTGGGTTTTGAAAGGATCCTATAAGGGTTGAATTATTATTCAATAGAATGACCTCGCTGTTCGTTTCGGATTGTGGTATATTGATCTTTTTTGCCTGTGGTTATTGACGTAACAATCTATAACACTTACAAAAGCAATATTTTATATGTATTAAATAAGGGAACGAGCTGTGTATTATTATAAACTAGGTATATCGAAATCTTCCGTAGACAAAGGCGAAGAAATGGTTCGGCAGCTCTCTCCAGAGTTGGCGAAGATCGCCAAGGAAGAGTTAAATGAAAACCCTAAACAGATCCAGGATGACTTGCAGCACATCAAGGAGTGGGTCGCGAAGCAGCCTCATCTGAAAGCAAGAACAGGTAATTTAATCTATTGGCTTTTACAAAGAAAGCAATTTCGCGATAATAATGGTATTGTATTGTTGTAACAGTAGAAATGTTGATAAGATTGTTTATAGTTTGTCAATAAACCTTACAAGACTTTTCAGAAGTTGGAGATTTTTCAAATTGTGAATTATGTACTTATCGATAGACTAAATGAACGATAGGTACTATTTTCCTTAAGATAAGAGCTCTACATTCGTTTACAATGAAGTACCTAATGATTTTATGACCAGCATATAAAATATTATGCTTTTCATATTTTTACTCATAAATAAAAATATTCTATACTAAGCTAGTATAACTATAACTAAGTCCAGGTTAGTATTTAGTTACTAAAATAGTAGAGATATTTGATTTTCTTAACAAGATCAAATACCTACCTTACTTTAATTGTTCTTAGCGTGGTTGCCAACGTGGTTGCACATTTATGACGCCTAACTAGACGGCACTGCTAAAGTTTTTATCTTGATAAACACCTATTTTGTACAAAGTATATTATAATTTCAGATGACCAGTGGCTGGTGGGCTTACTCCGGGGATGCAAGTTCAGTATGGAGAGATTGAAGAAAAAGCTGGACCTCTACTACACGCTAAAAACCACAGCTTCGGATATAACTTTGAGGCTGAGACCGACGGAGCAAGCGTTTTTGGACTTTTTGAGGCAAGGGTAAGGTTGATGTGTGGAATAGTCATCTCGCTAGATAGGTATAAAAATCTTCGTTTTTCCAATCACTTAACCTAACTATATATTTAAGCTTCAATTACGAGTGGATGTGTCTTGTTATAAGTTGCAGCTCCCAAGGTGTTTGAGATAGAATTTCTTGTGAATTAGGATTTTTTAATCCCAATTCACAAGAAGTTCTAAAGGGATTTTCCCCTTTAAATCCTGAAAGCATGGCATAATAGATAGCAATTGTATCTCAAGTGACTATCTTTACTATTTCAGGACATGCATTGTACTGCCTAAAGCTAAGAGTGGTCTACATCCTCGCGTCATACTCATAAGGCCCGGCGCATACGATCCGTCAGTGAACAATGTGGCAGAACTTATGTGCATTCTCTACTACATGGTGCAGGTGAGATGGTTTTGGTGTTGAAATGTGTAGGTAAATGTTTTATACTGAAATATCTGACTGAAATGTGGGTAGATAGAATGCGATAGTATACAAGGTCACTATGCAAAACCATTAACATAAGTCATGTTAAGCAATGGACGTGTTGCGGCTGATAATGTTGATAATCAACGGACAAAATTTTCTGTCGTGCTATTCAATTTAAACTCGTTTTGTTAGTTGTAACAACATGCGTCAGTTGGGTTGGATTTAAAAAAAATCCGTCTTGAACTGTAAATACACTTTTCTTTTTGAATATTTGTTTCTGAGTATAGAAAAAATGGAGAAAGTTAAATTGTGATGAATAAAACTTAAGTGCTGACGAGTTTGTATTTATTTATTACACATAGTTATATCCTTTTCAGATAGTAGTAATTGAAGATGACGTAGCAACTGTGATGGGAACCAAGATAGTGGTGGACTACGAGGGTGTCACTATGGCGCACTTGACTCAGGCCAACCCCAGCGTTCTCAAGAAAATGATTGCTATCAGCCAGGTAAGAAGGTGTAATACAGATGATCACTACAGGCTTCATAACTTTCCCAAAGGTGACGCGTCAAAACATTAATTTTACATATTTTTTAATAAATAACCTTCACAGATCCTGGTTACAGAAAATTTACGATTGTACGAATTCTCATTGTAAATCTTTTTCTTTAATTTCAGGATTCAATGCCTCTACGTTTAAAAGGAAGCCACCATTTGAGATTGCCGAGCGGAATAGAAGTCATATTTACACTTTTATCTGGATTACTAAATGAAAAGGCAAAGGAAAGGGTAAGAATTCACCTAATTAGGCATCATTTACGAAAAAAGATTCAATAACAGAATTACACAGCTGTATGACTTTTTCAGTTGAAAATTCACAAGACTGCTAGCGAATTACTAGATTTTCTTCCAAAAGAAATAATACCTGCAGAATATGGTGGTGATGGTGGAACTTTCAAAGAGATTACAGGTGAGTCACTTTGGACAGTACATTTTTTATTTAATTTTAATAGAAACTACACAAGTCATTTTTGAATGATGAAGTATTTTAAACCTGCTAAACATGAATATTTCACAGAACAATGGGCTTCTAAAATAGTTGAATACAAGAAATGGATGCAAGAGGAGGAGCAACTGGGCACAGACGAGACCAAGAGGCCTAAACAGTCTGGCTACAACCCTAGCGACGTTGATGGCTCCTTCAGACAATTAGAAATAGATTAGTCTAGTAGTAGCAACCATGACAATACTTACACAGTTTGATGGTGGTAGTGTGGTGATGGATGAGCACGGCGGTACGGCCGCCGGTTCATGACGCCAGGTTGTGTGGATCCACCCTTACATTCGTATTCAGAGGCACCAAATGTGACATTTATGGAATTAACCATTAGATGGTGTTAGATTTTCAAGCTTATTAATTAGTAAAATTGTGCACACTTGTTTGGGGAGCCTAATACCACAAAATATAGATAGACTAATATTTTGTGCTAATACTTTAATCGATTTTGTATATGTGGTGTCGTTGGCATTAGATAACGAATAACCACCTTGATTTTTGAATCAATTCATTATTTCAAATGACGTCTCTGACTGCGGCCGTAGTATTTTATTCTAAATGTAAGTGTACATAAAACAGTCATTAAACGTTTAAGTATACAAATTGTTTTCTTTTCTTCTTTTTGTCTTTAAACAATTGTTAAAAGCAACTTCAACAGGCCTGCCAATGTGTCGATGGTGGGTATGCGCTCGGATTGCGTTCCTTACCTGACACAGTTTTTTACAAGTGTAATTCATATATTTATTCAATTTGTACTGTTAACATATTTCATTTTCACTTCATATTTCTCTAACATTGGTTGAAATATAATAGCCTCTACGAAGGAAAAACCGGCCAAGTGCGAGTCGGACCCGCGCACTGAAGGTTCAGTGCCAACTTTAAGCTGTATTCGAGGTCAGCCTATTTCCACCTAGCAAAAATACGAAAATCAATATTATTGGATAGCAAAACTGACTTTGTTTAACACGTTCCGGGACAGTGCCCGCCTACAGGCGTGAAAACAATAAAACATCTATTGTGTCTGGAGTAGTGTCCCGGAACGTGTTAAGGGACAAAGTTATAATATTTGCGGTTGTTGAAAATGTGCTATTATATCTCAAAAACTACAGGTTCGACCTTGTTCATATTACTTTTTGTCGAAGAAACGTAAAGTGGTACACCTACCTACCGTATCAGCTGTGTAATGCGTTAGTTAGTAGTTAGTTAGGATCATGACTTCATGAGGTAAGAACTCGTAGATAGTTCATAAGTCTGGTAGGTAAAGTTGAATAAATTAACCTAATTCTAAACGTAAGGGTTCTAAACTAAGGATTTCAATTAAATAAGAGGTAAGTATGTACTATTTATCTAACAGATATCGTACCGAAATGAACGTCCGAGTCCGGACGTATGACGTAAAGCACACAGATTATCAGAAAATTAGTTTTCTTAAGATAAAACGTGTCATTGACCTTAACGTAAAGTAATTTTTAATGAACCGTTAGATTACAAAAAATAATTTTACAAACGGGGGATTTTTTTTTATATTAAAAGGCCAGACTGTATGCAATCTCAGCTTGTTCACAAATTAATCTTATCTGATAAAGTTGTGGTTAAACTATGATAATAGCCTCATTGACTTAATAAACGAGATTACTGTAGATGTAATTACAGGAACAATACACATTTTACTTTAAATAAATGTGGCCAAATTGGGGGACAATATTGTTACTGGCTATGTGTGTATGAATATATAAAATTACTATATTTGTTTTTTATCTTTTCTATTCTATTTTAAACTTAATACAATATAATATGTTAATTATTGAAGAAAATTATTACTTTTTTTAGGTAATTGCATTCATCAGTTACCTACATGACGGTGAGTTCAATTGTGTAAATAAATAGTTGTTTTTTATTACAAATCTCGAGTACCTGATAGACTTACATTTGTGTTTTTTTTGTCATGACAGGCGACGAAGTAACATAAATGGAGATCATTGATATAAAAACACCAACATTTACAGCTAGCATAGTGCACCAAAATCTACCAAAACCCACTGCTAAAAATTTAAGTCATCATAATGCTTTTGCATATTGGAGTAACTATTTATTTATCAATCTGTGTTAGGGGCAACCTTTTGTTAATATTGACAATTTCCTTCGAAAGGTTACCATGTTATCGGTCAAAGGACCTCGGGTGTACAATATTTCCGTAGAAAATAAACAAGGGTATTGGTCGTTACTAGATGACTGATAAACGTAACTAACATCTATCTTCTCATTCTGGTCTTCAATTAATTAACACTTACTTTTTGTTTTCAGTTCTATTGAAGTTGCAATAGAGGTGTTATTGGCTTGAAGGTGAAAATTGTATTAGCGATAAAACGGTGAGGTGTATTCAATGTCATTTGCAGAAGGCAATTAGTGCTAGGTTTGGTTGTGGCGGGCGAGGCCGCTTTCTGAAGTATTGAACGTTCAATTTGCATCTTCTAACGGAGTATGTGAAAAACAAACAGTGTTATTTTTTAAAGATTACATCAAACATCAAGTTTAAAGAAGGTGTTAAGTCTCTTGTTGGAGATTGTGACATTGTGTAAGTAAATGTTTTTTTTAATGTGTAAATCATAGTCGTTGGATATAAACAAAAAATGACTTTAAAATAACCTCTGTTTGTATTAAATACAAAGTTACAGAATGAAGTAAGAAACATTAGTTATGAAATGTTTTGAAAATAATTAGTATATACTCGTACATATTTTTGTACTTCTGCATATTATAGGTTGCCTGTCACTCATTCTTAGATCACGAGTATTTTTTTGGATTATATTATTCCATATTTTAAATGAGTTTTTTCTATGTACTGTAGTTAATATTATTTGCTTAGGATGAATGGTGGATCGTCATTAGAATTTATTAATAATTTAAATCCTTTTTTAATCCAATGCATGCAATTGGAATCGTACAACCGGGAAATTTTATAGGCCTAACAAAAAAAAAAAACTTTCATGAAAAATTTAATAGTGGAGCTACACTTTTTTAACTCCGCGTCATTTATGCCGTTGCCCCTCAAATGATCAAATGAAAATTGCATCGGTAGGTACAAATTTAGTTTTAGCAAAAATGCATATGCCACACCTATACAGCCATCTGCTCATAAAACCAATTACAGCCCTAACAGTCCAGTTAATCGTAATTACAAGCGGCTGGTATTGCTTTTATCGAACTAACTTTTGTGACATACTCAGATATGCTATCTAATCATAACTGTCAGTAAAGATCTCTTTGCGGTACCGTGGCTCTCACTTGCACTGGAACTCTATTTTTGAATCACTAGCTTCAAGATGGCGAATGATTTACGTTCGAAAACGAGTTATTTTCCTTGACTTTTAATTCATATTCGAACCAAAATCACTCGCTTGGATATGGCGTATGATATTCGTTCGAAAACAAATTAAAAATCAACGAAATCCACGCGAAATATAGATGTGAGTGCTCACAAAATTGAGCAATGATTTTGCAAATCCTTCCTGTGTAGATTACAACTGGTTTTCATTCCAAAATTCGACTTTAATCAATGAATATCACACGCCATCTTGACGCGAGTGATTCAAAAATAGAGCCCAAATTTTAAATTTAAGGAGCAGTTTACCCGTTACTTTAGTTTGACTGGCGAATAGATCCACCCATAGTATAGTTTTATTCAGACAAAAGTCAAAAGTCAATGCTTTGGATGTAGTTTTTGTAATGAATTTACAGACAGATAGATCTGCATTCGTACAGTTACTTGGTACTGACTGAATATTGTAACCATCATATTAAAGGACTAACCGTAGTAAACTTTTAGGAGGATAAAGCAACCTTTATCCTCCTCTAAATAATTAACTACTAAGCAGATCCTAACCACTCGTAAAGGGAACAGCACCATATCAACTCGAGGCGTTCTTAATAGAAATAACAGAACAATACCAGGAGGCCGATTCTCGCACGATCGAACTTGTTTCGTGTGGTAATTTGATTACTGATATACCGAACAAAAAAACAAGTAATATGTTCCCGTTAAAGAAACTACCGCACGAAAGGAATCAAAATGCATAGAAATCGTGACACGAATAAAGCAATAACTGTATTTTCTTTGAAAAAGAAAATTCGATCGGTGAACTTTTTTCGTATACGAACTGCACGAGAATCGGCCTGCACGGGAATCCTGGTGGTTACGCTACGAATTTGATAGGTTTGATAGGAGGTCCGATCTTGACCAACTTGGGACCACTCTCGGATTCGCGGCGCATGTGCTGTCACGTGGTTACTTACGGCTAGTCGTCTCGTCCGATGATTGTCGAATACCCGTCCACCCTGCCAAACCAGCACGTTGTTCTTTCACAAAAAGAACTGTCACAATTAGCAAACGCGATCCGCGAAATCCGCGGCGTTGCTGATCCCGTCACGTCCGTGTTGTCTATGCCTGTGATGTCAATACGGTGCTGTTCCCTTTACGGGTGGTTAAATCTGCTTCAACGTGTAAATTTTAAAGAAATACTTGTAGAATTTCAGTTATAAGAATGACCATGACGGTCCGGCCGCTCCCTGCCCCTCTGCTCAAGAAGGCACAGAAAGAAATCAATGAAGACCCAAAGAGGGTAGATTCCGATATACAGGCGCTTAGGACCTGGCTCAGCCAGCAACCGCACCTGCAATCTGTACAGCCCAGTAAGTATAATTGGGTTAATATCTTCTTCGTATATCGGAACAAAACTTAAGAAAAGTTAAAGTGTACTTTGGTTCTTAATAAAGTTATCCACTATTATTTTTATTTTATTTTTATTTTTATTTATTGGAAGAACACAAACGGTAATGTACAAAATTGTTTACATAGAAATTAATGCGTAGGTACTAGTACACACCAACAACATGTTCCGTGGATGTGTAAGAAACAGAAGGCTACTGTCATAAAAGCTTACATTTCAAATATGAAATAAATTAATCATTTAGATTATTGATAGGATGAATATAATAAAATTAATTGAGAAATATTCAAAAATAATAATTTACGTTAGCACAATACCAAACATAGCAACAAAAAGAAATGGCTCAGTATTGGGAAAATTTGTAGTCTACAAAACTGTGGTTAGCTACAGTATTAACACTATTTTCAATTTGTTTACAATACTATGAAGTTATTATAATTGTAAATTTGTAAAGTATTATAGGCAGCATCAAATACCTTTGAGAATATTTATGACATTGTCCTTATATTTACGTATATTATATTGAAAAGGGTCTACTTCGTGTGCAAACAGCTGATTATAATGCTTCAACATGCGATGTAATGGCGAGCGTTTTCCTGCGTTAGTACGACAAGTGGGTATAGAAAATAGGGCTTTGCTGTTATTTCTAGTTCGGCGTGAGGGGACTCTGTAGTGAATATTATCAATAAATTTTGTGCAATCAATGTGGTTATTTAAAATATTGTAAAGAAAAACTGCTTCCAGCTGAATACGTCTCTGTCGCAAGCTAAGAAGACTAAACTTGTCCAGTAGATTGATATAATTATCGCACTGACGGAAGCATCTGTAACTAATCATTTTTAAGAATTTCTTTTGAATTTTTTCTATTTCAGAATCATAGACTTTATAAAATGGATCCCATATGATCACTGCGTATTCTAAAATGGGTCCTAATAAAGAGTGATATAGGTGTAAATACGAATACGGCCTTGCAAACACTAAAGAGTTTCTAGAAATAAAACCAAACATTTTGTACGCCCTGCACTTAATTGATTCCACATGTAAACTGAACGTGAGCTTAGAGTCCAGAATTACTCCAAGATCCCTGATGCTATCCACCCTTTCCAGGTTTGCGCCGTTTAAGGTAAATGGGTGCATCACAGGATGTCTTTTCCGCGTGAAAGTCATAATTTTACATTTACCAAAACTTAATTGAAGTTTATTTGCGATGCAGTAGTTATGGAGCGATGTCAAATCCTCTTGCAAGAGTAAGCAGTCCTCTACAGAGCGAATGATCCTATAAATTTTGAGGTCATCTGCATAAAGTTCAAAATGTGAATGGTTAATACAGTTAACAATATCATTGATATACATTACAAAAAGAAATGGCCCCAGAATGGAACCCTGAGGTACACCAGATGTGACATTAAACACTTCAGATTCAAAGCCATTCAATACAACTCTTTGCTTTCTGTTGTGAACATAGGATGCAAACCATCTCAAAAGTGAGCCCTTTATACCATTGTACGCCAACTTCTCCAGCAGTATCAAGTGGTCAACCTTATCAAAGGCTTTTTTGAAATCAGTGTAGATGGAGTCTACTTGTTCATTATTGTCTAAGGCCTCATACAGGAAAGTAGTATACAAAGCAAGGTTGGTAGTGGTAGAACGATCGCGAACAAACCCGTGCTGATTAGGTATTATGTATTATGTATTAGGAAATAAAACTTTGTTCACATTGTGACTTCTTGTATTTTCTGTACATCTTATAAGTGCAATAAAGAATAAAGAAAGAAGAAGAAATATTATCACGATCCATTAAAACCAACAACAATATAAATAAACATTATTAGGTCTGTCCTGAAATGATAGTACCGGACTGTTTCACAAAATTGGAATAAGTTCCCGTTAGCGTTATCAAGTCTACTACTTTATTCGAATTGGCGTTTCATATTTGAAGTATTCGTTTATTGCTTATTTGTCGATAGTGAAACAGGATATAAAAAGTAATTCAATCAAATACTTATCTATGGTCAATGCATATCTACAAAGTTACAGCAGATGTAAGGAATATTGAGAAACAACCAGATTATTGATTTCTAATCAGGATTCACATTCAGGAACTTTGTTTTATATAAATTTTGAGTTTTATTTAAATTGATAGTGTATAATTTTTGGTAAGAAGTACCTACTACGAAAATAACCGATCAGCTGTTAGAATTTTAAGTATGTGTATTTTAAAAATATATGCGCAGTTCTCACTTAAAAAAGCCTTCTCACAAAACACTCACGATAAGTGGATTTAGTAATAATTACCTACTAGTAAACACAATTGACTATAGGTAAACCGCGAAACAGAGACGTCTCTGACGTCACTTTTGTTGTATTTTTCTCCCAAATAATGTACTCCATATTTTTTATTATGAATTAAATGTTCTTCCTCAAGGTAAAAGAAAGATTGTTTAATTTATAGCAATGATAAGGAGTACATTAATTGGGAGGGAAATGAAAATAAAAGCGACAAAAGTGACGTCAGAAACGTCTCAGTTTTGCGGTCGACCTATAATTAATACGGTGTTCCAATTATAACTAGCCATGTTGGTGTTGGTACTTTAATGTGGATAAGATCACTAGTAGGTATCTTATCTAGATTGCGATTATTCAGCGTGTGACCTGTAATAGGAGCAAAAAATTTTATCAATGATTCTACAGAGTATTCGTAGTTACCTTGACCTGGTCATAGTGCTCCAAAATGCTTTACCTAAAAGATATAGTTTAATCCAAAGTTATAATCTCTAGTCAATGTATATCAAAATCGCTAACTCGTTGTAGTAAATGACAATGTCAAGTTCTATGACTGGATTTATTTGTTTGCAATACATTGCTGGTTCGATTTATTTTGTTACAAAATAACAATAAAATTATTTTTCAATTAAAAAAATTAAAACCATTTAATATGGATTACTGATCACTTAAACCTACATTTTAATTTTTTGCTCCTATTACAGGTCACACCCTATATACTAGACCTTTGTTTTGAGATCACTGAAAAGTTTGCATCACCATGGATGAGCCACTTAAACTTACGTTTTGAAAGAGTATTTTTGGGCCATTTTTTTTATCAATGTCCATCTCGAGTCACCGGATGAATTTTACAAAACTGGTTTAGAAGCAAGATAATCTATGAGTAAATAAATATGTAGAAAGTTTAATTAATTAAATGTTCTAAAATTATATAGTACATACATTGCCGCCGATTGTAGCTACAGCTGTGTTTGTACCGCTGCAGAAAGCGACATCTACCGCCATATCACATAGACAGCGCGTACCAAAAAAGCCTTTCCTTTAGCTGTGTTGCTTGTTAGTGCTGTAGTTGTATTTGACGTTAGTCGTTTGACAAAGTGCTGTACTTTTTGTATAGGTAGCGGTTTTTGGTCAAATATTTCTACAAGGGAAATACCATAGGAATATCAATTTTATGGGAAATACATATCTCTAAGCGGAGCGAGTTTTCTTTGTCTATGGAAATATTTATAATTTTTCTAGGAGAAATTTCCTTGATCGTTATGTAATTGCGAAAAAAACTTTTATAACTACTTAAATGTGTTATGTTCCTTTTTGTAAAATTATGTTTTCTTACTTTTTCCAGCGGACCAATGGCTAATTGCATTTTTGCGCGGGAATAAATTCAGCTTAGAAAGAAGTAAGGAGAAAATGGACATGTATTACACCTTGAAAACCATAGTCCCAGAATTTTTTGCCAACAGAGATCCATTAGACCCTAGAATACAAGAAATATTAAAATTAGGGTAAGGAAGAATTAAAATAAGTTATAATAATTAAAATGAGTATAACAAAAATTTCCGAGGATTTTGCATTTTTTATATTTATTTCAGTACATTTTTACCACTCAACAAATGCAAGACTGAAGATTCTTCGAGAATAAACATAGTGAGGATAGGTCTATTTAATCCGTCCAAGTTCCACTTATCTGATGTACTCAAGGTCTCTCTCATGATAACGGAGATCCTGTTGCTGGAAGACGACAATTTCACTGTGTCTGGTGAGGTACATACATTTTGTTTCCTTTTAAGTTTACCTTTATTTGTGCATGGAATGGCAACAAATGGGCAACACGCAGCCGTCTGATTTCATCGACTTTGCTATTTCTTTACTTTCGGAGACGTCGTAATATATAGATAGTGCCATCCATGAAGGCGCGCCCCACTCCTTTTTTGATTGAGGAAGGTGCGGGGTGTTGGGGGTGACGCGCGCGTCAGTTGCGAGCCGGCCGTCATTCAAAAATTCAGACTCGTCACGAAACTGGCTCTACTTAAATTACTTTTAAAATATCAAGGAAAACCCAGTGTGTTGTACAAAAAAATAAACCTGGTATAATCTTCTTACATTATTAAATTTACTAAATAATTAGGTAAAATGGTAACTTAAACACCATAAACAATTTCAAATAAAAAAAAAATATGTGATAAGTACTTATAAAATTACCGGGGTGTGCTCTATCGGAGAAGGCTATACAAACATCACGCTAAGACAAACGTGTACGAAGAAAAAACAATTCACGCATATGAAGTCCCGGTGGACCGACAGTTCTCTTATAAAGATTTTTTTTAAAAACATTTTAAATGTTATAAAACGTTCTTACGTGTTTTGTTTACTTCAATAGTAAAAATGTTACTGGTGCAATTAAAAAAAATATTACTTGTCCAGTAGCTAACCATACCTACTTGAAACTATATCTCAGTAGAGTATCTTTCCCTTTGAGTGTATTTTTTGTAGTGTGCTTGTCATTCAAAAGTCATTATGATGTTCCAAATTCAATTCAAATGTTGGAAAAAGCTTGCACACATGTACTATAAACGATTTGGACGAGTGGAGGGGCGCGCCGTCGTGGATGAATAAATATATATGAAAAATATTGTATGAAAGCAGTGCGTTGTTATTACTTAGAGAAGTTAAGCTAAGCAAAAAATGGGTCGCAAATACGACTTCAAGATTGAAACGTATTCCTTGAAATTTGAATTTCGAATATGAAACAGTTTGTATGAGTTGATGACAAGTGGCGTCAATTCATGGAGCATGAATTTTTTTCCTAGTGTCAGTTCCATACGCTAGTAATAGTAGTTCTATGTATGAAAGTAGATATTATAGCTCTTGTGATGAATACAAGCATTAGTACCAAGTCTGAGTGAGCTTTCAGTGATCTAATATGAATTAACTAGGAACTTACTTCAGAAAAAAATCTAATCATTACTGAAAGCAATTACCTAATAGTAGGTAGCCGAATGGTATGACCTTGATTATATGGACTATGAAACGGCTTCTGTGTGGTACTGGGTCTATTTCATCTTCGCATCCATGGCTAGATCTGATGCGTTGAGATCCGAGCAACACAAATATTTAATCAGTCAAAAACAAACGTTAATGGCAATTAATGTTTGTTCTAGGAGGTAATCGTGGACATGAAAGGCGTGGGAATGAGTGTGCTGAGCCAGTGGACCCCAGCGCTGGCCAAGAAGGCTATATCCTCGTTTGAGAAGGCGCTTCCGGTGCGAGTGCGAGGCAACCATATCCTGAACACTCCAATAGGCTTCGAGGCAGCGTACAACATCTTTAAGTCTTTCCTTGGGGAGAAGCTGAAGAAGAGGGTGGGTCTTTGGTTTTACCATTCAGATTGCCGAGTAAAATCTAGTATACTAGTTAATTTCTTACACCACTAACAGCCTGTTTCACAATGTCCTAATAAGTTTTGGTTGGCGTATTCTGCCCAATACTCCATATGGAATGACGTTCCATATTGGAATTATTAGTACTTACTTAAAAAACTTAAATCATAAATGGGATTACAAAAGTTGCAAAAATATGTGTTACTTAGTTCAAGTTCAAGATGAAGGTATGACGAATAAAAATACATAAGTTCTATTTTTCAGTCACTAGTCACTTGACAAGCCTAGCTTGCTCATGGTAGGTACTTAGCTGATCAAAAAGAATTTATTTAGTTTAGATCTTTACATTTTGTGAGATCACCTCATTAAAGGCGGATTATGACACATTCTTTCCAATACGCTTTGCTCAATATATCCAAGAAGTTATATTATAAATTCAATTTTATTAGGTCGTTAATAATCCATAAATCAAGATGTTAAAGTGAAGCAACATTTGTGTTTTTTTACAGATACACGTGCATAGTCAGAATTACGAAGCGATGTATAAGGATATTCCCAGATCTATACTTCCGATTGAGTATGGCGGGGAAGATGGCTCTGTTGAAGAACTTACTGGTATTTACACATATTTTTTCATTAACTGGACAAATTGACAACGCAGCGATTCGGGACTCTCAATGCGATGTCTCATAGTAAACGTATTTGGGCGACAAGAAGCGGCAAACGGCAAATAATTTTCATATGGACTACCAAATTTTTTTATAGGTTAAGGTGTTTAATAAAATGAACTGTAAAAGAGATATCACTGGGATGGATCCCTAAGAAAATGGTTAATGCAACAGAGCTGGTGTATTGTTGTAGTACCTATTACTTGTTATTACAGTAGTATTCTTATGCAAATGGTTAATCCAACAAAGCTGGTGTATTGTTAAAGTATTAATTGTTATTACTGTAATACTCCTCTTTTCGACGAGTCATATTTGCAACGCTAGCTATAGGTATATAAGGTCAAATCATTTTAAGTGATAATATTTTAACAGTGGCTTTGTATACATCATAGAAACAGGATACTATCATTATTTTTTGGAAAATCGAGATTGTAATTTTTATTATTTTCTTTAACTTAGACAATATCATTTTTTAAAACAGCATCCAGACAATTTAAAAAGTTATCTACGTCATCGGCTTCGCCTCTCTCAATTCAATTCCCAAAATTTCTTTTTCTTATATCTAAACCTTAATTAATAAAAAAATAATATTTGAAAAAATTAATTACCTTCGTCTCTAATTTTCTCATAAACTAGCGGATAAAGACCTAAAGTGTTTTCTTCCAAAAATGATTAATTTATTGTGTTGAATCGGCCCTTTAAATATTATCACTTAAAACGAGGTGACCTTATATTAGCTAGGATTCTTATTTCTTGTACGGTTATTTTCTTGTTTTTAGGTTGTATCCTTTTTAAAGAGGGGAATATCATGTAGAAGGTTTTAGCCATTTATTTAGAATAGTTAATTATGCAGAATCAATAAGATAGTAAATATTATCAATTCATGCTACTGTACAGTGGTTTGACAGTCGGTAAATGTTTACAAACGTGACTTCGCCATTTCGCATGAAGGTACTGCACAAGCAATAATGTTATAGCAATGCTAGGAGTTTTCGAAAATTGAACTTGTTATGCAACATGAGATGAGACGGAGGTGTATGTGAAAGTTTCACTTTTGTCGACTATTTGTCGCATGACCTGACCTATAGATACATTAGAGAGAAGTAAGTTAATTTTAACCTAGTCCCACTCACTTTAAACCGTTATTTTTAAATCTCAAGAGGAAAAATTAAAATTAAACTTTTGTTGTCAACTAGCTGTTCTCCAAAAACAATAAATCATGGTTTTTGGATTCTCCTTGCAAGGTTTTATAGGTCACTCTGCGAAATGGTAACTTTGCTAATCATAAATACTTAAGTCTTAATTATCTAAGAACAATAACTTATAATTTTCCAGCTTAGGAACTATTAGTGAGCCATGACCGTAATAGAAAGATCATTAGTTATGAGCTGTCACTCATTTTTAATTTATTGAATGCGCTGCCAATCACCTAATGATTAAAGCATATAATTTGTTACGTGAATTAAGCCGATTTTCATGTGTAAGCAGTTAAGTGAAGTAGCTCCATACGATTACGCAACTCGCCAATTTTGTCATTTGGACGTGGACCTGTTATTCTTGACTTTCTAATAACATACGGACGTGTAGATATTTGTAATCATCAACTAGTGTTCTGCACATAATTTAATTATGTTTTGTTCTCACTACTTTTGCATTGATTTCGAAGATATTATGTTTCCGTATTAACAAAAGTTCCCATTAATACAAGAAAATTATTTTACAATTACACTCTTTGAATCTGCGTACCACTACGTGACCCAATTTAACTTACACTTTAAGAGTTCTTGACCCCACATTAATCGGATATTTTTTTTGGGATTCAACCAACATTTATTAAAGCATTTTTTTTCAGAATACTGGAAAGCCAAGGTTGAAAGTTACCGTGACTGGTTTTTGAAGGGAGAGACGGCTCGCTCCGACGAGTCCAAGAGGCCGGGCACTCCTAAAACCTCATCAGCCCTCTTTGGGGTCGAGGGGTCCTTCAGGAAACTTGAGGTGGATTGAACTTGAACCAAGAGTAAATTAGAACAATATAATTTTGGATCTTCCACAATTTGCGTTGGATATTGTTATGTTTTGAGTAAGTGTTGTTAATTGAATAAAGCTTTTGGTGTATTCGAGTGTATATATTTGTTTTCCTTATTCCCTTATAGAGAGACAACGTATTTGCATTACTTCTAGTTTAGTACTTAGGGTTTCGTAAGATATGTTTTTTAAACAAATAGCTCTTACTTACTGTAGGATGTGTAGAAATATCGATTTAGATGAAATGCGTTTATTTTAGTCGGTAATTTCATATAAGAAGAAAAAATTGCACGCCCTTTAAAAATTTTTTGGTGAATTTAATTTAGCATTAAAGGTGTTGCAGAACCAGTGACACGATAAATAGGTGGTTTACACTCTACGACACGAGAATCGTAAATATGACAAGGATTTCACCGTGAACTTATTATGTATTTTGAGAAGTATCTTTAACATGATTCTTAACATTTACAATAAGCCAGCTTATGACTATTTAATGAGGGCGACGCAATTAAATAAAACCCTTACTACTAAGCTTTTAAATTCGCTAATTGATCGAATCATAAAACAAAACAATAGTAAAAATTGCATCTTTGTTGTATACTAAGTGTGTACTTAGCTGACATTAAGTAAAAAGTTCTTAATATATCATACGCGACAAAATCGTATCCACCTAAAATCAAGTAATCTATCAATCAGTCTTGTTACGTGGCGAGTCGTGTCGTATGCATCGACATTGGCCTCGTCAGCGCGCGCGCCAGTTGAGCCCGGTCACCGCGGAGCGCGCTCGTCACGTCGGTCTGCGCACACGCGTGCGCCTTGATATGAGCCCCCATACACCGCCCGGAGAGAGCTCGCGATTCCTACCAGCCGCCACACTCTCACCATGACACAAGAAGAAATATACGCACGCCTCGGCGACGACCTCCACCCCACTGATGAACCCGAAGAAGATGACGATGTCATCATTCGCAGGCAGAGAAGCGTCAAAGAAATGATTCTGCGCTTCGAAAAAACATCCTTGACGATTCCTGATCCTCCAAACGGGTCACTTGAAAGGTCAAAGGATTCTGCCCTTGGTAGCCTGACAAGTATAGTGAACCCTCTTCAAATGCATTTTCAACATCTGTGCCCGGGTACTAGATCTCAAGACAGGAACTCCAATGTGTCAGTGAATTCGATACTATCCAATGCTTCGGAGAATAGCTACGAATCGAGTTCTTCTGGTTTCGTTTCCGATAGAAAATCAGGGCGAGAGAGTTTAGTGCCTCGCAGGCCGGCGCCACCACCTCCTGAGCCTTTTAATGACAGCTGTTCATCTGAGGAGAGCAAGTCACCCGTGCGTCGAGAGAGTCGAGAAATCGAGCGGAGATATTCGTCTGCGACACCTAATACCTCACCTCTTGTGAAAAGACGTTCACGTCAACCACCTGTTATAAGGAAAAAATCAAATGCTAGCAGTGTAATGCTCGGTGAAGCACATTGGTCTTATGGTGTTCGCCAGAAAGATTTAGAGAAGCTATTAGGATTGAAAAGATCAGAAGTGTCTGATCATGAAGATGATCAGAAAAGTGTTAACTCAGGAAATGGTAGTAGCCGAAGTAAAAGCAGAAGTAATAGTAGTTCTAGTGAATCTAATGACAGTGTTAAATCAGACAAAGGTGATGAATACATAGTGAATGATGATGACGGTAGGGACACGTTATCTACTGACCATTCAACGGACACTTTGATAAATGAAGAAAACAGTGACGATCAGGATGATTTGTCCGAAGCTTCTGCTGAAACTGGTTCACGTAGTAATTATGACAATATTAGTATTAAGTCTATATCCTCGTTCGACATGGTGCCCTACCAGAAATATGATAGCATTACAGTTTCTTCTGACGAATTCGGTTCGGAATTGTGCAACGCGCCTGATACGGAGTTCTTAACAGTTAGTGCTGTGAATGAGTGGTGTGTGTCAAGGTCTGTGGCCCCAACACTGTTGCCCGTGGAATCCAAAAAGGAAAAATATCGAAGGTGAGGATATTTCATATACATTTGTCTACATATTATCACGTTGAAATATTTGCGATATCGCGCTAAGCCGATTCACCGATTGATAACAGATATTATCGCTTGGAATACAGATATGATTAGTGTATATTTCTACTTTTTCTTTTATTTAGAACATAATGATGAATATTTTTTTGTAGTGGCCTATAATGCTCGAAAGTTTTTACACACGATTTGGTAAACGGTTAAAGATTGTGAAAATTATGAGCTGTACGTAGATATTAATGTACACGAATAGAATTCAGGAACTTGATAATTTCAATAAAACAATTATTGCATATGAGCGCACACAGTTGTCATGTCACACACAAGTTTCACCTTGATGTTTATTCATATGGCTCGAGGCAGGTAACTCCACATAATCTCCCATGTTTGATGAACAGATGTTTCATAGAAACATAAAGCATTGAATTACATGCGCACATTCTTTTGATAAGTAGGTTACTAGAAGCTAGTATGCTAAGAAAAAAGACGTTTATAATTGACATGGAGATTTCATTTTAGCTTTTAAAATTAAAAAGAGCAGTCCATAAAGCTAAATCATCAAAAAACTTTGCAGTTGAAAAAAAATTGGTACACGCCAAATGTAAATTTATTTACAGAAAATTTGTAATATAAATATATCTTTCGTGAATCGCTCCAAAACGTTGTATAGCTTAGGATATAAAATATTGTATTTCTCAGTGAGAAGGGTTCCATTGTAAAGTATGGTGAGCGATATCGAGTATTCTCGGTAAATTAATAGTATATATTTCCAAGTAAATAGGCAGTTTATAACCCTAGTATAAAAATATGAATAAACTGCCCCTCTTAACCTGTAGTACTATTAACAATAGGCTGTAAAATCCATTTGAATCCAAACACACATTTGAATTAAACAATGGACCACTCAAATATGTCGACGTAAACAAACACGCGTGTTTGGAGCGATGCGCCACGCGAGTTGATTGGTCGTGAGATTAACCTTGGCGTCCTTGATCTCCTATTCGAAACTTTTTTCGTAAATTTTTAACTAATAAGGTTTTAATGCCAAAAATCATTTTCTAAAACTAAAGTAACTGTAAAGAGGTTTGTATTTATTTGACACTGGCAGGCAAACTAAGTGCAAGCCAAAAAGAAAGTAAAGTGTGTTTATTACATTGAACTACTACTACTACGTATGGAACTGACATCCCGAACAAACTCCGTGCGCAAAAAGTTGATGGTCACAGACCATCAACACATGCGCGGCATCACAGTCACTCAAAAACTCAAATGTCACATTAGTTAACGCTACGAGCGGGAGCGTAGCGTTAACTAATGTGACATTTGGTTAATTAATTTGACAAAAATGCCGTCTTGCGTTTTAAAAACATGCAAAAATAAAACCAACAGGAATTAAGGCCCAGATATTCCATTTTTACGATGTTTCGATTGATTTTAAACATGGAAACACTAATTATTTAAATCTCGAAACTATATATGTTATAGATGAAGATTACTAGAAGGTCGGATTGGTGTTGGAAACACGATTGTAATTACTTTGCTCGATAATAATTGCCTCAGAAGTGGGCCCCTTTTTTTTCGTATTTTCTATGTAGTTTTCAAATTATTGGTCTTATATTTATGAAAATCACATATTTCAGTAGGCAATGCCATTCTACACATGTACATGTTAAAATAATTTCAAAATGTTTGTTATTTAGATCAGAATAACGAAATATTTAAAAACACTTTATTTGACCTATTTCGACTTTTTTGATCTTGATTTGCTCAAGCTATACAGATGTGAGGAACAAGGGATTATAAGAATATACATTTTGACCACATAAGTGAGATCTCAGCCATGAACAAAATGTTTTTTTTTTAGTTTTTATCGGTGTTATGTTCAGGCAAAGAAAGGTCAATTTTTTACATTTTTCTGGTTTCTTTCTTACAAGCAGCAAATTCTTCCAATTGGTTTGTGAAGATTACTTTAGACACCAAAGTTGTTTAGGGTCGATAAACCTTTTTATAAAGTTTTAGTAACATTTTCATTCATAAAATACTGATTTAGTGATTCACACTCTTGTGATGATGGTGATTCGCGCAACGACTTTGGCGCAACAGTTGATCGTTGTGTCATTTCTGTTCTATACATGCAAGCAGCAATAGCGCTATCTTTTTTTTCAAATGACAAGCACGAGATACCATTTCCTCATTCCCCTTGTCGCCATTGCGAACGCTGGACCTATGTCAATTTTTGCAACTATATTTGCGTATTTAATTACGTAAAACACCTAAGAACTAATAATAGCTAATTTCGCCGCGCCGCGTCACGCTCAGTTGGATCAGCACCAGTCTTATACTAATCAAAGGTCGCGAGTTCAAATCGGGGGTATCATGAATATTTTTCTACATAGTCACAATATTTTTTTAAAAAACGAAAAAGTATTTATTTTAATTTTTGGACATTTTAACATTTAAAATAAAAAAAATAAAAAATAATAACTAATTAAATTTTCACGTTTTTTTTAAAGTAGCAATTCCTGTAAAAAAAAACTATATAACAATGAAAATAAATTTCAAAAGAAAATTAGTATCAAAAACATCATCACCATGCGGATAAATCTCCTCAATGCCTGAGGATGGAACCCCCAACTTCTACGTGTTAGGCAAAATAAAAAGAGATAGGCTGTAGCGACATACATAATTATTGTGAATAAATGAAATACATTATTGTACCAATCGAAGAGATGAATCCGTTTCTATAGTAACAATATAAACAAAAATCTTAAAACAGTCATGTCAAATTGTTGTAATTTTGAACATTTTCTCTAGTTGGAAAAATCAGAGCTAAACCATAACTGTAGGTTTAGCAGTAATCTCAAATGCTAAAGCTGTGGCCTGGCGACTCTAGTATATTGGAGACGAGAAAATATTATATGAATTTGAGGGATGGATAAAATTATTAGGTGATAGGACTATATTAATTTTATTTATTTATTTACATCTAGACTCCTGTGACAAATATACAAACATTAGAGGTTAAGTTAAGGTCGGTCTAGCTCTCTTCGTGTATGGAAACTCAGGTTCCATGTTATTTACGTACCTACGTACGCATTTTCTGAATGGTGTAGTAATAATGCATTGACTATCTATCTCTTATTTGGTGACATGGACTTGAGCGACGAACATGGAGATTACTCAGTATAATCCAGTTATATTGGCATTCAGAAATGTCAAATCTGAATATTTTTTCAATTTTGTTCTTTCGAAAATGTGTGGAGACTGTCTTATTTTTTATAACCGTTCCTCAAATTGCTGTACTGAATATCCAAAACAACTTTGGAGTTTGTGACACATAATAATTCTATTAATCTTGTTGTTAGCGCCAAATGGCGCTTCGGTGTCACGAAAGGTTCCGTACCACATTATCTATGAAAATGGCATAAACATCATATCTGTTGTCATGGAGTCCCCCATACAAAAGATATGAAGTCCTAATAATGGGGCAGCCCCCCTAATTATTATCATTATGAGAGTAGATAAGTTGTATGAGAGCCACCTGAAAAAAAAACTATTTTTTAAGTATTTGTTTTATCAACGGTAACATGAATACATCCTGCCTGAAAATTTCAACTGTCTTACTATCACGATTCATGAGATAAGCCCTGGTGATAATAGTCAGTCAGACGGACAGCAAGAATCTTAATAATATAATAAAACGGGACACGTTTTACCCTTTCGGTGTAGGAACTCATGCTCATCATAATTCATTCCTTGTAGGGAGGTGTCCCAAAAATATTTTAAAATACATATTTTGGGCGGTGTGATTAAGATATAAAGAAATCCATGCCAAATTACAGTTTTATAGTAAAAAAGGTCTATAAGCTAGACTACAAACAGTCAAACATGGCAAAACCATATATGGTTTATCAAAGTAATTGTGTGGGTGCGGTGCTCTAATTAACAAACGAGAAAAACGTCGTCAATCCAAGTTCAAGCAAAAGAACTGGTTACTCAGCGCCGTGTGTATACATGAACCCACGACTTTTTACCCCTACAATACAATTACGTTTATTTGTTTATATCCAGAAGGACAAGAATAACCAAGAGTTCACTGACTGACTTATAGCTCAAAAATCTAACCTTCTTTCAGATGACCTAGACAGTTGAAATATGGCATCTAGCTAGGTAATAATGTGTAAGCGAAAGAAAAATGCACAAAATATGTATTCATGATTTATGAAATAAGCAAATAAATATTTCTATAAAAAGTTATGATATCCCACCAAAAACATCAATGTGAAAAATGATAGCCAAGTTCAATGCTTAGTATATTTGATAGTGAACTTCGCCGAAAAAAGTATTGCATCTAAATGAGAGATTACTACTCACTACTTTTGCCTTACTATTTTCTTACTTTCTAACACATGATAGTCAAGTCATTTTTATAGTTCAAGCTGATATTAAGCGAGTATTTTAAGCGTGGTAAGGTGTGGGTGTAGATAGTAATTACTTTGAACCATTAATTTACTTGAACCATTTCACGGGACATCCAAAATATACGCGGGCGACGCCGCGGGAGACGACTAGTAAATAAATAACTTTTATATTATTAAAGGATTACTGAAACGATAAAGAAACCTTTGTCTTTAAGTTGGCTTTCTATATTAAACGGAAGCGTGAAACATACTGCGCCGACCCTAGATAAACTGGGAACAGGGCAAGAGAATGATGATGATGATTTGTAATGTTATGAATTTCAGTGTGTAAAAAAATACCATGTCAAAATTCTCGTGATGGGTGAACTTTGACTTACATACCTACTGGTTTGTACGGAACCCTAAATTTGAAGTGCCAAATCTGTAATGGTCTTCAGTCATCATCAATCGGAAGACTGATGGAAGATAGTAGTGAGACTATAACTGTGTCGGCAAAAAGGATCTTAATAAAAACCACCTAAATGTTATTACATTACATTTCCTACACCTATGGGTTGGCTGGAAGAGGTCTCTTTTAGGGATAAGCCCACCTTTGTTCACATTGTGACTTCTTGTACCTATTTTCTGTACATCTTATAAGAGCAATAAAGAATATAATAAATGTTATCGGATATTCTTTCTTGTTTTTATAATGGTTACAGGTTGCTGGCATAAAGTGCTAACCAGTCGTGTGAGAATTAAATAACCGGTAAAAAAGGGTTTTTTTGTATTATTATGCCACTCTATGCGTTCCTTGTTCTTTCCATAAACGTTTAGACTAAAAAGCATGTATGGTGTACTAAAGAAACCATTTCGTAAAAGTTCTTAGGGGTTCTGCTAGATGGCGTGGGTATGTTACTTACAAAAGCGCATGAAGTATCTTATTCAAGAAAATTTTGTTCCTTAAATAAACACTAGATGGCTTAATTATACACGAGATTTGTAAGACAAAGTTGACAGAAAAAGTTTTGTGAGGGGGTGCTGGTGGGGGAAGCGCCCCGCACTTTTAACAAGGGGGCGGGGCCTATGAGATAATTTGACGGAATAAGATGGCCTTAAAAAGATACCGGCGTTACTTACCATCGTTAAGAAATTAAAATGTTAACTTAAACCAACATTTTTCAAAATGATATTGTTTTTAAGCATGAAATTGCCGCCATTTTATATGAAAATCAAAGATTATAAAAAGTGACACGCACAGAATAGAAAAGTAGGCAGGTAATAAATAGAGGTTAGACAATGCGATTTTGTGATATTTCTTTTAAGGTGTTTTAAATTTGTAGTTGTATTTTTCTCGAACTATTACGTATGAAATATTAAAATGAAAAAAATATGAACTGAAAAATAATAAATATCATTCGAGTTTTTGACCTACAGATTTTTATTTATTAAACTTTTATTTCTTTAGCGTTTTTAAATTACTATTGATCAAAGTAAGTAAAATTAAAACAATTTCATAAAATAAAATTCATTCAATACAATTAAGTTCAGTAGGCACAAAAGTCTGTCACTTCTGCGGTTTCATATTCAGCATTCAAAATTTATGGAATACGTCAGTCTTTTGACAGTTCAATTCAAAAAAATGCGCACATTTTTTGCTTGGCATAGCGTCTCTATACGTAGTAGTAACAGCTCACTGGTTTATTATGCCAATTGTAAATTCTTTACATAAATAAATAGCTCCTGATAAAATATCGAAGATTTAATAAATAATTGATGGCTTTGAACTTTTATAGTTTAAATGTGTTTTTTGGTTGTCCTTTTTTATTATAAAATTCAGCTCTTGGCTCTTACTGATTTCTCTACAAGTATGGAATGATATGAAACTTTCAACTTTGATGTATTTGCAATGCTCTGAAACGTATAAACCTTTTCTAATTCATTGAACTACTATTACTACGTATGGAAATGACATCCCGAAGGAACCTCGTGCGCGATGAGTTGATGGTCACAGACCATCAACGCATGCGCGGCATCACAGTCACTCACTCCCGCTCGTAGCGTTAACCAATGTGACATTTGGTCAATTAATTTGTCAAAATGCCGTCTTGTGTTTTTAAAACATGCAGAAATAAAACCAACAGGAATCAAAACGATACCGGTGTTACTTACCATCGGTAGGAAATTAAAATGTTAACTTTAACCAACATAAATATTTTTTCAAAATGTTATGAATGTTTTGTATGAAATTGCCGCCATTTTATTCCAAAATCAAAGATTATAAAAAGTGACACGCACAGAATGGAAAAGTAGGTAGGTAATAAATAGAGGTTAGACAATGCGAGGTTGTGATATTTATTTAAAGGTGTTTTGCATTGGTAGTTGTATTTTTCTCGAATTATCTCGTATGAAAAATTAAAATGATAAAAAATAATATAATAAAAAAAATAGTAAATATCATTCGAGTTTTTGACCTACAGATTTTTATTTACTAAACTTTTATTTATTTAGCGCTTTTAAATAACTATTGATTAAAGTAAGTAACAATTAACACGTTTTGATAAAATAATATCCACTCAATACAATTAAGTTAAGTGGGCACAAAGTCTGTGTCACTTCTGCGGTTTCATATTCAAAATTCAAAATTTGTGTAATACGTCAGTCTTTTGACAGTTCACGTCCAAAAAATGCGCACATTTTTTGCTTAGCATAGCGTCTCTATACGTAGTAGTAACAGCTCACTGTTCTAATTTACATAACAAAGCTTAAATATTTGTATTATGTGGGTGTCAATCCAAGCAAACCTGGTGGGTTTTTGCCATCATCAGTATAAATATCTCATTGGGTTGAGGCAAAAAGTTATAGGTAACAAAGTATTGTGCCAAAAAATTGCACTCTCAAAACTTGATTGTAAGGTGTGAATTACCTGGACAGAATCTTCACTAACGCTGAATTTGAAAAACGCACAACAAAAGTTCAAGAAATATGTTATGTAAAAATTAAGAAACAATAAATGAAAATGTGATTTTTTTACCTATATGTTGAAGTATTTTTAGGAACTAAAACCTTAGGTCAAAGGGCTCCCTGGGAGACACAACACTGGTTTATGACTATGGAATGGGATTCTCAGCAAGAAACTATTTTAATACATTTTTGATATAAATTAAATGCTGAAGCGATTTTCAATATACAGGGTGTGACCTGTAATAGGCGCAAAAATTAAAATGTAGGGCCTTTAAGTGACGAGTAATCCATATTAAATAAATAATAAATATGAATGAACGAGTCCAGTCCAATGAGTGAGAAGAACCGACAACCGCTGGGGTAAACGAGTTCTTGAGTGGAGACCGCGACTCGGCAAACGTAGTGTGGGACGCCCTCCGGCCAGATGGGATGACGATCTGCGGAAGACTGCAGGTAGATGCTGGATGCGCCAAGCCGAAGACAGGGCGCTATGGCGCTCATTGGGGGAGGCCTATATCCAGCAGAGGACTAATATAGGCTGATGATGATGATGATGAGTCCAGTCATAGAACTTGACATTGTCATTTACTACATTAGCGATTTTGATACACATTGACTAGAGATTATAACTTTGGATTACTATATCTTTTAGTTAAAGCATTTTAGAGCACTATGACCAAGTCAAAGTAACTACGAATACTCTGTAGAATTATTGAATAATTTTTTTGCTCCTATTACAGGCCACACCCTGTATAACAATACTTCTTTATTAAAATTACGATACACGAATATTAATTTCGATAAGAATTTGTTTTATCGAAATTATTATTCGTGTATCGTTTGATAAAATAGTGACCACATTTTAAGAGGAAATTTAAACTTAATCTTAAATGTTTTTATATATAAGTGAATAATTGAGGAATGCTGAAGTTTTCAATTTGTATATTAAACACTAAAGTAAATAATTACAGCCACTAAATTGTTTCTTGTCTGCGAGTAACTATGCATGCATGCATAGTGCAATAATAACTGAACTAACTATTAGTAGGTAGGTACGTGAACGTCTAAATAGTTCTAATCACGCACGATATGAATGCCGGAAAAAGTATGAGTATAAACACACACTGTATTTTTGCCCGAAAATTACAAACAATCTGGGTAAATACCGTTCTAGCGAGCACACACACAAACACGTACATTTATCAGTGACGTAACGAAGCGTATTTTTACGGTGCGCAGGCGTCGATGCCAAGGTTGAATTTGTATTTATGTGTGCCGTTAAAACGCTACGTGTTTTACAAATATATAGACCAATATCATTGTCTAAATGTAGAAATGACGATACTGTTTAGTTTTCGTTCTCTTTAAATAAACCAAATGCCTTGATGTCTGTCTGATTAGACTCTAAATCATTAGAAGGAGATTTATATTTTTAAAGGTATTCTTGGCTACTAATAATTTCATAATACCTTATCAATCAAGAACACAAATAAAAAAGAAATAGGTACTCACAAGTGAAAGAATGATCCTGATATGTATTTATAAATAACAAGTTGTATTTTGTTTTACTTTCCGACGAGTGCCACTCAAAAAATAGAAGTGTATTTTGCCTCAGTTTACAGAATAGTAAAATAGTAAATATTGTGTTGATTAGTAAACATTCAGATAAGTATGTGTGTGTAGTGCACCGGCTACAGAACCGGCAAGATGAATGCGCGCTGTCTCTGCTACGAACATGTTTTCTGAAGCAGAATAGCTATTGTGTTTTGTTTCCCCACGACTGTAACGCGTATTGCTCCTTAATATTCATTACATTTACTATTTATGGCAGTTGTATGGCGTTACTACATAGAAATCATTAAAATATGATGCTTTCTTTGAAATACAGTGTTGAAAATTATCATTTCTGTTTCGTTTATTTGCATGAATATTTTTTGACCAAAATTAAGTCAATATTTTTGAGTGAGTGTGTACTCAACACGATAAGTCCTATTAAACATATTATATTAACTCGTCAAGTATGTGTAAACGAGACACAATAGAAATTCCATTGTTATGCGACTCTCGGCATTCGTTTGATACCTGACTGATTACTTATGACGATAAACATGATGTGCTGCTGCTGGCAAAAGACCAAATATTGAAAATGAAAACGAAAAGTGAATAAATGCATGCTTTAGATGTTATTTTATAAAGAAATTAAACTACATATCAAAACGTTCTGTCTCTGTCCTAATTAGAAGCTTCAATTCTGTATTACCAACAGATTGTTTAAATGATGGTTATTTTTCTATTTTATCAATCTTTAGATACATTTGAGGCGTTAATTTAGTTTGATTGGTTGGCATAGCTACGTAGGCTAGATTCCTATCTCACTTTTTATCTCCAATTAGCTTGTAAGTGGGTTTCATTTATTCATCCAGCAGTCGTAGTCTTGACCTACTTACAACGCTACTTAGTAATAAACAATCTTTAAAAGAATAAAAACAATAATTAATGTTGATTGAAAAGTAATGTTGAAGTGTAATGTTATAGTATAAACATAGTCAAAATAAGTATAAATATTTTTATGCTGGTATGCACCTCGAATGTTAAAATTTCTTAAAACGGATGAAGAGTCTCGAATTTTGTTGTGACGGTCACTGTTATGTTTACATTGTGTCTGAATTGTTATACGACTGCTAAAATAGAAAGTTTTCAAGGTTCATCTATTAATATTTTAAACATATTTCTCAGTTTCACCTAAAATAACTTCCAGGAATACTTTTAAATTCCCAGCTAGAATATTGCTACACGTTTTATATCATTATTTTATTGAAATTGTTAATGGTGTCCAATTGGCCGTAAAACTCACACATCTCTCCAAATGTTTATGCAGTATAAGCGTCTATGTTAATTGAAGTTAATACAGTCAATTGTAGGCCTTTTATCCTACATTTAAACGACACAATATTAAGTACTTTTTATTGCGCAGGCGACTATTCGAGCGGGTGAACGAGCTGATACACACAGAAAGCGTATACGTCGAGAGGTTAAAGCACGTGATAGAAAACTACATTCCCGAGATGGAAAGAGAAGACTTGCCCGCATCCCTGGCGGGAACGAAGGGCATTATCTTCGCGAACATCGAAGAAATCTACCGGTTTCACTCCAAAGAGTTCCTGCCAGCGCTCAGAGAGTGCGAAAACGATCTCAGGAAACTGGGTCAATGTTTTAGGATATACGTAAGTATTTTACCTGAATGAAACCTTAGATTTTACAGCCAAAGAAGTAGCTGTAAGTTTAATTATTACACGAACGACTAGGTTTGCTTTTCTAATCCGACAAACGTGAGGTTAGGTTTAGTATTCACTGTTATACAGCGTGTGACAGTAATAGTAATAGGAGCAAAATTTTTAACCAATGATTCTACAGAGTGTGCGTATTTACCTTGACCTGATCATAGTGCTCTAAAATACTTTAACTCAGAGATATGGTAATCCAAAGCCATCTTACTAAACAATGTATATCAAAGTTACTTACTCGTTGTAGTAAATTACAATGTCAAGTTCTATGACTGGTGGACACATATTATTATTTTGTTCTCAAAACATAGCTGGTTCGATTTCTTTTATTAGAAAAAAATAATTTTATTATTATAATAATTTAAAACCAATTAAATGTGATTACTGGTTACTTAAAGGGCCTATATTTTAAATTGTCTCTCCTATTACTGCCACACCCTGTATACCACAGCATAATGCACACACTAAAAACCAACACGGATATGTCATGAATGAATCAAAACCATTGAAGAGAAAACAATAAATTCAGACGTAATAATTACTGGTTGCACGTCAAACGCAACGCTGCCATTATCACAGTCTACTGTAAATCTTTATAATGAATGCGAAAAAAATTTAAAAACATTGGTGTCACGGACTGGTAGAGCGCGTGATTCTATGCTGGTCGCCATTATGATAGACCTCCTTCACTATTTTGATTCATAAACTGAATAGACGGGGGTTTGAACTGAGCCCGCGGACCCGGCTTGTTTGGTCGAGTTATAGTTAGTTTATTTATTAGTAATGCACGATTCTTAGCCGCGAGTTACCGCCACATTACCTCAGGTCGTGGATTTTTACGTGAAAGTATCAAATTTCTCTAAAATGTATGCACTGGCTATTCAATAGATTCTAGAAATTCAAGCAACCGCAAACTACTTTGTTTGATATTGAAATGATTACTTATCGAAGTGCATGTTTCTCCAATTTGTTGTTAAGGTTTTGAGCTTTATTTAACATTATTAAACCACAGCCAGATATATTATTGCAAACAAACCTTGTATCAGGTACTTACTTCCTAATCCGTGCAAGTAGGATTTCCTATTTATCCAATAGTTTGTAAGAGCTGCACGTTATTTACTCATATCTAGTAATCGGAACTTTTAAACTTATCACACAATTATATTTTGTGTATTAACAAATTTTTTTATTATTTTGTTGTGCAGGAACCAAGATTCAATATGTACGTAATGTACTCTAGGCATAATAAGAGATCCACGAGACTGATATATGAACACAAGTTATTCTTTCAGGTGAGATTTTTGTTTTTATTACATTTGCCATGCTTTCTTAGCTTTACAAGTTTAACAAGGATAATTTAGGCTGCCTGTCCAACGCAGCACCGGAGCGGAGAAAGGGATAAATATTGACCAATATGATTGCACTAAATCTCAGCTCCGGAGATGGTGGACAGGCAGCCTAATCCCGTTAAACACTTATTAAGTACATTTTATTTTACAAAATAGTTTCGGAAGTGCGCTGTAGCACTTATCTGTGTGATTAACTCAACAGAGTTATTTTTACATTTATTATGGGATATCCACAAATATGTAAGTTATGTTATTCCCCTGATTGATAAGAGTAATAATGATGGATGTATTTATTTTGGCTTTTCTGCGCCACAATTTTCGAATATCCTATATTATTTGGAATTTATTTTATTGTTTATTTATTTCGCGAAACAAACCGAGTAGGTTTAGTATAGTATTTTGACTGCATATAGTACGAGTATTACGCGTCATGATATTTTAGTCTAGAACAATATTGAAACCACTATAGAGTAGTGAAGCTTGCCTTATGTGTTAGCTAGACAATAAAAACAGCAAGATTTTCCTTAAGCATTTGCATTAATGTTCCTTATCGACGTAAAGGTATCGGTCAATAATATTGGTCGGTAACTTGAACAAGATCAGTCTTGGCGCCTGTTTACAACACAACTTAAATCTGTCTGTCTGTCAGTACCTATTTTTAATATTGTTTGTAGCCCGAAAAATTGACTATAATCATCCAGAAAATATTCGCTTTATTTGTAGACTGAATTAAATAAATGCAATGATGCAGAAGAGAAGAATCTAGATATTGTAGATAAAACCGTTATTGGAAAATAGTAAAGCATGCATCATCGTGCATGACTGGCGCTGCGCTTTACCCAAGTTGCAGCAATACCGTTGTCTACACGCAGGCCGTTGTCCACCGGCACATATTCATTGTTGTATGCTGCGGCTTATATTATTTCCTCATTTATAGCATCTAGCCACTAGCGAGGTTGAGCACAGACCGTTGCTAGCACCGTTACTAGGCGATACCGAGTAACAGGCGTTAACAGCCAAGGCTCCAAATTTTAAAACAAACATCCGTTATGTTATTATAATTAAATAAATGAGATGTAACGTACTCATTACTGGTCGGAATGCGCCATGTTTTAAAATTAATTTGTAGGTATGCATTAATTATTCAATTTATGTGCGGCTACTATTGTTCCACTGTTTATCGTAAATACTGATTAATCTAGTCTGGTAATGGAGCGGTTATATTAATGCGCAACGTAATTACCATGGGCACTCATCTAAAATTTCACTCTCGGGTACATATTAGAAAACGTCTAGTTTCAAACATAAGAAACACAAGTTTCTTGTGATAAGATAGAGTGAAAACAATTGCTAACCTTGGTTAAGTTATCTCTTATTTTTATCAAAGGAAATACTGATTGTCTGCGACAGAATAAGCCACACTTAAATAAAACAAAAACACAAAGGTTATGAAAAGCTGTAAGCTTTTATTCTACGAACGTTCTAAGAAATTAGTAACAACTAATGGAATAAAGACATTTGATGGGTGAAAGTTTATTATATCGCGGCGCGATTTCCTCCGAAGGTTTGTTTCGCAGTCTACTTGTCCGAGAATTCTGCTCTAGTAATCCGCGGGTGTCGTGATCACATATCGTTTGGTCGAATTGCAAACGATACGGTGAAAGGCGATAAAAATAAAACGCTACTGATATTAATAAAATGACTTAATGCGGAACAATATTATCACAGTGATATAGAAAGCCTAATTAGTTCAAGCAACATTATTATCAAACCTCTCTAGGATTATCAAAATGATGGCCTTATATGTTGTGTTTTATTTTGATGGGAATTTCTTTTAAAAACGTTTGTTAGTGTTGAAGTCACGTTTAACTTTATATTGTATTGGAAATATTTAGAACGTCGCCATTTATAGAAAAGCGTGACATTGTAACCATTATTACTCACGAATCGTAACATAATATCGAGAGCTGGTTTGTCATCATTAGTGTTTCGATTTCCATACCTAATTAACTGTGAATTGTTACAGGAGAAGCAAATGGAACTAGGCGAGAGATTAGATCTCTCAAGTTACATATTAGAACCAATTCAAAGGATACCGAGGTATAAGTTGTTCCTGGTCGATCTAGTTAAAACTTACACTAATTACGAGAACGAGAGATGTGAGTCTGACTCTCGGATATCTAAGTTGAGCGTGGATAGCGATGAGACCGGTGGAAGCAACGGGGACTCGGACAGCGAAGAAACGCCTCTAGAAAGTTTGAAGCAAGCAAAAATTGTGGTGGAACGCATATTGATTGCGGTCGACGAGATTGTGGTTTTGGAAAATATCACGGATTTGCCGGTAAGTGGAAACACCCAATCAATCTGGAACAATCCGTGGACGTGTTTAATAACATGTCAGTCGCGTATATTCAGTTTTTTTGCGAACACTACATAAAAAGAACAATTGAATTCGGTGTGAATAGTTTTTGTTTGTTTTTAAATTTTACGAGTTACTCGCGTGGTTTGTTATTCTTGTGGGGTTATATTTAAACAAAACACTAGGAAATTTAAGAACTATTTTTGTTTTTCAGTAAAATAATAAAAATATTATGATCAATTCTTTGACGAGATCTTTGGCTTTCTTAAAAAAATCTATAAGACATACTCATATTTTTTATAGAACTAATAAAAATTATTTGACAACCCAGAACAGAGCTCTCTGACGCAGATGTCCTAAGCGACCCGATCCCAGATGAACTGGAAATAAGGGCTGGAAATGACGATTATGATTTTTTTATAAATTTGACAAAACTGACGTATGCTTTCAGCCTCAACTGAGCCTGCTGAGCCAAGGTCGGCTGATAGTTCAGAACGAGTTCTGGGCGATGGACTCTGCGCGGCGGCGGCGGACGCTCATGCGGCTGTTTCTCTTTGACAAGCTGGTGCTCATCACGGCTGTCTACAAGAAGGTAAATGCTGCTTTGGCCTCGCTGAGCCTCTGAGCCAGGACTGGCTGATTGTTCGAAATGAGGTTTAGATTACAACTTGCGCTGGCAAACGGTATAAACGGGCGAGTCGACATAAGCGAATCAATGTTAGTGAACAAAAATCTAGGTCCTATTAATTACGGTGATCCTATCTCAATTTGGTACTGGATGAAGTTAGGTTGCCACATCGAGGTAAATATATACTAATAAGTAATACATACGGCCGTTTGTAACATTTGGACTGTGGCAAAGCCAAATTTACATTAGTTTGTTTTTAATAAATAATTTTAACTGAATTTGTGAAATGGATTAATAAATGAAATGCTATACCTTTGGTTTGGCATCACTAGTTATATTATTTTACAATCAATAGGGGAGTACGAGAGTCCGAGTACTCCTAAGAATTACAAACTCGATCTCTTAACTTGCTCTTAGCCCATAGCCGAGTAAACATGTGCTATTTTTTGTAACATGAATAATGTTTTATCAGATTTATTACTATTGTACGTGTAACAAAGTTGTCGTTGACAAAGTTTCGAGCTCCAAAGGGGAAGTTCATAAACAAGACATCATATTCTTTCCGCTCAGCGTTGCAACACTTACTTTTGTTTTCAGTTTGTTATTTCCGTTCCTTGTCTCTTTTTATAAATTCTGCAAAATAAATATTAGCATTTTATATAACGTAAACGTCTATTAGTGCTGATATGATAATGACTCATTTAATGACTCACCAATCATTATCGATTTAATAATATAATGTTGTTGTGAATATTATAATTAAGTTCATCTGTCGCCTACTGTGGTGTAGATAACAATAAAATGTGAAAGGAAGTAAGCAAACTTTGTATGTCTGCTAACTTTGTTAGTCGCATTCAAGATTTATTGTTTGTTTATTTTATAACTAGAATTAATTGACTTTTTAGACATCACTTGGATACGAGTACACTTCTAATATTATTAATGTGTATTATTATTGATTTTTGATCTTGATTTGCTTATCCATCAGTAATCCTAGGGATTATGCATTTTTGGGCATTCGTCATAATTAAAAGATAATCTTTGAAACTACGTGTTGTTATGTTCAAGTCGATGATTTATTAAAGTAATATATTCAAACTTATATATTAAGTAATGCTCCGTCTGTGTGGGGTGTAGTTGAAGACAATAGTTTATTTATAAATGCGACGCGTCTCATTGGCGCGATGGCGTCGGAAGTAGATAGCAAGAAATTTAACCTCTAACCTCTTCTAACTACTTGACACGAAAGATAGCGAAACACGAAACGCTAATTAATTTCGATAGTATTGCAAAGTTGTACTTGTCTAATATTTTTATATGGACACGATCTCAATATCGAGTTAAAAGGTTTTTTATGATCAGTTAGATTTGTAGAAAATTTTAATAAATTATCACTTAATGGTTTCATGAGTAAACCAGAGTAAAAAGTGACTGCTGGGTCCTTAATTACCTAGAAATCAAAGAGTGCAATATTAATATATATCTTTCCAATTTTACTGGGGATAAAAGTGTCTTCAGTTTTAGCTAATTCAGGAATATTTTATATTCTGTACACGCTTCATTTACATGCATGATTGTGTCTATGTATTGTTCATTTGACTAGCGGTTGGACTTGCTTAATTCGATAAAGCCACACTACAGCGTTCGAATCGAATCATTCTGCCACATATTTTTTGTTTCCATTGATTATCCGCTTTTGGACAGCAGCGCAAACGATATCAGCCGGCTTACTTGACAATAAGCAAAAACTATTGTAGTCACTGCATACTTTTTGAGAATCAAAGTCAGCCTCTACATTAGCTACTATGATAGTTCTGGGATTTTGTTATTTATTCGTTTGACCTAAAAGTTTCTAGTATGTATTGTGAAATTAGTAGCACGTCCTGCAAAACGCATCCGGTGACCAACAACTCAACTTGTATTACGTAAACTGTCTGTTGCCTGTATACGTAATGTTAAAATGTAATATTCTAGATAGATTACAAGTTTTAAGATGAGTTAGATATGTACTGGTCCAACACGTAGCTTATTTTGTCAATAGTTTTCAATATTGTGCGCATGATTAAGCTACCATCACTTCAGCAACCACAAATATTGGTCTTAATTCGACGATGATGACAATCCTATGCAATTTATCTATCTATCTTCTATCTATCTATCTATATATATATAAAAGAAAGTCGTGTTTGTTATAACACTTATAACTCGAGAACGGCTGAACCGATTTGGCTGTAAGTTGGTGCCGAGGTAGCTTAGAATCAGAAAAAGGATAAAGGATACTATTTATCCCGCTAGACGTGGCCGGGGCTGGGGTAGCACGGGACCGGGGCAAAACGGTGGTGAGGTAGCTTAGTACCAGGAGAAGGACATGGGATACTTTTTATCCCGTTCGATGGGGCCGGGGCTAGGGCGGGACGGGGCCGGGGCGAAACAAAGTTCGCTGGGTCCGCTAGCAACAAATAAAAAAAACGCTAGCAAGTGACAAAGCTGTATTTTTCTGAGCTGTGACCCCAGTGGGAGCCGGTGACCTTGTCAATGCCAAGCGTGGTCAGTAGCTAATTATCCATGCATCGCCGATTTCAGTTGCTAGACGACACAGGAAATACATCATGTGGGATGCCCGCGTTATTACGGTCTATTATGTCACGTAATGATTTGTGGGCTGATTGGTATGCGGAGCAGAACGTTTGAGAGCATACCGATGACTTACCGTAGCTACTACTACGGTTTGCAGAAGGACACATTGTTGGTACTATTCGTGGGGATAAGTTTGATCAAAACATTATTTGTAAGGGATTTGAATTTCACATTAGAGTACCTATTCAGATAGAGATAGAGTAGATTGTTAATCGGAAGACACCCCACGAGTATGGTAGGTTCTTTGAGATTTTTTAAACGGAATGTAGCTTAATTTGGTATATGTATCGAAGTGTAAAATATGCTACCGTCGGTAAGTAGGTACCTTCCTAAAGAACTATTATTAAAACATTGGGTTGTATATGATTCTTGTCTTTACCGAGACGCATTGAAGCATTTACTATGCCTATTAAGTATCAAGTAGACTATAGGATCAGTAGCGTATGAATTACACTTTTGATATTATGGGTATTCCCATGGAATGGCTTTGTTGTCTGTTCACGCGATTGATGATAATAACGCTTCTTGTTGTGAGAGAATGACCTGATCGGTTAATTATGATTGTTAGTGCCAATACTTTGCAGTAGAAAAAGCAAATCCAATTACTGTATGAGAAACGAGACTTTGACCCCACGTATAAGGCATATCTTTTTAGCACTAGTCTGTTAAATGCAAAAAAATGAGAGATTTCATCATCAGGAACAAATTAAAATTTCATCAGCAACTGGCCGACGAAACAAAAAAGAATGTACCATTGTGTTCATCGTCACGCCTCTATTCATAACCGTGCTATTTATCCATTTCAGCATCCAAGACTGGAGCTTTACATCTACAAGGACCACATCCAAGTTGAAGATCTCGGCATCACTGCCAAAGAGCAAGACGAGCTCAAATTCACGATATGGTACAAGAACAGAAACCTGAAGTCATACAAGCTGGAGAATAAGGATCCCGCCGTCAGGACTGCGTGGGTGGAAGAAATCACTTCCTTGCTGTGGGAACAGGCTATGAAGAAGAAAGGTAAACATGTTATTTAGTATTGATATTTAATTCACTGTAATATCCGTCCGTGCCAAATATTGACCGGTCTCACGATAGGTTTTGTGGGGTTTGAAACGTCAATGTAACGTAACGTAACGACATGTGCTGAGATACTGGATAAGAGACTGAATATCGCCAGTATTGCAATAGTACTCACTACAGGGTATTAGGGTATATAGGCCCCTTGGTTTTATTTAACTTTATCATTGATGGTTACAATAGAACCACATCGAGAGCACATCACACAGTAAATCAAACAATATAAATATTATGAATGCAATGCACTCTAAAACCAAGATCATAGTATCATTATTATAGATAGACCGAGGCAGTTTGTCTTTGCTTGTCGAATGTTGTAAACAATCTTTTTATAACTTTTAAAATAATACCAGTGAGTAAAATTAATGAACTATTTGATCTCAGTGTTCAACGACGAATTACTTATATAGGTTGTGGGGTTTGTGTATAAAGAAATGTCAAGATATGATGTTATTTGACAAGAAAATAAAAACGGACTAAAAATGTAGAACGAGATCAGAGAGTTAATAAAGGCTTGTGTTGACAAGCTGAAAGATATTTAATACTTTGTATCAGAAGCTACACTTGTTAAAAACGCACAAAATTATTCAAATTGATGTGTGTGTAATGTACGCGTTACTTTAACCATCGCATGTGCAAGGGGTGGGTGAGATGGAGGATATCCTATTATTTAAATTGCCTGCGACGCACATGTGTAGCTTTTTTGCACGTATGAAGTGAGCCCCTTAGTAACGATTTGTGTGTCATAATGACGGTCCTTAGGCACTATCACTTATATTCAACACACTGCCCTAAATGTTAACCCAAAAATACGCAAAATAAAAAGGTGAGAAATAATAATCCGATCTCACAAGATTGATAGATCAATCTCTATTTTTGTCAACGACTTGCGTAAGTGTATTTTCAGAGAATCTGTTTTAGTTGACACGTTATCAGTAGGACTTAGTGTCTGATAAAAAACAAATTGATCGATAAAATTCCGAATGTGATTGCTCGTCATGCACTTCATGCATCGCACACTACCAGTCGGAACAACGCGTTTACATAACACAACATAGTTTCACATCGAATAGCATTGCAATTGTATATTTCAGTACTCCCCTTACTGTCTTGGATTGAAATTCTACTTCCGAAATTTATTTTCTTCGATCCCGTCGTGATGTGTTTACGACTGATCGTAAATATCCTTGGGTGTCTCCTACTTCACCGCTGTAAATCCTAGAAGTTGCAACCGCGAAATAATGCATTCAGCAGTAAACAAAGCAGAAATGAATAGATCGTTATGCAATTCACCAATCTCGAAATAGCACGTCCTAGGGAATTATGTCATTGCGCTCAAATCACATTGTGTACTCGTTCGCTCGTAGACGAAGTACACGTTGTGATATTGCATCCCGAAACTCCGACTGAAACTTAAAACAAGTCGTAAAGTTATATTAACTGTTTTAAGGTGCGGTTATCTGAGTTTCGAATGCACCTCACAACACTAGCGAGGGCGTCGAACTATCGAGGGTTCCGATTAGGGTTTACTTAAGCCTGTTTCTCATAAAGAAACTAGTTGAGTCCATCTGGCACGCAAGACCGAACTAATTCCCGCATGGTTAATGCGGACAAACTTTTTAATTGATCGTCATCTGCTCCCCGGCGGGACGTGACGGAAGGAGTGCGAGCCTTTATCGGCGGCTGACGCACTCGGGGTCGACGACTCACTTTTTTATTGGACACTTGCGACTCGCATGTGCACTCACTTGCATCTGTGGGAACCGGGGACGTCAGTATCTCGACGTCTTTCCACCAACATTGCTTTTGTTTCATACACGTATCCATACGCGATGCTCTTTTGTTTGCTATTTTTGCGGACTTTTGTGTGACGTATGAATTTTTTGCAAAAATGATCTCACACGCTTTGTTAGGGTGCGCTCGGCTTTTTTTTATTTTATTATAACACAGCAGCAAAATGTGTTCTTCCATAAACGACTGTTGCTCTCTGATAAAATTAGATAGGAGTAGCACAAGGGAGCGCTCAGACGAAAGTGCGATCGTTTTGAACTCTCGCTGTTACAATGCCACATTCCTTGCTAAGATTACGTCGATAAGCGTAAACTGGCATTTAAATCTTTCTGGTAACGCGTTTCTTTGTTACTTCAGTGCTATTTAGCGACATTTGCCGTTTCCTCAAATAGCACAATAGGCTTTTGTCTAGGGCGAAATACATTGGAAAACGTGTCGCGGCTTATATTTGAGTCATACAGCGATTGAGATCGTATTACTGGCTTTCATTTCATTTATGGCCCTAGTGAGGTGTCGTATGATTTTTACTATCGTCAAACGCCTCGCCTTGATTAGATTATTTGCTTTAAACTTGCTTTATCTGTTATTTTTATTTTCAATAACATCGTCATCTGAAAATGAGTGCATGTTCAGTCTGTGAAATCAAATAAAAACTATCGGTTTCTGAATAATTGTGCATCGCCATCCGAAACAAATGACGCTCGAGTTCCGGAGTTAATTTGCTGAGCCGTTTATCGAATCGAATGATTCACTTGGCTCTATCGAATTCCAATGTTATTGTTTCTGTGTGTATAGCGGCGTCCATAACAATAATTCCGCAGTGGCCACGCCGTCCGTCTATTGTGCCCGGTTTATCAACAATAGCATCGGTCTCGTCCATATCTACACAGAAAGTATTAGGACAGTAGACTCGTATTGTATTAGTCATCAAGTACTTGACGTAGACTAAACGAAGACCCTCACGAACCGAATGACCTTAGTGACCGGTGCAACTTGCTGGATCCTTCGTTATATCGTTTGATTTCAATTATTATTATGATTTAATGACATTTCATTCATGTTTCATGCAGCTTATGCATAAGCTACATCTTCCGAGCTTATTTTGTTGTGTGTCTGTGCATGTTTTGTAAAGCTTATTAGCTTGCATACCCACTAAAACACTAGTTAGGTTACTCTTCGAGCTTCAAGATCGAGATCTTGGTTCGCCTGATTTCTAAGGAAACCTTTTAGCCCTTATAGAATTTGTAGGACATGTTTCTTCGTAGCTATCGGAGTACAATTTCTTACTGGCCTTGCTGTCTGTTCCTGTTTTGCAACACCATCATATCTATAGCTAAGGGTGATATTTTGACGTGACCCACTTCCTATATAGCGCTTAGTGCAACAAAAGCAATTTTTTGATAGCATCATGAATATTTTCCTATTCACGCGCCGAGTTCCAAATTCTGACAAATCACACAGGTTTTATGCTGAAATTACAAATTTTTGAAACCAAAAATATTGACACCATTCAGGGATTTTGAAATAACATTCGTTTCTACTTTCAAAACACGCTATGGTTGAATCATTGCATGAACAATAGTTACTTTTGTGTACGTTTGTACTCCGAATATTACTTCGAAGTATGTCATTTTTTACACAGTTATTACCCTTCACTTATTCATAAACATGTACATGTCTGTGTTGATGATGAAATTAATCTATTCTCAATCAAAAACTTTTTTATTTTACTTGGATGATATTAAAAAAATGTCGCTTACCACTCCTTTTAAACTTATATTGATAATACTATTGACGATACGATACATAACGCTATTATGAATCATAGAAAGAACTATCAGGGGCTGTATTGCGATCCAATTTAATCCGCAAAATATCCAGGCAGTTCAATTCCCACTCAGTGTAAACAAATATTACCGATATAATAATATTAAAATAATACTGCAATGGTATGAGTATTAATATTTATATTTTTATATTATAATAATATTATCAACATAATGCGACAATGCACTACGAATCGCTAATTCGACTGAAAAGCAGAGCTGCTTAACTGTCAAAGCAACCAGGACCTATTTTCAGTCATCATGGCGTGGTCAAACAAACATGGCGCAAGACAACACGGAATATAGTTGTTATCGTTATCAGCTAGTACTTAAGCGGGCCTTGTGGTGCGATAATATTTCTACACGCCTTTTATTTTAAGACTCACTTACTCATGATATAATGCGTAGAACATGACGTCCTTAATGATAGCAGAGGTTTAGAGGGGCATTTGAATTGCAAGGTTGATGTATTGGCTAGCTGATATTCAATCTTAAATTATGTTGTTTCGCACATGATTTTATGGTTTTAGTAAAGTTAATAGTGTTAGTCTTCTTGCGTCTTGCAAGGACCTGAGACCCATTTTAGGCAAAAAAACCTGACATATTTTCTGAATCGATTGTTATTGTTAGTTGTACTGCCTGGTTATCGTAAGTATAGACTGTCTCACCATGAACTGTACACGAAACTGACGAAAACGGGTGGATAAGCGGGAAGCGGGAAGAATTTGACAGGCACTCTATTATGTAAGCATTTTCTTATCTTTGTGTTTACGTAACCACCTGGTTTTGCCGATAAGTAGGTACGTACACTTACGAGTAGTACGACTTACGTGCACATCTCACTTACAAAAATTTAGAAATTCTCATGCAAAGCATATGCAAAGACACATAACGTAGTCATGCATTTATTGGCAACTTATTGGAGAAAATTCGATCATGGTATAATTGAACATTTTAAATGTGTAACACGTTACGTAGCGTTTTCTAATGAAACACATTCTCGTTTTATTTTCAGAATTAATAATGGAGCAGCGTAAGAAACGGATCTCTATGGTGTCTCAGCACAGTCAGCACTCCAGTGAAGATGACAAAAATGATGACAAATGTAAGTATTTTCACTTATATGAGTCTACCAAATCTACATGTCGACATGATGAAGAGCTGTGCTTATTTATGCACTAATATAATACATGTAGTATGCACTCATAAAGTTACACAAGCGAGCATAAGAATATCAGAATACGAATTTAAAAAATAAACCTTCATCTAAAAGAGTGAGTACATTATATGATTTAATTTTAATATGCCGAAAGCCGATATTTTAATCCAACAAAGTGAAAATTATGAAAATCGGTCCAACCTGTCGGTCATCCGTTCATTCTGTTTTTTTGCCTTTAATATTATGTGTTGAATTATCTCTTACCTAAACAACTTACCCAAATACAATCTGACTATTTACAGCCCCTTTTATCACTTTTGTATTCCAAAAAAGTATTTGGTCCCTCGCTTTTTTTCCTTTATTTTGACCTCACGCCTTTTTTATCCAACTATGGAATGATAAGTTTATTTTGATGGTCAGAATTAAAATAAAATGTAAATAAAACCCTTGAAATCTTTCCACCAGGTCTTGTAGACTACGTTCTCGTCAGGTTGCACCAATGAGTTGCTTAGTAGGTCAGTAACCTTTAGGCTCGCTTCCAAAATAATTTAAAACATGGTTTTGGCTTTCCTTTCCTTTGCTTTGGGCGCACTGTTTTCTTTGTTTTCGTGTGGGTATAGTCGGCTACGAATGCTACTCTATTAATTTTGTTGATGTTAAATTAAGGTTTACCAGTCTCTTAGGTTAAAAGTTTTTGCCTTATACATCGTAGCTTATCAGAGCTGGGCAGGTATAAGGCTAAATATTCATTGTATTGAAAACTATAACACTATTCCCACTAGACCGTTCTGTCGCCGACCAACACCGTCACGTGTCATGCACGGAGCGTGTCAGCACTGGTAATATGCACTCTCGCATTCGCTCCATATATCGAGACTGAATGCTGTAGATGCTATAATGCTATTCAGTGGACATAGCAAAGCGTATCGTATTGTTTTTCGTATTTGATACGCTCCTAGCATAGTCATGGCATGGTACGGTGTAGAAGGCCCAGATCTTAAATCATCACACTGTTATCGTCAACATTAAAGAAACTGACAGCAACATGGATGAATAGATGATGAATGGAGATGGATGGAATGGGATGGATGATTTAACCCAGACCTAATCTAATGCTGACATTCGCTAGTGGGTCTAAATAAGTTGACGTACAACATTAAGGTACAACCAAAGATAAGCATTACTCGTAGCAGTATGTCGCGGGTATTTTTGTAGTTATTTGGGCAGATGGCGCATGCGGATACGGTTGGCGTACTAACATCAATATTAATTTTATGAAATAAAGATATATCTATGAAGCATGATTAAATATATTAGATTATATTTCTATGCGATGAATCACTAGTGATATCCGTAAGTGTAAATCCACTATCAACAGATAAATAGTCCTAAAACATAGAGCGGGACCTAGCCGCTGATGACTATCGTCAGAATTTTTATTTGAGACACTTAGGCCATATTATGTCAAACAAAGAATTATATAGATTCTTTATTAAAGTTACCTTACTCTAATGTAAAACTGTTGTACTAGTGCAAATTCAGGCTTATGATTCTTTGAATAAAGTTAGAAGACTTCATTTCAAAAATTTGAGGTTAAACATTTGCTACGAAGTGTACCTACTTGTTTTTTCATAAACGCTAATGGAACTAGATTAGTTATGTTATCTTATTGTGAATACGTAGATATTGTGTTGTTCTGTCTGACTTTGGTAAAGGCTTTATTTCTTATTGTCTAGATTTTACTTTGAATTCAGTCTGAAATGTCGGTGACTTATTAAGATGCTCTTTTACACTTTTAAAAAGTTTGTCAAATAGCGTATGTTCTTTCCGATAACTGAATTTTATTAGTCAACTGATAATAAAGTGGCGCTGAAATTCCATGAAATAAACTTTTACAGGAATTTACCAATTATACGCAAAATATAGTCTTTGTTAACCATGATGTATATCAATCTCTAAGCTACTTTCCACATGAATAAAATATCCCACCGTTATCTTAAGGGACGCGTAATAACTGATTTTCTATTGAGTCTGAAATTTCCGTGCTTGACTAATTAAAGTCTTCCACTCTCATTTTCATGCTTCATCTTCCTGCTATGTACAATTTTTTTTTTGTTCTTCAAGACTGTTCTTTGGTTTCAGATAACTCTCTGCGTGGAGTACCAGGGGAAGTGAACCGCTCAGGAGAGAAGAAAAGCAGACGAACAACCTGGTACTGTGAATGAACGGACTATTGTATAGGTTCACATGCGCAGTCCTAAGGTTACCACTTAGCCCAACCTTAAAATGTAACACAGCAATTTTAACCCGGGTTAAAATGGCTACGCGTCTTTGTTTCTGTCAACATCAAAAAAACTGACAGCAACAGAATAATGACTGATCCAAGGGTTAATATTAGTTATTAACCCTTGGATCAGTCATTACCTGGGCCGTGCAGATGGACCTTAGTTAGGAATCAGCTTGTTTATGAGACAGAAGTCCACAATTACTGACAGAATGAACGTTAGGGGGCAATATACAAGTCCTGCCAGTATTTTTGTATAGTATGAAAAATTATAACGACATCAAATGAATCGGTTTTTTTTGTAGCAGAAATCATGCTCCATCTGACAGTATCGCCATTTAGCTTAATGTGAGATAGCCAATAATCAAATGTTTGGATGTTTATTTGGACAAAAGATTTGATAAATGCTGTAGTGTAGAGTTATAGCAGCAGGGTTCTTTAAATGCTGGACTGAATTCAACGACTTGATAAAGTAAAGAAATAAGAAAAAAAGGTTGCATTATACAATAATGCACATAAGACTTACTTAAATAATTTTCGATTATGATATTGCATTGTAATCTATCCATAACTTTTAGATAACTAGTTATTGCCCTAGGCTTAAAATCATAGTCCCAAAATAATCGGAAACCATAAATATGAAAAAAAAACAAAATAACGAAAGCAATACGAAATTAATTGAATCGTTTGTATTGTGTACCTTCAGTAATTAGTTAATACATATTTTGTATTATTAGTCACTGAAATCAGCATGGCGTAGCAATTGTAAATAATATTATTTAACTTTTATTGTACCTACTAAGTAATTAACGTAATACAATGTAGGCGTGATGTTGGAATTGTTATAAATTCGTGACAATTATTGTTTCCAAAGATATTAAATTGTTAACAAATAATTTGGTGTAATAAATAAATATTAAATTATTATGCGATTGGAATGATGTGTATACTTAGAATATGTTTCGCAGATGCTCATAATTTCAGGTATTTTATTTCCAATTTTGAAAGAATCTAGCTATTGAATCAGACAACCAAACGACATTGGGTGGGATCGTTATGTGTTGATCTCTTACTAAAACTTTTACGTACCTAACTAATCTTCGTTGTTATGAACACAGTGTTTGTTCCTTTGTTTTCATCTGATTAAGTTTCCAAAAAGTGTATTTAGAGTTCATAGCTTTTTATTAAAATTTAACGTGAAGTATTTGTTAATTTTATTGCAGTCATTATTTTATTGGACGTACTATATTGTTACAGTTATTTAATGTTTAATTCCATGTAAATAATAATTAATTATTGTAGATACAAGACGATAGCTCGCTGCTAAAGACTTCATAATTTTAATCATTTTTATTGATTATTAAAATTAAAACAATTTCTGTCTATTTATTGTTTTATTTACGGTTCGGTGGCGCAGCGGTTAGAGGGTCGCATTTAAAACGACGGAGAGAACGACGCCAGAGGTCCCGGATTCGATTCCCGGGTCGGGCCAAAAATATATGTTTTGGGTTTTTGCTGTTCAGAAATTCTCAGGGAAGCCCGGAGTTTAAAGTTGGCAGTGTTTCACCCCCGTGCCTCGGAAAGCACGTAAAGCCGTTGGTCCTGGGCCTGATCTCTCTCCGGTCGTGTCAAATTGCTGTCCCTTCGGGCTATGAGAGTGAAAGGAATAGAAAGTGCACCTGTGTTTGCGCACACACTTGTGCATTGTAATATGTTCCGCGCAGTCGGTTTATCGTTGTGACTGGCCACCGTAGTTGAAATCGGCTAGGGGGACTTTTATTATTTATTTACGGCAATGTTTGAAAAAACAAATATAAACGACTGGCATTGTAATCGTAAGTACAAGTAGGTACTTTTACAGCAGAAAGTCATTATGGATACACAATTATCATGAAAATTTAACTAGGTTATGTCCAAATCAATATCTATTCCATGAATTTTAGCTCTAATCTCAAGATAAGATTAAAACGCTACACATAACAGCCAAGTCATAGCACTTGCAAGTCTCTATTAATGTTAAATTCGATCGTTTCTTTATGCATATGGTAGAAAACCAATTTCGTCCGAAATAGTTTCGGAATAAGAGTTGAAAGTAGAAAAATGCCGAGACGGAGACAATCCGAAAAGTTCAGGCAGCAAACGATGATGCCACATTGCATTTGCCATTTGAGTCTGATACCTGCAGATTCTATCTACATACCTTAAACAGACTGTTTCAAATAGGACATATTTGTCTGGAGTCTGATTTTTTTAATGCTATACGAATATATTTAAACTAAAACAGGTATAGTATTAAGGTTTTCATGTAACGCACTTCTATTAATTCTGTTATAGAAAAAAACGCAAGACAATTCGGTGAAAGGTTTGCTAAATTATATTCTGCAACAACTAATAAGAATGTTTTATGTAGCAACTCTATACCAGACATAAGCGAAAAAGTTAAATAGTGAGCCACCATACGTACCTATATCAATTTGAGCGGATTTTAATCATTATAGAAAAATAAACGCAGTGTATAACCGCCTATCGTAAAAAAGTAAAAAGTAAAGTTAGCCTGTAAGCATTCCTCAGCTGGGTGAAGGCCTTGTCTCCATTGTAAGGTAAACGCTTCTTAAAAAAACAAAAACGAAAGATCAGCCTATCGTTAGCACTTTTTCTTTACTACCACGATACCGAAATCTATGGTGACCTTTCCAAAATTTATATTCGTTAGTATCATTAAAACCCTTTACATTTGTCATAGGGAACGTAAAATAAAGCAATGAAATACGTTACTTGGAATCCGCAATGCGAAAAATTATAGCTACGAAGTGGGGCGGAATATTCTACCTGAAGGCTAAATTTTATTGCCCCGCTCTGTTTTCGAACAATTGCATTAATAGTGTATCAACTGAGCGCCTCGCTTGCTTCTTTACGGCTATGGAGTCGGGCGTCGGAATACAATTAAAGTTTTAATATTTTAACACCGTGGAATCACAATTTGAACCGGAGCCGAGAGCCGGCATTATTAAATGCATAAAATAAACTAATTCCTCCCGGTACTAGTTAATGTTCACTTTAATATGCTAAGACGCGTTGTTTCCTTTCAACACATTGCCACTTAATCAGTTTAAAGATGTCTGTGCAATTACGATTTTACAATTTACCCTTGTACTTTACAGATTTTTTTCAGACGCCTTGCTGTAATAACAGAACTAACAAATAAATACACAGTTTTTACAATACTATCGTAAATACACACATCAACACAGCCTAGGGATATTTTAGATTTACCCAATTAACTCGTCAAGTATGTGTAAACGAGACACAATATAAATTCCATTGTTATGCGACTCCCGGGTGTCGTTTGATACCAGACTGATTACATCAAAGTGTATTAAAAATAACAAACAACATGTATTTACTAAAAAAAACATTTATCAGAACGTTATACAAAATATCCCTAGACGGTGTTGATTAATATAAATACCTTACAATAATTTTGAGTAGGAGCTATTATTTTCCAACTAAGGTGTACCTACAACTGGTGGTAAGTATAATCTCTTTTGTCAGTAATAGTCAAGTAGGTATTTATTCTCTTGTACAAGCACTGTTTATCCATTTCTTATTATTTTTTGTGGCTCATCGCAAAACGTCTCAGTGGATGGGGCGGTTTACGGCGTAATTCAGCGAGGTCGACTTGTTTCGTCAGTTCTTCGCCGTGTTTAACACTCCCTAGAGGGTTCATTTATATATTCGCAACACGGAGCCGGCAATAAAACTGCGTTAGCCCGGTCATTATTTAGTCATCGGCCGGCCTCTTTGCCGCGCGAGGAGATAAAATGCAGCCGAATGACTACGATGCAGTTTTATGCACATTGCTCTCGAGATGGACTCGTAACGCACAAAGTATGCTATTAGTGTTGAAGTGGTTAGAAGAAGTTTTGACATTTACGAAGATAAGTCACTGTTTTGCATATTATATATTTATTTTTTCTATTTGAGGCTAAACAGATATTTGACGTATATGTATATCAAATCAACATCGATTTTTATCAATAGGCAGAAGGCCGTCTACGAAAATCCAAATCCGTCAATACGATAATCGTTTTGCGGATACGAAGCATTTCGTAGTAAGGAAGGATTACATACTAAAAGCACTTCTCATCAACATTTATAGTGCGCACGGCAAAGGAGTGGAACTCGCTACCCGCGTCAGTATTTCCTAGTGATTACAATCCGAATCTATTTAAAGTTAGAGAGAACAGGCTTCTTCTGGGCGAGCTCGTTCCATCTTTGACCCTAGTCGCACTTGGCTTGGTCTGGAGTCAAGAGCAAACCCATACAAAATAAAAAATATATAATGCTTCGGAGCCTCAAAACGATGATCGTATTGACCGATTCCGTTTTTCGTGGTACGCCTTCAGTATCTCTTTCTTGAAGATGTGACCGAATTATTTCCGCATCTTTAGTAGTTAAAAAATCTACATAGGAGAAGTTCAAAACCGTTACTTCGAATTTTCTTCTACGCAGGCAAAATTATTTATAGATCGAGTGTAGACGCGTGAGGAGACATATTTAGATGTTAATGAAAAAGTAATTGCGTGGTAAATACAATTATAGCGCGTATCTCCTCGCAGACTAAGCTGTGAACTTAATTAAGTCGACCTGTTTACTGTAATCTATTTGTGTCGGATTCCCGAGAAACAGGGAATATTTTACTCGGAATGTAGGTTTTCGATTACAATTTTAGAACCTTTGCTGTAAGCGACACCACTGGTACCTATAAGAACTTCGGAGATTGGATTCGTTTGAAGATTGCTAATTATGCAAAAGAAGAAGAGTAATAATTTTGAACAAATAATAAAAACATCTTTGCAAATACAAACATTTGTAAATTTATAAATATTGACATAGAGCTTAATATTTCCGAGATGGCTGCTTTAATTTTCATCATACATATAGCTAAGAACTACCACATAAAAACAACTTACAAATAAAATAAAACCACGTCGAAATCGGTTTAACCATTTAGAAGGTATGGTGCCACAGACAGACAGTCTCACACAAATAACGGTCAAACTTATAATACCCCTCTTTTTGCGTCGGGGGTTAATAAAAGGTAACAGCACAGCAAGTAACTATGTACAATCATTGCGTTATTTATCTTAAAAAAATCGTGAGTAACAAATAGGCTATAAAGCTCTGACCTATACAACCGATAACAAATGAAAAGTTATTTAGCTGGTATTGCTCGCTAAAAGTAATGGCAACAAAGAACTGTTGTAAATTCCTAGGTGTTAGGCAATATCGAGTAACATTAGTACGAGGTCCGGTCGCAGGTCCCGGTTACGAGCCGGTCATTTTATGGGTCGGCTTCGGACAACGCCGCTAAATCTCCTTATTTATCCGGGAAACATAAACCGTGGCCTCAGCAAAAATTAATTGGCTCTCACGCTATTTCATGTCTCACATTAAGTATTTGCTGGTTTATTGTTTTAGTTGTTGTTTTGCGGTCCATATCGACCCCATAACTTCTGCGCTGATAACTCACAGTTAGTTCTTTACTACCGAAACTTTATAGTCATTTTTACAGGTACAGTTATGAAAAACAAGCTGTGTTCAAACTCAACTTCAGCGTCTTGGAGAAAAATTAAAGAATACAGACAACACTCCACCGGATCCAGGGCATAAATAAAGTTCATGGCATGTGTTAAAGCAGACTACTCGCTTTTTATTTTTATGAGGGGACCAAATTTGGCGTGTAGCTGAAACGGCGGATCATAACCGTTGGACACAGCAACTGTTTGCAATCCTATCCGTAAACCAGGCATTGTTTTGTTCACAAGAAGCCGGTTGGTGTAATAAAAATAAGCTTCACGTGGCTCGGGGAGAGTTTGTTTTTGTTCGGTGGTGTTCGTTGTTGTGGTTGCATCCTGAAGCTCTTTGCTCACGCGTGGCGATTTTATTCTGGTCGCCATTTTATTCTTGCTTTCACCTGGAGCTTCTTAAAGCGTCTACCGGCGGATACACTTCATTAAGGCGCGTAGTTTGGTCTGCTTTACTGTTGAGCTGTGTCTGTTTCGAGCGTAACGGGTGAAAAATAAAAGAAAATCTTCAGTAAGCATTGTTGCAGGCTGCTTGTGCTTGCAAGACACGTCCCGCCTAACCAGTGGAACAATGATTACGAAGTAAAGATCGCACATGCGGCCTCTTGTTGCTATTGCCAACAATAGAACAGATGAGATTGGAGGTTCTCCAGCGGAATGCACCTGCTCGCATGCTGGCTATGCACAATCTATTCAAAATTACGTATTCTATTTGCACTGGGATTGATCAATATTTAAGAATTGAAATTATTGACGTAAGAGGGGAAGATATAATTAGCTAGCGGTAGGTAGGTATGTACAGTCGCCAGCACATCAAGTTACCCATTTTTATTGCAAACTAGCCTTTATTACAACTGCATAAGATGGCGCCAGAGGGTATACCCAAGAATATTTAAAGGGCAATAATCTTACAACTTTTATTTTAGTTACGTTCAATAGTACTATAATGTTTAATATACATACTAGCATTTGGTCTGACTTTAAGTCTGAGTTAGCTCTAGACTTTGTGTAAAATAAAAGTCCAGTTAAGAAAGTAAACTTTTCAAGATAAAAAATACATTTTACAAAGATGTAAAACATGTATTTATTGGTTTTTTATTGGTATTCAGAAAAGATAGTACATTTTTATGTAATGCCAGACAGGCAGTTTTTTGCGCAACATGACTTGAGTAGTATTGAATTTTTTATCCGCTTACAAGTCCTTTCTAGTCAAATTTGCCAACGGCTGAGATTTTTATGTATCAGGCCGTAAACTTGAGTATAGTTTTATGGCGCGCGGACATGTTTTTGAAAGTGCGTAGAGTTTACAGGGATTTGGTTTAGGGACTCGGCTTTTTGTACCTCTTACTTTATTAGCACTTACGTATATGTATTGGTATACTTACGGCCTGTTTCACAATGTCCTAGTAAGTTATGGTTAGCGTTATCTTTTCAATACTTAAAACGAAATCACGTTTCATATTTGGTTTCATTTTTAGTTAGTGCTAATTGGTCGATGTCAAAGGCCCTTACGGCTTGTTTCACAATGTTTCAATAAGTCCTGGTTAGTCTAGTTAGTGTTATCTGCATCCAATACTTCATCCAAATGACGTTATATATTAGTTGGCAAGTACTTATTTGTCGATGATGAAGAAGGCCCTTAAAATATTAGTTTATCAATGTTTTGGTGTTTGTGTCTTTCTAACCAAGTAACTTGAACTTAATTTCGCAACCAAACGCTTATTAAATTACCTATAATATAATAAATTTTTGAGTTTAGTTTTCATAATAGTTACTATGGAAAAGCTTGCGTATTTAGACATTAACACTTATTTATCTAGAACACAAAATGTAAATAGGTATATTCACACAGTTCAATATCCTAGAAGGGTTCTGTGATAGATGAGAGCGAGAAACACAAACAGAGTTGAAGAAAAGGCGTTCATCCATTCCTAAGCGTTCGAGCAGTATTTACGATTACTATTTGGACTGCTTGGGAATTCACGGGTTTGCCTCATGAACTACGGCTGGGTTTGTGCTTTATACCGACAGCTTAGGGCGATGTCACACTGGGTAGAAGCGAGCGAGTTAAATTTTAAAGCAACTTGGAAGCGCAGCCAACATAGAGTACGTTCCTTTGCATCAAAAACCTATCTGGCGAGTTGCAAGCGAACCGAAAGCGCAGCAGACTTGGAATATTGACATTTGAAGCACTATACATCGCCCCGCTTCTTTTCTTTTTCAATAGGCAGTCAAAAGTTTCGCACCAATCTTACTCATCTGATGTATCTAAGTAAGTGATTATTTTATGTAACAATTAACAGCGTATCTGCTCTTTCTTGAACACGAACACATAACTGACTGGGTACGGATCCCTAATTCATAACAAACAATATAATTTGTTTAGCTTTGCAATTAGGTAGGTACCTCGCAAATCAGCAGTGTGCTACGACCCTTACTCGGCTCAGTGAATTGGTGGCTCGTCTTACTATTGGTACAAGGGTTGAACATAAGTCATATTATTCGCCTAGCCAGTCAAACGGCAATGGGGCTACGAAGATCGATGTGATCGTTGGAGAATATTCCTAAATATAATGTTTCATGACAACAGAATGACACACAACATTTATATCAAACGGTTATAACAAAATGTCAATCAAATCAAAGATGAAAATAATTTGTGGTAAATGACCTGATAATTCATGTAACTGGTTAACTCAACGTTTGGAATTTTAGAAAACGTTTACTATGTGTAGTAGTTGAAATATTTAAAAGCTGCTTCACCACATTGTAGTACACAATAGTCCCTCAAGTATCAAACATTATATGGTTCAGTTCTCAAAAAACTGAATGTTAGAGTTTCTCAAATACACTAACATTCACGAGGGTCGCAAAAGTTAGTAAAATCATAACTCACAGCGATAGTGACTTTGCAACCCATTGAAGCTTTACAAAGTAAATGCCAGCAGTTAGTCAGGTGGCAGTACGCGTTGTTTAGACACCATATCACAAGCTGCAGTGATCCATTGCGATGGCCTCACCGTACGTACATAATCCGGACCTCGGGCTTAGACTCACGGCCAGCTTACTTTTATTACTGGCCTGCATCGTGAAATAAAACAAAATTGGCAGGAATTTATGGGCCCGTATGGCTAGTGGGGTGGAAAGTTTTCAATTTGAAAATAACTTGTTTGTGCAGTAATAAGAAGGGCTTTGTGGGTAATAACGGCCCAATGGCTGTCGCGGGCTTCCTTAAAACTACTTTCTTGGTTTTATTACGACGGTGATGGGAGGGTAAGAGTAGGTGGGGTATGAAGGGGAATTTGTCGACCATTGTTTATGCTTTAAGGATATAAAGTTTCATGGAGTACAGTAGTTTTTTGGTGCATACGCAATATGAGTAGGATCTCCTTAATGTACATTGTTAATCCATTATCATTTTAGGAATATGTTTTACACGTAAAAGCGTTATTTTAGTTAATGTGACGTAGAACTATATAATGCAGTCAATCATTTCAAGCAATAGCTGTGATATTTTGGACAACGAAAAACAAATAAAACACGATATTAGAAGGTATTCCGTAAATGTGGTGTGCAATTTCCAATGAATCCTCCGAGGGGTATTAAAGCTGCACATGTCGTTTCATAAAAAAAAAACAAAAGTATCACCCTCCAGCGTAGCATTGCTCCGTAAGTGGAATTGCCGATACTTTTTTGCAAGTTTATTTTATGTAAACAAAACTATGAAACACTATAAGTAATCTTTTATGTGTGAACTAGGTACGAAACATTGCATTGTCTGAATAAATAAAAAAAGTTCTGTAGATTTTATTCATTGACGTATGAAATACATTTTATTTTATTTATCTATTAATCAAAAATGTAACAAGAAAGTGGCTAAAATCTTTCACTAAAATAACAGTAATAAAAGTTACTACCTATATGATAGTTTTTTAGAAATGCCGTAAATTCAGATTCAATCACGCAAGGTTCCAAAACATTAGATGTAACTATGGTCTAATTGTGGAATTAACAAATACAACAGTATTATGTGCTCGTTACGCAACGTAAAAGCAGTTTTACATTCTCTTGCGAGATGTTTACGGCAGCATAACGTTTGCCGGGTAGCAAATTGAATGTTAAAACGTTACCTGCCCCTAACTAAATAAGTTATGAGCAGGAGCGATTGGTAATGAAACTTGAATGGCGCGGGGAGTTTCTGTGTTAACGCGCCACAGTTGTTTTTTTTTACAGTATTTTAACATCTTCAAAAAATAGAAGGTTTTTCGTTAGTCACGTAAGTTTCCAATTTTAAATTTGAATCTCAGAGATGGATGTAATACGGCACAGCCCGCACAGCACAAAGTTGTCAACGCGACTTCGTTTGAGAGATTCAGAAAAGTTCTTAATCATAACATCACATTAATAAGTTCAGTACCCCGAACGAAAAATAGGTACCGCAATTCATTCGTTACGTTAGCTTGCACACACGCTCACAATGTAGACAAATAAAGAACGAAAGTGAGCTGAAACTTTCCGATTCATACACGAAATCAGTTTCAAAAACTTGTAAAAATCAGGTGTAATCCTTCCAAACTACGATATCCACTCCGGTCGAATCACAAAGGAGACAAGCCAATGTAAACTGAACCGAGTGAATAAATTTTAAGTTGCAACTCTCACCCGGAGTGAAGTTGGCAAGAATGCCAGTTACACTGTTAGGTCCTATCCTAGAGTCGAACTTCTATTTTTCGATTGCCGCGTTGCTAACTCGGAAACGTAGTTTAGTCACTAGTTCGCACTGGGGACTCAAGGATTCTATTGTAGTGTCGCCAGGTGTTCCGATTTCGCGGGATACCTTGATTTTTCAATCGGTGAAAATACACGCTGTACTCAATTTAGGTTAGGGCGATGTGGACTGAAAGTTTCCAACTTACTTCAAAGGTCTTTCGCGTGATTTGATGTTAAATTCAGGCTTATGTACTCTGAAATTAAACTTTGTTACCCTTTAAGTATACCCATATTTATGAAGGTGAAGTCTCCTATTTTTACAAGTTGTTGGTGACACTATCTGTATGCAACTTATTTTGCATTGTATGGGAGTTTTGAGACTGTTTATTTGTAACAAATTGTTGCTACTTTGAATACTGAGGACATTGTAGCTGTGGCACGATAAACATAACTTGTTCAGGAACTACTTGTTAAATATTTATTTGCGTTGACACTTGAATGACTCGAATCTCGATTGTATGGAAATTATAGCCGTGCATTTGTGTCGTCATAATGCCCTCATGTCTTTTATTCATATTTATTACTAAGTTAAGCACAACTAAGTCCATTGCATCGAATCAAGCCATGTATGTAAGCTTAACCTTACTGTTTACAGTTGAAAAAATATTAGAAATTTTCCAGACTAATAGTAACTTTTCACTAGGGAGCTATATCATAACTGGCACTGATAACTTAAGCTTACTCGTAGTTTTTAATAATGAACTGTCTCTAAGTCGGTACAATGTCTTTAAGTTGTCCTAAAAACCGATACCCATTTGCTAATAGGAGCTTTGCAAGTCCAAGTAAATCCCAATAAGCTTTTTGTTTTTTCTCATAACAAATTAGGTATGAAGGGACTTGTTTGATAGACATTATTTATGAGTTTGTTTATTTCATTCAGTTAGATTATACGAATTCTAAGAATTTGATGGTATTGGCACAGAATATATAATTGGTATTGGTTATGTTTTAAAATCTCAAATCGAAAGACAAAAAAACTATAGTTTGAATTTGCAACGTCACAACTTCTATTTTTAAACCCTTCACAAAAGAGGGGTGTTTTGTTATTTTACACTTATTTTATCTAAGTACTCAAACGTTATTTCATAGTTTTTCTTACACCAGGGGGTTCCGTGATCGATAGTTTCGTAATGGTTTAATGCTTTAACATTGGTTAATAAATAAATATATTGCTATTGTATGTATGTTAGTCTTTAAGGTATATATTTTATTATTGTCTTAAGTATGCTAGTCTATAAGGTATTTGTACTATGGGCCATGTGTAGCCTGAAAATAAATGAATAATAATAAATAATAATAATAATATAATTATCTTTGACAAAAGATAATTAAAATCGCTATTCTGTCAATTGATTAAGGTATCTTTTATTCAAAACATACACAATAATTCAACAGCTGGTATCATATTTTAATTATTGGTTAACTATTGATCAAGAAACCGGAAAAAGAAATGTTGTACCTCCCTGCCTCGGCCAGTTCTTGCCGAGACAGTGTTCTTGTGTCATTCGTGACGTCTCAGCGGCGATTATCAAAGCAATCAGCCGCTCTGCAAACTGGTACCAGCGACTAGTGTTGTTCCCAGCAGCTAGATGAGATCTAGCTGCTCAGTATCGATGCTCATTTGTTTCTTAATGTAATGTCGTGCATCATTGTGACGTCCTCAGCGATGATTATCAAAACAAACAGCCACTCTGCTAACTGTTACCAGAGACCAGTGCTGTTTGCAGTCTCTAGGTTTCAGTATCGAAGCTACGTCTCATTCGCGGCGATTTATCAAAGCAATCAGCCGCTCTGGGCGATTGCTTATCTGGTTTGGGTGGCGTTATCCTATGATCTCGGTATCGACGCTGCAACGTCTTGCGTCATTTGTGACGTCTAGCGGCAATTATCAGAATGAAATAGTAACTTGCACAATCGTTGTAAATTACAACCTAGTTTCCCGTTTAATTTGTAAGTGGGACATAGGAGAATCAATGCCCTTTTACCGTCTATTTTTTATATGTTCATGATTGAAAGATAGATATGCTCCAAAATTTCAAACTCAAATATCGATATTACTTTAAATATCTGTTTTCATCTCTAGGGCAATTGAGACGTGTTTGCGCGAGTTTGGGCGGCGCTCTGGGCGGGCGGAAGCGGTCGAGGGCTCCTAGTTTAACTGTTGCGTCTTTTGATTGCCGCCTCTGTCCTGGTAAGTACTGGTCTGTGTCGTGAACTAACTCGCTAACAACCAATTACAATGTCAACAGCAAAAATCTGGCTGCAATGGGTTGAGTGAGCCATTGTAAAGGTTAGTTTTTAAAAGTTTCTAGAAATTAGTTGTTGCTCCTCGTAAGCTTAGCTAACCCACTTTTAGAAGTGGTTTTTAGTAATGAGCAAAGTTTAAAAAGTTTGCTTTAATTAGCTTACTTACTTGATATAGTGATGATAGGTTTTAAACCTTTGTAACTTGTCATTGTATTTTTTATACAAGCTACCCTTATCGCTCCTCATACATACTTCTATTTATGAGTTTGTTCCACATTCTACGTTTTCTTACAATTTTACATAACCCCTGAAAAGGGAGCACTAACTTCATTATAATAATGTTTTCCGATCGCGTCCGAAACAATCGTTAGTCAAATAGAATCCCCCTGTCTCCCGAATTTGCATCGAAAAGAAAAGTAGGGAGATATTAGAAGATTAGGGAGTTAAGTGGCGAAAATCGGGACAGTAAAAGTGATTTACATTTAACTGAGAGCGAGGAATATATACTTGGAATTACTGAAGCAATTCTGTGCTTAATTCGTAGGCCAGCGAAGAAAGATGGCTGCCTCGCCCGGCACCCAAGTTTAATTACAACGCAGGTTTATTCAGTCTAATTTCGGGAATTTTGCATTCCCCACGCGAACCGCGGAAGGGTCAGACCGAAAGAAAATGACATTCGTTATTCTATTACGCCGAGCAAAAGAGTGAAGGAGGTTCGAGTAATTGCTTCTGCGCCGCCAGTCTGTTTTGCGGCGATTGTGAGGGGCCGCCTGATAAGATAATATGTTTTTGTTTGTAATACAATCTGCTAAGTAGAGGACAATATACTTAATAAATACATATGGTACACAACCCAGTCTATGATTATATAAACCAGACGATTATGTGAACAATAACAAGGTATGATCTAGCTTGTATGAACATAAAAAAAAGCTGTAGGGTTAGGACGTGTATGAGTGCCCAAGTGTCTATATGCAAAATAAACGACTTTTACTTTTTTACTATAAAAGCGTTCTATATTAATACCCAAATACCGCGCTTATATGACACTAAATTCATAATTCCCAATTGCGGCTTCTTAAAGAGGTCTTGTCCAGTTCACAGAGATGAGCAGTATTATAAAAGAAAAGAAGATAAACAAAAATTTTAAGAACACTGTTCTAGTAAAACATATTAGCACGATATAACTCACGTAAAAGTTCGCAACATAGCCGCGTCCGAGGCCGGGCGGCGAGCGCGGGCGCCGGCTCCAAACGGCCGAAGTTTTCGCCGCGAGTCGTTACGAGGCGCGAAGCACCCGCTTACAATTACTGCGCGGCCCGCCATATTTATGCCGCGGTAACCAAATTGCCCGATATTATTCCATCCCATTGAGTGCGAAAAGCGCAAATTAAACCGATTTTATATTGGACGATTTTACCACGAGAGCGGGGGCGAGATATGTTCGTTGTTAGATAAGAACCCGGCAAGATTGCGTTATGAAATAAGAAAGGAATTGCACGTTCTAAAGAGTTGCGTTTCCAGTTTCCCGCTTTCGAATAAATAGGTCCCGGGTTTATTTGGTTCGCTTTCGAGTGGATAATTCGCTCAGGGTGGATTCGGTGGGAGGTTTATGGTTGATTAAAATATAAATGCTCTTAATTAAACGGTTTGCGTATCAGAGATAAAATGCATAATGTCACCCAGAGTGTGCTATTTGGCTGTGGAATGTAGCGTTTAATTGGATTAATTAAGAGTTTTCAAAATATGTAATATGACCAGAGTGATATATGATTCTCGTTTATGCTTGAAGCACATTTTTTGTGTGTATGTGTAATGGAAACAGCACCAACTTAGGCGTCGACCATATGAAAATGCGTTACGGTAACGCATTGCTTTGCTTGGATCGCGTTTGCTACAACTTATGACAGTTCTCCCTGTGAATGACAGCCCGTTTGACAGTGGGCGGATAGTTTAAAACCATCGGTCGACTCGCCGTAAGCGCGTTACAACGCATGCGGTGCTGCGAGAGTGGTTCCCGAGTTGATCTCGATCCGAGGTGGTTTCATTACGAAGTTGATAGGTGTGTGTTGATGAATGAAGTTTCATACAAAGAATACTGAACGCCTCGAGTTGATACGGTGTTATTCCCGTAACGGGTGGGTAGATGTACTTTAACCTTTTAAATGCAGATAAAAAAATGGAAAGGAATAAGACATCCTCAACTCGCACATCAAAAACACAATAAAATAATAAGACTTGCACATCAAAAACACAATAAAATATTTTCGCGATATGAAAATAACAAAAAATAAGAACATATGCATTGCTACTAAGCAAATTAATTTGAACCGTGTTCGTTGCCTCAAAAATTACGAGAGAATAAATTCCCTGAGTCCAGCGTTTTGTTTCGGAATATAATAATATCCCGGTATCCCGAGAGAGGTGAACAAACCGCGAAACACTACTAAAATTTTACAAGTGAGTTGCCCGCCCTTCGAAGCGAACTGTTAGAAGAACATGGAAAAGCAACCGGGAGATATATCTCTGAGGGGCCGAGATATTCGGCCAACTATATAGCGTAATGAAACCGAACGCGCCCGCTAACATCTAATTGCCTATTCCAAAAACTCATTTGAACACAAAATGGATTCTCTATTTAAATTTCAGCATTCCGTAACGAAGACGACGAAACGAAGACGAAAGTTAACGCAAGGTGTTTTAGGGGCCATTGATTTTGTTGCATGCGAGATTTCGATTTGTCATTGTGCCAGATTTTTAAGTTAAATGTAGTGTACTAGCTCGTACAAATGTATTCGGATTTACTCACACATGCACACACTCACACACAAAAAAACATATTTACTTAGAAGTACAATATAATAGTTACAGACAGCATTGCCACCCATGCTATGGCACTTATAAAAGTGCCGATATATAGTTAACTCATTAATAATTCCATTCGATAAGCGAATATTGTATTTATATCTCATACTTTTCTCAATATCGTTTCAGATTAAATGGCTGAGACAAGTGCAGTTGACGGAAGATTTCTCAAAGGAAACCAAAACATCGTTCACTTAGCGACTTCACGTCACTTGCGTCGTATTTGCTGCTGCTTATTCAAATCGAAAGTTATCTTAGATCTAAGATCAATTCTCAATAGAGTTCACTGGATGTCATCATTATTCAGCAGGACTAGAGAGGGGCTTGCTTCGGGGAAATCCAACGTCTGGAGCCTAATGACTCCGCGCGCCGCATACCGAGAGGTACCTGCCCGAGCCGCTGTGCCATCCCTGTCCCCGATTCACGTATTGTCGGCATCTACTGTTGGACTACAGTAGTTATTCAGTGAAAAGATTGCATTGTGACACATCGTGTGCTTGAAAGTCAGCAGCATTGAAAGGTGACACGCCGCTGTCAGAATAGCGAGGCATATCAATTGTTCTTTCGTAGTACAGCTGATGCATAACTTAGTGACGACTTAATTAACGGAATTGAGGCCCTGCCCAAGCCGCTGTGCCAGCTCTGAGCAATCGATTTGATTGTGTATCGATCGATTTATTGTGCATTCATAAATCAAAACTAATAAATTATTTGTTTAATAAATCGTAGTTATTTTGAAATGCAAAAAGCCCCTAAATATTTCGTATATATGTCGCAGCCATATGGTTAAATCAGCCAGTTAATTGGATGCCTAGGCAGTTCATTAAACGCCGGCATCCAATTAAATGGTTGAACGTCAACAAGCCAAGTTATCTAACGCAATGACGCAACGTCAACGTCGGCTGCGACATAATAAATACACTAAGCAGATAAGAACATTCGTCTAACAATCGTAAATGCAGTTTTCAGAGTATGGCGATCTTATTAAATTACCTAAAATAAGACTTAATTACAAAGATATAAGACTGAATAACAAGTTTAAGCAACAATTGGTATTAGAACAATACGTTCAAATGTAACAAATAATTTAATAATAAAAAAGTCCAGAAATGACACGCACCAAATTGCGAAAGCTCTTACCCCTAAAGATCTTATTACAAACTTTGTCTGCAAACATTAGTTGGAACAGTATGTTACACTACAGATAGTTGCGCGCTAAAAGTTAGTATAAATCAAAGTTCACTTTCTCCAGGGTTGAATTGTGTTTTGTTTAAGTCCTTCCCGCGTGCGTTTGCTCGGGTAGTTCGCGACATATTGTCTGAGAACTCCGCCGACGCCTCTCCAATAAATAAGCAGGTCACATATTGAAGGGGGCGGAGGGGGAATACAATTGTAACTTTCCTGTCCCGGCTTACGGGAAGGCGAAAGTTTAAAAAATACAAGTTTTCTTGCCGGGGTACATGGGCACGCATGACAACGTTCACACGTAGAGCTTCGCCCCGCGGGACGGCGCTCCGGCACCCCGACCTCCCGCAGCATTCCACGCGGACAAACATTATTGCCCCGCAGAAATAAGTTCGAAAATGTATTACCATTGGTATGCGCTCACCATTCCTGATGTCCATCCACTGTAACGATCGACTGAATAAGAATGAGAATCCATTAAATCGCCAAAGATTTTGTGCATAATAAACAGCTACTACACTTTATTCTTCGAGTTTTGCCTTTGATAATTTTCAGAACGCCTCCCAGATTACGGAGTGAAAAGATTTGGTAAGTGCTGAAATTGAAGCGTTATAAAAAGGCGGTGTTAAGTGATCGATCAGGAGTAAAAAGTTGTTAATCTTGTCGGGTTTCGGCGGCCTGCGTGGCGGCACGGCACAACAAGCAATTAGTATGCAGCGAGGCCGCACAACATTTTTTCACATTATGCTAAGTCCCGAAGAAAAAGTGTGGAAAGTCCACCGGAGGCAGGGGGTTGCTCCGGCGATTCCCAATAATTCATTAGAGCGGCCGTCTTCACAGGGAGCGAATTAAAATTAATGATTCGAGAACAGCACCCGCCTTCAAAGGATCTCATTGTTTTATCTAGTCACTTTTTATTTCTCAAGATAATTCAGACGTGCCACCTAACAGGTGTCGCATCGACTTTTCTCTGTTAAGGCTTTACGTGACTTATAAAGAAGCGATTGTTTCTGCAATTGAAATAGACTGAAAAGCCACTGCTTAAAAAGTATTAAAAGATTCAGATACGTCTTACTTTTACATAATGGAGTTGTTATTAGCTGTGCAGTAAAGCTTTTGAAACAACACAAAGACTTTTATTGTTGTTAGATTTCTGAAGCCAGTGATTTATGTTTCAAAAAGTTCGCAACATCATAACGTATATTTAACGCCCCAGAAAATACTCCTAAGAGATGGTGTATATCAACCAAAAGTATTAACGTCATTATCGTTAAGGCGATATGTCTAAAGTCTACATCTATCTATAATGATTTTAGAATCTACCATCTACTCAAAAGCGTATTTACTAGCAGACGAGATATCGATTTCCTTGTTACCGAGGCGTTATGTTTTTCACCACAACAAGTTTATCTCTCAATTTAGGTAATAACAGCGGATCCCGCGGGATCGCGGAGACATTGTCGCGGCATGATTTGATGAGATCCGCGTCTACACACTGGCTTCGGTTTCATGTCACGCGCCGGCTCCAATAAGCCTTGCAACCCCTGTCGCCTCGCAACGCCCTGGTCTTAAGCAAACCGTGGGGCATAGTTTCCCAAAGTTTCGTGAGGCCGTCTGTACTAAAAGTTGTACTTTGACTGGCGTTGGAATACTTTTTGGGATTTTCATGAAGTTAACAGTCCAAGAACTTCTTGGCAAGAAGTGTGAAGAAGCAAAGAAGGATGTCTAATATTGAAATCTTGTATCAAATACTAGGCATCCGATTTTCGTCACGTAAACTTTTCTTGAACAATCATATGATTACAATGTGGGCCATTTTCACATAGCTTCTTGTATGTGTGATTATGCTCAGAAGTCTAGATTTTTTTTAATTCACTATTCAAAGGAAGATGGAATCATATACGTAGTTTGTACAAAAAAAAATTAAGTACTTGTAGGTAGGTAGGACAAGATGATCGTTCGTCGGTACAGTCGGAGTAAGCGTGGGTAGTTTTAGTTAAACCGTGTACGCGCGTGATTGCGGCACTCGCTGCGTGCAATTTAGTTCTTTAAATGTTGTAAAATCACAACAAAATACTGTATGACAAAAACAAAATAACTAACTCAGTGGCGTCGTGAAAATGATGCGATTTGATAGTTGAAGTGATGTGATAAACCTATAAAACGTCATTAAAAATCGTGATTATAGCAGTGCTTGCAGCTGAAGAGACAATTTTAAGGTACGTGCATGCTATTATATTTTGTCCTACGTGATATTTAATGATTTTAGTAGGTACAAATCGCTCCTTTTCAGTTCTTTTATGGTTCTATAATCCTTCGAAACAGGATCACTACTGTAAAAGACATTCATGCATTCCTAAATAGGTAATTTCTATGTCCCGGAACGAACTCACACCTACGTATTGTATTTCCATGATTAATCATAAATGACGTCATGAAATCCTACTCCCATTCACCATCAAGCTTCTACATCTATCTAACAGTGATATGGCATTTCTAGAAACTACTATGCTATCTAACAATATTGTACTGGTTCTCCGAATTAGTTAGGACGCATTTCCCCTCGCTGGGCGCTGCGTCATTCGATTTGAGAATCAATAGCGCGGAATATCTAATGCACCACGTTAGCCATATTTGCTATTCAAGACACGGGTTTGTGTGTCATAATTTGGATGATGAGTTAGACAAACTATGCATTAGCAGTGCAACACGAAGGCGTATAGATGACAGTCGGTAAACTTGAATATTGCAATTTGTGTCATATTGGTTAAAGGAACGTGGTTTTAAACTAATATGATGTATGTATGATCCATGTATTATTGTTACTGTTATGTACCTTTCTAATAAATTATATAGCAGTATAGTTTATTTTGATAGTTGGGAGATTTAAATATCTACCGATATTGAACTCAAAAACCCTCTCGAGCGCGATATTACTCTTTCAGCTCTCGTTCGTACGAGACGCTCTCACTACATTATCGAGGCTTTATTCATTTTTGGCGAAAATGTGGAGAGTTTAAAAAGTTTAGCAAGTATCCGGAGCTCCATTATCAAGGTATCGTTACGCTAAGCCGATCTAGACGTGGAATAATAACGGAAATACTGGCAACTAACGATATTGCGGGGAATACGTAGCCCGTATTTGTGGAGACGGGCCGGTATTTGCGAGGAAAATATATTTACTTGGGCGAAAAAAGGGATGATAACGTGACTTGCGGCTAATCGGCTGACATCTCAACTTTGTTGTTCTTATTGGTGGTGTGTTCATAAGTCGGTTGGGGTCGCGCGCGGGCCGAATCCTAAGCAGCGCGCCTTGCGTCTTGGCCCAAACAAATTGACGACAATATCTGTTGGCAGTTCCCTGTCACCCCAGCGCTGGTTATTAGTGTCGCCACAGAGATGCGGCTGTGCCGCAACTTACTATTTATTTTTTTCATTCATAAAATTCTCCATTTGGAATGTTTGTTTAAACATACTAAAACTGCATTATCCGGAGGCCTGTTTTATGCAGAAAATCTATTTTTTGTTAGGCATTTAAAAGTAAACCTCTTAGTCGAGATTATAATGCAAAATTGCTGCAAAGTTTTATTTATTTATTTTATTCGGGTATCATTAGGTTATATACCGAGGTTAAGTAATATCATACAAGATTTAATGATTCGGAAGATAGCACGCAATCGACGGAGAATGCGATGTTTATTATGCTGCAATAGTTTACAACACCATGGAAGCTAAACAGCTCATAACGACTTTGCAGAAGAAAACGCCGCGTCCCATCCGCATCTCTAGCGAATCTCAGCTGCGGTGATATATCAAGCCACGGGTGTCTGTTTTTGTTTTAATTGGCGGCAGTCGTTAGCTCTCGGACATGCTGGCACGTGCGGATGTGTATCAACTTGATTACCCAAAGTAAAAGTGTCGCATTTTTGTCCGTTGAAATTCATACCGTGTCTTTCGTGATTAGTATGGCCGGGGCGTTTTGTTAAGTGTGTTATCACTTTTACACTGAAGTTATGAGTAGGAGAGACGAGCTCGTAAACGAGACGTACGCACTTATGGTCACCGTACGGATGTTTTTATGCTTTGAAGGGGAAACAAGTAGTTGTGGGTATGGGTTACTGCGCAAAAATTATCAGGGATTCTGACGAAGTTAGTACACCACAGCCGTTAATACCGTTTTATTAGTCTGTAAGGTATTTATTTATTATATGGGTCTGTATTTCATAAACTGTCTGTAATCTGTCGCCTGAAATAAACAAATGAGATATGCTAGAAGACTCATGTTTTACATAAGTTTGTTTTGTTTTTAAAATGTCTGTTTTTTTGTTTTTGTTTTTAAAATGTCTTTATTAACATCAGTTGGCACATGCAGGTAATACAAGTAACAATAAGCAGTGGCATCACCTTAACATAAAACTTATATTAATCTTACCAGGCTACAATCGCCTCCAAAGATTACATGAGTAACCGAAAATACTAGCGTCTTTACAATAAGTTCATCCTACCAAAACCCCAAAAACTCCATAAATATCCTGAAACAACACTAAGACATTCCCGTTGTACCATCCGAATAGTCAACGACAATAGATTTTAAGGCTTTGAAAAAATAAATGTGCGTGACTCGGCAGGCGCCTTGAGGTCGCGTCGGCGTTCAATTGTGTAGTCCTAGAAACCAGTGCCAAGCTGTCATGACCCCTGAAAATACATGGGTTCACCCCTCACCATACGTTTATATAATAGCCCAGAGGGGGTAGACAGTTCAGGTTAAGCTGGTGGGTGTATAAAGTGGCTAATATGAACCGAGCACGCGTATGGAAATTACAGTGGAATCAATCACGAACGGGCCAAACATGAAGCTGATAGAATAGCAAAAACAGTCCTTTCCTAATCATTTGTCATAAAGATTTTATTTGAATTCGCAGTCTAATGTTTTATGTAGGCCGTTTCAATAGTTGTCTCTACAAGCAATAACTTTCGATAAAGTAGCAGCAAGCTAGTGTGCGCATTAGTTTTTTTTCTTCTAATTTTCTTTTTACTTATAACTATTTTCAAAATGCGTTATTTTTTGTCTCATAACGTAGATAATTAAAAAAAAAAATAACACTGTGTAGGTGTTAAATCACATGAACACGAGTGTTTTCCGATTATTAATAAAAAAGTAGATAGGTAAATGGCTCAGTAATATTTCTGTTAGGATCCATATCACAAAGGTCGATTACAATACCGAGAAAACCTTATTAATCGCAATATTATTACATGGGAAAGCTGATCCGAAATTCACCAGTACATATTTACCATACATTCATAAGCCGGTGCTACGTGACCGTAATGTTTTCCTTATGCTAATCTGTAGTCATATTGAGGACACATAAAATCAGATAATAAAATACGCATCAGAAAATTCAAAATCACTTACGTTTCAGCGCGGAGCAAGCAGTGGTCTCTCATGCCAATAAAAATGTAAATGCTACTAATAAAATTTTGCTTTTGAAGTCCTACTTTGATGTCGTCGGCAGTACTGGCACAATCATGCCCATGTGTGTGGGCGGTCATGGCCGGAGTGTGATGAAGGATTTCCCTGAGGACTTTCCGGCCGCTGGTGCTAGACATTGAATTATCTTATTGGTTATTAGCTGGGTCTACAGTCTCGCGACTTGGCTGTTTTTTTTATAAGTAGCCAGGCATTAGACCGCTATCTTAGGTAGGTGACTGTTTTCAGCCCAAGAGGTCAAACTAGCCTTACTTTTTTAGGGTTCCGTAGCCGAATGGCAAAAACGGAACCCTTATAGTTTCGTCAAGTCTGTCTGTCTCTCTGTCTGTCTGTCCGTCCGTATGTCACAGCCACTTTATTCTGAAACTAATAGCATCACACCGCTGAAACTTGGTAGGTAGGTGTATCCTATTTACCGCTTTCCGATTCAGATACAAAAAAATAAAAAATAAAATTAAAGAGGGAGGGATCCCATACATGAAAGTAAAACCTAAAAATTATTTTTTACTCAAACCCATACGTGTGGTGTGTCTATGGATAGGTCTTTCAAAATGACATTGAGGTTTGTAAAACCATTTTTTCTAAAAGTCTACCGTTTGAGAGATGGACGCTTCCAAAGTGGTAAAATGGGCGTCCCCCCCATCTAACTTTTGAACTAAGGAAGTGAAAATTTTGAAAAAAATATATGACGTAGATCTCAACAAAAACTTTCAACGACAATTGGTTAAACGCAAATATAACTTTGTCTTTCATACAAACACTATGAAAAACAAAGTTATATATGCGGTCAATATAATATTGTGCTATTTTAGCTAAGTGGAAGTAAGAAAGAATCCCTAATTCAGTTAAAGTTGGCACGGAACCCTCAGTGCGCGAGTCCGACTCGCACTTGGCCGGTTTTTTTTAAATCAAGTCCCAAAACAACCTAAGACGCTTTCTAAAAATACGTACCAATACCATGCAAGAATAAAGAGAGAAAAATATGGCAGTGTTTGTCCAGACTATATATTTTTGTGATTGTTCTAGTTGATAGGTAATACTAATTATCATCTCTGCTCATGTTAGAAAGACAAACCTTATGAAGTTATGTACCTTTCTGACCAACTCTCCACACTCAGTGCCTGTTGTTTTACATAGCAATAAAATGCTAAATCATCATCATCATGCAGATATAAAAATGTGTGTTCATGTGAAGTGTTTAACACGGCGTTTGCGACTAGGTTTTTCTGTGTTCAAGGTCCAAAATTATACAATAAATCAAATGCTAAACTAAATATCTACCCTAAAAATAAACATGTATGTAAACATATTCTAACCGATTGGCTTAATTCATTGTCATATGATGAAACTGAAGGTCTCATGTTAAGCACTACATAATAATTATATTCAATGTGTACTGTTTATAATATGTGAGGCCTGTTTCACTACCGTCAAATAAGTATTAACCAACGGCTTTTTATATTGCTTCTGCGCAGATAACGCTAACTAGAACTTATTAAGACACTGTCAAGCGGGCCGTTAAAGTATTAAGGTGTTATTCAAATAACTGATAAACTGTAAAATATTATTTCACACTAAACTGGGGGTGGAGACCTGGTGGTCTGTAACACAAGTATTCCTTACTTACCATAGGTCACCAGTCTCCACAAACAAGTGATTGTCAACAGAAACACTAAACTATTTGCTAACTTTTAATACCTACTTGTTTGTGGTGAAAAATAAATTCAAAAAATTCATCATCATTATCAACCAAAGGACGTCCACTGCTGAACATAGGCTCCCCCATAGCTTTCCACAGCGACCGATCACTAGCGGGCTGCATCCAGTTTGATCCTGCGATCCTTACAAGGTCGTCTGTCCATCTTGTCGGTGGACGTCCTACGCTGCGAAATAAATACTTATTGAATTGTCGGTAAATGCAGCTGTAAGTACAACAGTTATGTCCGCCCCGAGTGTCTGGCCAATCCTTATGTTAGTGGCTACTTGTAACTGTAAAATATGCAAGCTACAGTCCTATTGTCGCAAAAAGTGAGATGGTTTTCTATCTCAGTCGATGCCAAGTTCAAACTGTATGCCAAATTACATGGTTCTTCCGGCCTATTTTCGGCTTAGTAAATCTTAATAAGCTGTTGTTTCGTGCTGCAGAAATATTATTTGCCAAGTGTTCTTGCCATTACAGCATAACTTTATTGGTCTCCTTAGCTATGAATATCGCTCAAAATTTTATGGCTTGTATCGAGGACGTTACATTAACTTGAAGTTAGTAGGTACTTAGGTTTTTGTCGTAAGTTATAACACTAGTGTTACATGAATGTAGAGAAACTGAAAAAAAAATCAGAAAAGGTTTGGATTATTAACAGATGTAATAGTTTTTTATTTACTTATATTGTAGAGGTTATGTTTATTTTAGTTTGTGTGACACTAAATATAATCAAACATTTAATTTTAACAACTTATAAGACTTATTATGACTATTAATAGCACTGTGAGTGTTGATAATATTCAAAACCATATGAAATACTATACAAGGCAGGTGCACATAACCCAAATGTACAGTCTAGGTCTACTTGCCTAACCACTTTTTAACAAAAAATTCTTGCACACATGACACAAAAACGGGCGTCCATTCAAACAAAAGACGACGTGATGTGCAAGAGATTTTGGCTCTTAAGGTTTTGGATTTGGTTAAGCGCGAGCGACCGCGACCGTATATACACCACGGCATCTAGGACCATTCTAGGTAACATTATCTCATACCATCAGGTGCGATAGTGGCCAAATATTTGGCCCTTTTCTTGTATAAAAAAATATATAAATCTAGTCAGGTTCTATAAATCCTCATTACTTTGTCAAACCAAATTCCCACCATTTCTAATGTGCCAATAAATAAACATTCCACATACAGATGAGCGCTATAAAATTATTCATAGAATAATATACAGTGGACGTTTAGGGTGAAAGAATTTCAATATGTATAATGTTATGCAGGTTGATTCTTTTGAGCCCGGGTCGGACATGAGCATTTGAATAAACCGATATCGTACAAGGCGAGCAAAATATCCACCAGAGGTCGCTGTTTCGTATCAGCTAGGAAATGTGTTTGGCTTCCGAGGCGCCCTTATTACATTCAAGATTTAGTATGAGTGCACTCCGTTATACAAGATTGAAGTTAAGTGTACGTTTTTTTCATTTCGAAGTTTGTATTTTGTTTGCGAGTTATTTATGGAACAGTTAATAGGATAGGCATTTTCAATGGGTCATATCTCATGTTGCTTCAAAATAAAGGTAAGGTTTATTCAATGGATAAAGGATATTCACCAAAGCCAGGCCCAGATTGCGACTTTGTAGTTTATATTTCAAAAATCTTGTTTCGAATTATAATTGCACTGGTATTTTTTAAAAATCTAACGAATAGGGGTTTAAAAGTAACTCTTAAATAGTTTAGGTGACTTTTAATAGGTGCATTAACTCTGCAATTACAAAACATAACCTCAAAATGCCTAATCTTCCTTTAAATTCCTCGTAAACCCTTATTTATTTTACAAAAATATTTTTTGTGTGTATTCTTTCAAATGTTGATGTATTATATCCAAACATTTTGTATAGACGCATGCTGACGCATCTATAGAGTTTTGGTCAAGATCCTTTAAATAATCTAATTCAACAGTGATGCTATAAGATTTCTATATCGCCATCGCTCTCGACGGTAAATGCAAGAGTACACCGTAGTCTTCTATTCCTTGTCAACGCCATATAAAGTGTCAAAGCGCCAATAAAAATAGCGCCCCAAGGCAATCGTTATCTGAAACAGCTACAAATGACTCTCAATCCTTGTCTGCCTTAAACAAAGTCTAAGAACACCCGCAAATTGTCATCAGGCCAGTAAAACGGGGCGTTGCGAGTCTAATCCCCGCTTACGAGTCTCGCTCAGCAGTTCCCGGCAGGGACGGCTTCAGCGTATAAGCTTACTGGGTGGTTGCCTAGGGCGCTGAGCGCCGCTGGGATACAGATGGTGTATGGTGAAGATACGCCGTTGTTTTTTCATGACATTATGACGTAGAGTGTATTAAAGATCTATTAATAATTGAGAGTGAATTTAATACGTTTGTCTGTACAAGAATAATGAGTACTTACTCAAATTACTCAACTAATAAAAGAGTCGTTTGCACGTGTCAACTCCGAAAATAAAGCAAAATGTCCGTGTACCTGTACAATCCAATTACAGCACCTGAAACATTAACAATATAACAAACTATTAATATACGGCTGCATTTGACATACCGAGAATTTGACGTTTCAGTTGAGTAGTTTGGACTCTTAAAATCATAGTTAAGATGATCAGATGATCTTGTTATGTATGTACAGCACGTTTCAGTAAAGCTAGTCAGGCAGATACATATACATTTTTAAAGTCAATATGTTCAATACTTTAGACAATTAGATACGAATTCATTCCTGCCCCAGGCTATTACCAGGGGCTTCAAACCAAAAGCCGGCCCTGCTTACATCTATCGGACCCAGGCCCACCCATTACACGCTGTGCTCGCACTTACATTAACGCTCTGCCAGATGAAAGATAAACATTTGACGTGAGGATGGGGCAAATCCGTATTCCTGTCACACGGACCGGGTTAATTCAATAGCTGATTGGATTTGGGGCACTGATCTGGGGGCCGATTTACAAGTTTCGACGCGGCCACTTCACAGCCGGCCTTAATGTCTGACTTGAAGAAGGCAGTGCTTTTCTAAAGGCAGTAAATACAATAAAGCGTTTAAAGTTTTATGTATCGAAAGCAAACATTAATTACTTGACTTAAGCTCCTGTAACCCCTGGATGGGGCAAAGGCCGCCATCCATCCACGCAAAAACAAAAATAATCATTTGATAAAGACTGCTTTAAATAATAAAAAAAAAAAACAGTCAGTCACTCTTTCACCGACTTCAAATGAATTTGTTTCTCCTTATTAGAAAGCAAATGCGTTATTTTAGTCCATTTAGTGAGATTTTTTGAAGGCATTTTTTTCCTAGGTTTTAGTCTACTACTTTTTTGAAGCCGTTCAAAATAGTTACCATTACCTCATCTCAATGCATTTAAAACCGCATCAAAATCGATTATCGTGAATAAACGTACCTACATACAAACATACATGACGAAGCGTTTGGTGTAGTGGTTAGCGCTCCTGACTACTATGCCGGCGGTCGCGGGTTCGAATCCCGCTAGGGGAAAATGTCTATGTGATGAGCACGAACATTTGTACCTAAGTCATGGATGTTTATATGTATTTAAGTATTTATGGGAGACGCCCCAGTCATTATCGTTGTCTGGTATTCGTAGCACAAGGAAGAAAATTCCTTAGTCCGAAACCAATACCATTGGTGTGTTGTCTGGCGCATATTTATTTATTTTATTTTTATACAGGTCATACTGAGAATCTCCTTTTTTGAAGTCTGTAAAAAAATATCGGATACAAGTACATATATATGTTTTTGGCAAAATAATTAACTATCCGCACAATGTATTTTATTCATGTACGATTTCACAGCCCCCACCCCCAAACCAAAAAAATAATAATCGTCTAGTGTAAACGTTCCAGCCGACCGATCGTCACTTCGCGCTTTTATATTTCATCTTGTGTTGACATTGCATTGTACTGAGGATTCTATTTATTGAGCTGATTTGTTTGCATCACGGCGCCTATGGCCGCCGCATCGGGGAGGCCGGGAAATGCGGAGACAAATAGTAATTGAGATGAGGACTGCGGAGTTGCAAACTGGGAAGTTGGTCTTAAGCAGAATAATGTATTGTGCACTATTCGGGACAACTGGCTCGGCTCTGTTTAATTCGTAGATGGAATTGTTGATTTGAGAATATTATATTTTTCTCTGAATAACGCCCTTATCATATCATTATTTTTTATTTGAGATTTCACCTACCACATCTACTGTCCGCAAAAAGAAAGACTTAGTCGAGGGTTTTCGTAGTACATTTATTATATTTGATTCCAAAGAACGAATGAATAACTCATCCATATACTAACAAACACACAATGTTTACTAGTCCAAATTCTAAAACAAAAATTACTTATTTATCTGTCCGTCAGTAACCTTTCATTATCTGGAGTATTTACTCAAAAAGTGTAGAAAAAAGTATGTTACAATTACCTATATATTTTCAAATCGTCTAAATGCTCTGTAAAGCTTTGCTCATCTTTAGAGCCCTTATTCACTTATGCTTATTATGTGCCATAGTTACTCAAATTGCACCTTTTCTCTTATATTTTCGGCTGGAAAGCAAAAAAGCTGTTTCTTTTCCGTAATTTTAGGTAAAAACAAAAAAGGGAGTATATTTCAATTCGTGCAGACACCACGACCTTGCCAGTAAGCGCCGGTTTTACGAGTACCCTTCTCTCTTGCGCACAGAAAGGTACGTTTTGGCGGAATCTATTGGACGTTTTGACTTATTGCGTCATTCCGGGATCGTTCTACTTTCGAGATATTGCGCATTTGTGTATGTATCAATTTTCTAAATTAAATGCGTAGGTGGGGTTGTTCAGGAGACAGAGTATTCGAGCGCGATGAGTCACTATTCTTAGAGTTTATATGCGACTTATCGTGAAAGCCCATTTAAGGAACTAAACATAAAAGGTGACTAATTTCGCGGATGAGGCTCAAGGCGGTTACAGGGCTTGACTGACCGTCGGTAGCGCTTGTCATAAGAATGAATAATCATTTAACCTTAGGCCCGCCATACACGGACAGCTCGAGCAGTTAGCCAGTGATCACACAACTCAACAGCGTGAAGCTGCTATTGATAAAGGCTCCTGCTGCTAACCACCCGGAGCAGTCACAACTGTTCGAGCGGTTCCGTGTTTGTGTGTACGTAGAATCTGTAGTTCACTATGCAGTCGCAGCTTGAAGTAGTAAGTCCTGACTGCTTGAAGCTGTCCGTGTGTGGCGGGCCTTACAGAGGGCAACCGACCGTACGCACGTCAAATACAAAGCGGTCAAGCTCTGTAACCGGACTGACTATTACCTGGTTCCACCAACCGATAGTGTGCGTAATCACATCAGTCGTGATATGAATCTCTGAAGACTAATTTATATACTATGGAATGCTGAAATACAGTAACCTACTTCTAATACGCACTATTTCTTCTTAAACTTATTATACCGCAACTTTGGCGGTAAGTAACAATATATTACAATACCCTATAACCAATAACTATCCAAAAATCCGGCCAAGTGCGAGTCGGAGTCGCGCAACGAGGGTTCCGTACAAACCTTTTTTTTATTATATGATGTAACTAAATATTTACGGTTTTCGCAATTTTCACTTTATCTGTGCCATAAGGCGTTGCTTCGTACCAAATTTCAAGATTCTGAGTTCCCGGGATGTGGCTGGAGGTTTTGATACCCTTGTGGGTGTCGAAAAATTTCGGAAATTTGTGACATAAACGGCAGTAAGTATCTTATGATTGCGTTAGCTTAGAATTATGATTTTTACATAGTTTTTTGAGATAGTAGACTACTGAGGTACTGAGAAGCTTATACAAAGCAGCGTCGATGTCCGTCCAAGTACAGAATCACAAGACGAAACCCATCCAATTGCTTAGAGGGGTGAGACAGGGAGATGTTCTCCTATGCACTGGAGGATGTCTTCAAAACTTTGGACTGGAACGGACTGGGCATCAACGTTAATGGCGTGTATCTCAGCCATCTTCGCTTTGCTGACGACATAGTTCTGATGGCAAAATAGCTTCAAGATTTGCAGAAAATGCTGCACAGCCTTAATGCTGCTTCAGTAGGCTTGAGTATTTGATATAAATTGCGGCTTAATACCTTAACGTGTTCTAGAGAAAAAGGAGACTTACTAACAAGGGTTCCGTATTTTCTTTCAAGGTACGGAACTCTAAAAAGGGCCCCATGCAATTATCGTAACGACTAAATCATAACACCGCACGTAACCATCTAAGAAAATTATTCAGCATCCATTTCCCGTTATTACTTCTTAACTCACCTTCATTACTAAAGTACCACACATAAATCCCTTTTCATTTAATGTCGCATAAAAATCTTGGTCTCGGAGGCGCCATAAGGTGTATTCTGTGAGGGTATGACACGTCTAAACAGTGGGGGGGAAGGTCGGGAAAGCCGTGCGGTGTAAAAAAATCCCCTAATCTAGTAAACAGGGGGCAAATGACTCACTTCACGGCGGGGCCGCCACGCATTTGGGGGTCTTAATCTTTCCGGATAAAGTAAAAGGAGACACGACCCAGGTGGCATATAGCCATGCGCTGAATTAGGAGACCCTTTTTGTCTTTTTGTAACGTATACGGCCGCTTGTTAATTATGAAAGTGGCGCGCATTTGAATAATACCATTGAGATGTGCGTGCGGTTTAATAAGTCGATTAGAATGTGGAGTAGCTCTACTTACGTTTATGACATTCAGTTGGTACGTTTTTTTCACAGAATGTTTTGTGTTTTATTTATGTTATACTTTTAATTATTTTATTTGTTTTAATATGAAGTTAATATCATTTAACTCGTCCAGTTCGGATAATTGCCTCATTAAATTATTATTTATTAATTTATTTGTTTATTTGGGCTAAATAACACTGTGAATTTACGCAAGATTAATAAGGTTAAACAATATAGATATTTAGTGCTGTAGTAGTATATGCAAATAGGTGGACGTTCATTCCAGTATTTTATTTGAAGCTTCCATTAAAAATTCATTGTCTTTGAAACAGCAAACAGGTTATCGAATAAACTATCGCCGTATCTATTCTGTCCCGCGACAGAGCCCGTTAAAATACAATGTAGAATAAATCCCGGAGTTAACATTTACGGCATTACCGGAACGGTTTTTCATGTTTAAAACACAGTATTAGGTGCCGGCCGAGTCCAGTCTGGGCAGTACGTGCCACCTAATCGCCGCCGTGGACGACTCCGGTACACGGAAAACCGTTCAGACGCCCCCCCTCCCCCACCCACCCACCACTTTTACGATGAATCTTCGTTTCTCCGCATCAAGAAGTAATTTTAGTGTTCCTTTGCCGATTCAATGATAGCACTCGCCCTGATTGGCTAAGCTCCTCTTTGATTTAATTTCGGGTTAAGTTGCTCTGCGGTCGGCCCCTGGGATTTGGATACGATGTCGCGGCGCCAATATTTGTATCGGTTAAGGTTATGTAAATGTACAATTGAGTAAGTAGGAAGTCCTTAGCTGGTCAGCAGTGCCGGCTGGTAAGCTTGTTGCATGCAATCCAAACAACTTGCGCATACCTTGACCTAACGGTAAAATTTTATTTAACTCTTGATTTGATTTTTAGAAGCTACAGGGCCGATTTTCAATGGTCAGATAAAACATATCGGACTGATAAATTATAAAACCCATATTGTATTTTGTTCGACGAATATTTCTTATCTGAGTACTGAAAAATCAGCCCTGAATCAAAAAGTTCGATCATATTTTTTTACTTATAGAGTTTTTATGTATAAATTTCATTTGTAAAAAAACTGTGTCAGACAAGGAATTGAACCATGTGTCTTACGCTATCCGGGCGCATGCCTATACCACTCGGCCACCGACATATTGCCAAGCCTTGAGAATTATTTTCTGCGTCACCTCATCAATGTTGCAAAATTGCCGTCTCAATTACAACGATAGATAATTATTGAGTTTCTGAATTACAATAATATTCTTAGATAATAGGAGTATAGTTTAATATAAATTGCACTTGTAAAAAGACAACTGTGAACCTGTGACAGACGAGGAATGGAACCCCGTGTCTTACGCTATCCGGGCGTATGCCTATACCACTCGGCCACCGTGACATTAGCAAGCCTGTTGAATTTTTGCAAGTGCTTTTTAACGCGTAGGCTGCGTGACATCATCAATGTTGCGAGATTGCTCTCACAATATCTGAAGGAAAATATTTTTACAAATATTTTAACAATCAGTTAAGAGGATGAAAGCCAATTTATAGTTTATTTTTGTTTTTATAGTGTTTTGTTGTTGTATGGTGACAAAACACTATAAAAACAAAAATAAACTATAGGAGTATAGTTGTTCTAACAGGAAAATTAGAAGTAGGTATACTGAAGGATCATATACTGATTTTTAATTTTTTAGATTTTTTTTTATTTTTATTTTATTTTAGATTTAGAAACATTTATTAGATTAGGGCTTTTTCAACTTTTTAACCATACCTACGTCAAGAATAACTTTTAAAACAGCTCTACCAGTTTTGGTCTTTACAAAAATTCATTCCCTTCTCCAGGAATGCTCGCAAAGGTTCTTCTCAAAAACGGTCACGACACGGCTCCCGTGGTCGAAGCGTGCCGCCGGTCTCGCGGGCAGTTGTCATGAATACGTAATACAAGGGCACGACGCGAATTCTTTCGTTTATTATTCAATCATTCGTTCGTTCTTTAATTTCATGGCGGGTGGGCACGGCGGCGCGCGGTCGCAAGGATGGAGGCGACCTTTTGATGCCGACGATTTTGTGGTGATAGGTGAATAGATTAGTATGGAATTAGAAATGTATGCCTGGTATTGTAAACAAAAAAAAATGTAAGATAGAGGTCGATGTTAAATGAAATGCAGATTGAATATTACTGTACGTTTATTTTATTTAATAACGCACATGACCAAAATTACAACATGGTTGTTTTAGAAGAGAAAAAAATATAGCGGCAGTGTTGCCTACATGCAAAACAAAACAGTGTTCTCGTATTATGAAATTAAATAATATCAAACTTAAATATAGTTTTAACAAGTTAGTTTTAAGTAGTAAATTTATGTTTATATTTTATTAAACATAGTTGGGCCGGGCCCTTGTTTTGTACATAAAAGTATTACTGTTATTCAGTAACTATTTCTGAGATCAGACAATATTATAACATTTATTACTAATTTTGAGATCATATTTTTTATACAATGTTTATTTTAGTGTGTAGAGGTAAATAATTTTTATCAACTTATACTTTTTTATTACACATTATAGGAACTTTAATTAACATGACAGGTACTTCAGGTAAGTATTTAGAATGGCAGAGGGCACAATTTTCTAAAAGATCGTACATATTTTTTGTTATTTGACATTTTTATTTCAGCTACCCTTACTTTACCATCTGGTCCAGGGATTGTCTTAATGATTCTTGCCACAGGCCAACTTAACGGAGAGGTGTTATCACATCGAACAATAACTAAATCACCTTCTTTTAAATTAGGATGAGAATGTTTCCATTTAGGCCGATTTTGTAATTGCGTGAGGTAATCCCTTGACCAGACTTTCCATAGATCTTGTTTAATTTTAGATAACATTTGCCAAAATTTTTATCTATTGATAGGCTTATTCGTGACATCTACTTCAGGAAAGCTCATCATAGGTGTGCCTATGAGGAAGTGCCCGGGAGTAAGATAATCATAACTAGAAATATCTGAGTTTGTCGGCAGCAGAGGCCTTGAATTTAAGATGGCTTCAATTTCTGTTATTACAGTATATAGTGCTTCAAATGGCAAAGCAATATTTCCTACAATTCTTTTAAAATGGTGCTTAAAACTCTTTACTCCTGCCTCCCACAGGCCGCCAAACTCAGGAGAATAGGCAGGTATAAATTTAAATTCTATGTAATTATTAACACAGTAATTCTCAATGTCATCTACATGAGATTGAGATGTAAATAGCTTATACAGCTGATTTAACTCGTTTTGAGCCCCTTTAAAGGTTTTCGCATTATCACAATAAATTTTAGCAGGCATTCCCCGTCTTGAAAAAAACCGCTTGAGGCATGCCAAAAAGGCTTCAGTAGTTAGGTCACTAACCAATTCAATGTGGATAGCCTTTGTTGAAAAACAAACAAAAATAGCAACATAACCTTTGGTAACAATCGGTTTTCTAATTCTGGCTACCTTGAGATTGAATGGACCACAAAAGTCAACACCTGTCACTTCAAATGGTCTCAATGGAGTGACCCTATCCTGAGGAAGAGATCCCATAAGTTGCATAGATGCTGAGGCTTTGAGTCGAGCACATTTGATGCATTTATTGACAACTTTCTTGACTTCACGTATGCCACTAATTAGCCAGAATTTTTGTGAAAGGGAACTGAGAACCAATTTAGCACCGGCGTGCATGAGGCGTAAGTGCTCTTTGTGAATAATAATTTTAGTAAGGTGACATGACTTTGGTAATATAATAGGATGCATTTTTTCATAGGGTATATCTATAGCATTGTGGAGACGTCCACCTACCCGGAGAATCTCATTTTTATCCAAAAATGGATGAAGACTAGACAAACCTGACTTTACTGAACAGCCATTTTTAATATTTTGAATTTCTTTATTAAAATGAAATTTTTGCACACCCTGTATTATAACAATCATAGCATTACTAAGCTCAGTTGGTGTCAAAGAACCATCTAATTTATTAGTAGATTTTAAGTTGTTATAAAAACGCAAAATGTAGCTTACTACCCTCTGAAGCTTAATAATGTTTGAAAATTTTTGAATTAATTTGATGACAAAATTTTCTGTATCTTCCTCATTAGTTTCAGACTCAATTACTCCACAAAATGCCTCCTGTCCTGTTATATTAGTATCATCAAATGAGGGAATTACAAATGTAATATCAGCTAATGAGTGATTAAAATCTGGATTTGACAGTTCTGATGGGCCATGCCACCATAGCTGGCTTGACTTTAATTTGTGAGGATCACAGCCTCTTGACAACAAATCAGCAGGATTTTTATTTGTACTAATATGTGACCATACAAATTCTTTGGTTAATTTTTTGATTTGAGTTACTCTAGTAATGACATAAGGATCTGATTTTATTTTAGCGGCTTCCAACCATGCTAAGACAATTTGTGAGTCACTGTAGAGAAAAACTTTTAAATCTTTGAATTTACTTTGAAGTATATTGAACACTCTGTTGGCAACTTGTGACAAAAGCAGAGCACTATTTAATTCCAAGCGTGGTATTGTTAAACTTTTATTGAGAGGAGCCACTCTGGATTTGGAACATAGTAAATTAGTTGAAATTGTCCCATCAGTATTATGAATCCTTAGATATAGACAACATCCAAGGGCTTTTATGGAAGCATCAGCATAACCCACTAGCTCTATTGTCGCCATACACTGAGAAGTAATTCCCCTAGGGACAGCAATAGTGCCCATCTCTTTTAAATTTGTTAAAAACTTATGCCATGTTGTTAAAATATTTTGAGGCAATATGGCATCCCATGTTACATTGAGAGCCCATAATGATTGCATAAATAGCTTGGCAATAACAATGATTGGACCAATGACACCCAAAGGATCAAACATTTTTCCTATAAAGCTTAGTATTTTTCTTTTAGTATCAATGTCATAAATATTAGTTTCAGGACTTTTAAAGGTGAGTTGGTCCCTTAGGAGATCACATTGCAATCCCAGTGTTTTTACAACATTGTGCCCATTAATATCAATATCGTCAAAACCTTTTTTATCATTGGATAGATCATTAAGTACTTGTGGGCAATTTGATGACCACTTATGCAGTGCAAAACCTCCTTTATTGAGTAAGTCAGTAAGCTCAATTTTCAGCTGTTCTAAGATTTTGATATCATCAGCTCCGGTAATCACATCATCGACATAAGTACTGGTAAACATAGCCTGAGAAGCTAAAGGATATTGCTCTCTATAGCGAAGAGCCAACTCTATTAAGCAACGAGTAGCCAAGAAAGTTGATGCCTTGAGACCATAAGTAATTGTTTGTAGTTGTAAGCAGCTCAATGGTTTATTGGGATCATCCCGCCACAGAATATTTTGCAAAGAAGTTTGTGATTGATTGATGCCAACACAACGGAACATCTTAGTAACATCACAGGTAAGTGTGTATAGGTAAGTTCTCCATAGCAAAAGTATATCAAATAGGTCACTTTGAACCACTGGACCATTTAACATTAGGTCATTTAGTGAAACCCCTTTTAGAGACTTCATTCCACCATCAAACACTACGCGCAGCTTTGTTGTAAGACTGTCTTCGTTGAGAACGGCGTGATGAGCTAAAAAGTATACAGGCCCACCTTGAATATCATAGTTAGAGATATCAACTACTTTGGCATGCCCCAGCGCAATATATTCATCAATAAATTCTTTGTACTGTGCTAAATACATAGGACTTTGTTTAAATTTTTTCTCTAATGAAAGAAACCTTTGAAAGGCAACTGAAAATGAGTCTCCAATTTGCAGGTCATCTAAATCTTTTGTTAAGGGCATATCTACTTGAAATTTATTTTCATTAAGAGAAACTGAATTTTGAAAACACTCTTCAGCTTTTTGGTGTTCAATAGTCATTTTTACTGCAGGTTGAGGAGGCGCTTCTGATATCCAAAATCGCTCCATTATATCCTCCAGCTTTGCATGATCATGTATAGCGAAATTTGTGACTAAGCTGTTGGTTTGTGGTAGGTTGTTATGAACTGCACCTCCAATAATATAACCAAATAATGTGTTTTGCAATGTAAGTCCATTTTCAAGTTTTATATGCCCATCTTGTACAATATTAAAGTAAATATCAGCCCCAAGGAGTATTGATATTTCTGATGGAGTGCTAAAATCTGTATCGGCAAGTTTTATATGAGATGGAATATCAAAGTCAGAAAGATCAATCTCTCTTTGCGGCAGATTCGATGTAATGGAATGCACAACATTACATTTTACATTAAATTGGACATTGTTGCTGGGACAATGCACTGTGATGTCAACAATCTTATTAATTTTGTTATTTTTGTTACCAATACTAATGATATTGGAATTTTGACATTTAGTTTTAATACCCAACCTTTCAATTAATGATTCAGTAGCAAATGATGCCTGACTGCCTGTATCAAGAAGAGCTTTGACAACAATCTCACGTCCACTGATATCAAATAATCTGACTTTTATAGTGGGCAACAATATGTTTACTGAAGTAGTTTGGGAATGCATTGCCACTGCAGGCTTAGTTTTTTGCTCATTGACAGTTTCTTTATGAAGGAGGGTATTGTGTTTTTCCTTGCAATTTTTGCATACAAAGTTGAATTTACATTTACCTGAATGCACTTTGAGACAGGTATTGCAAAGATTATTTGTTTTTACAAATTGAATGCGGTCATCTATAGATGCCACCTTAAAGTTAGCACAAGCATGCAAGCCATGGTTGGTTGCATTGCAATATGGACATAAAAATGACTTTGTGGCTACATTGGTAACCTTGTTAACAAAAGACTTTTTTGTTTCATATAAATTACTGTCTTCAAGGGCTATAGCGCGCTTTTCCAAGAATGAAATGAACTCTTCCAATGTTGGAAGTGTATCTGTGTTCCTGTCTAATTGATAAGCTCTGTTAGTGTATTGATCTAACTTTTTAGACAAAACTGAAATTAGCAACATATCCCATTTATCAATAGGTTGCTTTAAGTTTTTGAGTGCATAAAGTTGTTGTTGCACCTCTGAAATAAATGTGCGAATACAGGCTGCTGTACCTTTTTGCATGGGAGCAAGCTCTAAAATATTGTTTATGTGATGCATAATAATCCGGGCTTTGTTGTCAAACCTCTTCTTGAGGAGATCAAGTGCTTGCTGATAAGAGTTGTTAATAAGAGGTAAGTTTATGATTACAGTTAGGGCTTCTCCAGTTAAAAACTTTCTTAAATAGAACAATCGCTGAACGTCCGATAAGGAACTGTTATTGTGTATGACAGCTTTGAATAAGTCCATAAATGGAGTGTATTTAGTAAAATCTTTTCCATCATAGGATGGTACATCAACATTAGGTAATTTAGAAGTATGACATTGAACATATTGATTCGCTGAAATTTTATCTTTTAACACTAAGTTAAATTTTGAAATAGTAGCAAAGTACTTTTCCTCTACAATTAACATGTCTTCAGAGTCGCTCTCATCAAGATTGAGGATTTCCAATTGCGTTTCTTCATATCTCTTGAATGTGCTAGTTAACCTCTCTTTCCTTGCCTCAATCATTTCTGTGGTAGCCATAGAGAGATTCGCAGGATCATTGGCGAAATTAGTAATGCGAGTAATCATACCTTTGAAATGGGCGCGCGATGTTTGTAATCGCCTAAGCTCACCATTTTCCTCGTTTTCTTCAGCCATCGTAGCACCTGTTGCAGTTTTTATTAAACTAACACTAAAATAGCCGTGATCACAACACTTATTTTTGTGCACACTATGGGATGCAATAAACACTGCACTTCACGTGGTTGACCGTAGATAGATTTGCAATAGTTTGCAAACGTCACCAATGCAGCAATAACAGCCGATGAAAGTATAGTTCTTCTTCCTATCCAGCTTTGAATCGTCGACGAGTTTCCCGGAGAAAATATGGATTTCTCACGAGAAACATTGGAGGTTATGTACCGTATAGCCGGTAACCTCCCCGCCAGCAAAGTCGCACATAATGGACGTAATTCCGTAAAATAACACTATAATTATGTGTATTTATATGAAGGACCACTAATCTGCATGTTAAATGAAATGCAGATTGAATATTACTGTACGTTTATTTTATTTAATAACGCACATGACCAAAATTACAACATGGTTGTTTTAGAAGAGAAAAAAATATAGCGGCAGTGTTGCCTACATGCAAAACAAAACAGTGTTCTCGTATTATGAAATTAAATAATATTAAACTTAAATATAGTTTTAACAAGTTAGTTTTAAGTAGTAAATTTATGTTTATATTTTATTAAACAGTCGAAAATGTACTGACTGAAGTATCTAAGGTGTAAAAGTGAGTCGACTGGTAGGGAATACCCTAAGGCCTTAAGTCAGTGCAGTAAAGTTTAAATATTAAATGTAATGTCATTTCTCAAGAATAGTAAGAGCCTGTTTCACTATCGACAAATAAGCACAAACTAACGAAAAATTCAAATATGGAACGTCATTTCGTATGAAATACTGAATAGATAACGTTACTGGGAACTAATTCAGACATTGTTAAAAGCCGTTAGTATTGTAAATAATCATGCAATCAGTTTTTTATGTAATATGTAAGTTGGTATTGTCCCGAAATTATTTAACTCTCTCAGTAGAAGTGATATTTGAAATAGCCCACTAAAAACTAAAACAGCGCTATAATATCGGTGGGTAGTTAAAATGTGGTTAAGCCGTGACGTTGTTGGTTTAGGCCTGAATTCGGAGATATCGCGGCCTGAGGTGGAAACTTCCGACATCGAGCCGGCTATCTTAGGGCTTAGCGCTAAGAATACAATCCACTTTGATTGTTTTGTTCTGAATATTAGATTCAATTAACATAAAATGTTGCTCGTTTCTCGCTCAACGGATAAGTATTGCTATCCAACGCGGTAACGCAGCCAGCATCCTCGCCTCTTTGCCTCATGGACACGGTTTTATTTTTGAGTAGGTTTTAAGTTCATAATATTAGTTTTTATTCTTAGTTTTTGCATGTATATACTTATAATTTTTATTTCAAATAAATAGATAGTTGGGATTTGTGTAAATCCATCACATAAAACAATATGGTCTTTTAAGGTTATGATACTCAAATAACTCGTCAAGTATGTGTGAACGAGACACAATAGAAATTCCATTGTTATGCGACTCTCGAGAGTCGTTTGATCCCTGACTGATTAAACAGCAAACTATTGATCGTGTTACTTATGTTTAGCAATCGTTAAGTAGGTATTATAATTATATTGGGTATAATTAAAAAAAAACAAATCATATGATCTGTTTTTTTTTTAATTATACAGCCTATTATTTATGGCCTATTTGTCCAGTGAATATATTATACTAGCTTTTGCCCGCGACTTCGTTCGCGTGGACTTCAGGTTCGTCCCGTCTAGTAGCGCAAAAAATGTGTTTTTTTACGACCTCACATTAGAAACCTCAAAAATTGTAGGCTATATGTTATTCTGATGTATAAGCTATATTGTGGTAAAGTTTCATTCAAATCCATTCAGTAGTTTTTACGTGAAAGAGTAACAAACATCCATACATCCATACATCCATACTTACAAACTTTCGCCTTTATAATAGTAGTAGGATTCACTGGACAAATAGGCCAATTTGGAATGACCAAAAATAAGCTAGATCACAAAAACGACAACAGTAAACTCGTAAAAACAGTTCTGTAAAATCCGCAAAACTATTCAGCGCGCGATTATTTGCCAAACTTGGCACGATCTGCATTTGATCTGACTCGCAAATTGCAAAAACTGAAGCGGTCTCCGTACTTTCGCTGCATCGCCGAGTGCTGGGAAAAAGACAATTCTTATTCTAAAATAGGTACAGTGCGAGGATGTGAGCGAGTGCGTGCCCGATTTGATTGAAACCTCCTCGCCGCCCCACCACCAGCGCCACCGAATTGAAAACGCAAATTTAGTGACACATCTATTAACGAAAATGTGAATAAGACACCAGAAAATGGAATCCAACGGGGAAGGTACAATTGCACAATATTTTATAAGGTAGTCTCGGTCTAGTTTCGGAGGGTAAGGACCGAAATGAGTTTTCGCGGTTTAGACACTGCGGATTCTTATATTGCTTTTGTCTTGGCCCTATATTTGTTTTTCTACTTTGCGGTCTGGCGATGCTAGAAGGGTTCATTTCTTTAAAAGGTACACTCTCGTGAGAGCAAATTCAGCTGAACCAATATTTTTATGATGCAATAACTTCGCAGAACCTAAATGTCATTACGTACCTACGAGTACTTAGGTACTAATTGGTTCAGTCAATATTAAGTGATCTCCATCCTCATCCTTACCATCACGTAATAAACTTTGAACCAAATGTTGCCACGTGCTTTGAATGAATAAGATGTTTCGAAAGGAGTCAAAAAGTCGTTCTGGTGCTGTCTCGTGAAATCATTTTTACAACTATCAAAGGGAGAATATCATTAATATTCGAGAGGGGCAGGCGACCTTGTGTTGGATGTGCGTACGAAGAAGGGTCGTGTCAAAATGTATTCTACTTTAAATAAAACATGTAAGAAAACATCTCGTAAAGCTACCGTTTCGCTTTTTTTAGAACCCCAGTAGTGGAAATTTCTGAACGAAATGAATTCCGACTAAATAAGTCAGCGATACTCTCGCTCTCCTTGAAAGGTGCAATGATTTTGGAAAACTCATTTCGTAATTGAGTTCATGTTTTTTTATAAATATCAGGCTAAGAAAAATACAGCCTATACTGTAAAGCTTATGTATCATAAAGTGAAGAGAGTTTGCTTGTTTGTTTGATGACGAAAATGACACGCAATTTCAGTGATGTGTTGCTTGTGTTGTCACGTAGACTACCGCGTCTTCTTCAGCTCAAAACGCCTGAATTTTTGAGCACCAAGCGTAATTTACGAGTAAGTCCAGAAAGCAATTGAGATATCTCGGCAGCTGTATAGGGGATAGGTGGCACGTTGTCAAAACAAATTGAAGTAGTTTCAGTAGCACATAAACAACGGTTCATCCATTACTCTTTCTGCTTTGCAGTAAACTTCTCTCACACGTACCAGGTTAAAGTCCTCGAAGGCGACAACGCATGGACTGGACGAGTACATTCACACACGATTCAAATAAAAAAGTCCGCCATCACTCAAGTATGCGCCACCGTTCACTCGCTTGCCTAGAAATTTGCCCCCAATGACCGAAATCTTAATGTGGATACGCCGCGCCAATGTAACGCTACGAGAACCCCTAACGCTCAAAGCAATGAAAAAGTTAGACTGACCCTTACATGTACTAGATAGATCGAAGCTACCGGATTGAGGACTTCAATGGGGACGGATATAAAAGGCGTGTCCACATTATGTCGAGCAGGCTCAAAGGCGCAAGGTTAGAGCGAGATGTGACCCCGAGCTCTACACGGTCCTTGCAAATGGACAGGAAAAAGACGCGGGAGGAATGCGTGGGTGCTTTTAATTTAATACCGGCTGACACCGTATTGGAATCGAAAGTTTGCCAAAGACGTGTCCTGACGTTTAATACGGTGTCGCGTTAATATTTATCACGTTACTACGGGACTATTCGTAAATATGAGGTATTAGATTCGAATCCTCAATTTCGACGACTTAGGTATTGGGTGCGTCTTGGTTTTCAGAGAGTAGTCGAAGGACACATTAGTTACTATACTTTTTTTTCAGTTATCTTTCTTTCTATCTTTCATGCGCTAACCGTGAACAAGAAGCAGCTTGAATTGTGACTTATAACTCTTTATTTAGTTTATAGAAACGCTAACTTTCTGCCGGAACACTACGCAGATATTAAAATGGGAACACATTTCTATCTCAAGCAAAAATGAAACATTTCGACAGCGGGCAAGTAAACATTGTTCTAGGTATAGTGCCCGTAATTGAACCACGTACAACAGCGTAACTTCGTACGGAATTCTCCGAGGCGCCCGGCTGCTGCGAAAAATAACGTACGCATTTAAAACAATAAAAACACATTCGCGCCTGACGGAGGAGCTTGAGTGAATTTTCGCAGAAGGCATGGCTCGGAAATCGCGTGCCTCGGTGGACTACGAAAGGTGTTATGGATGTGGTACATCTATATTTTTTGATCATTTTAAAACACATACAGCTTTTTTATTTTATAAAAATATCTCCTTATTTATTTTATTTCCGAACTATAAAATGCATTAAGTAACAAGTCCATTCTAACAATACTTTGGCGTTCCTTAGTTAAGTAGTCACATTGTTTTTATTAACTAGCGTAATACGACATAAAATATGAAATGCATCGTAGAATGTTTGTCTTTGCCACGTCCTTAGTCCGGCTTAGTCTAGACTCTAGAGAGTCAAAAGATAAAATTAATAAACTTAATATTAAACTAATAAACCTTTATTAAGAAGATATTCGCTAGTAGGAAAAAGTAGAATTAGAAGTACATTTGAGATTGCGTACAGACTTTTTGAGATTGAGTAAAGTTTTAAAGATTGAGAAAATACTTAATCTCAGATTCATCAATTGTATCCTTTCACATCTGGTCAAATGATTAAAATTTGTAGATAGGTATTTGTATTTATATGTAATAGTATGGCCGCATATTAAGTAGTTACGAAACAACTATTATTAATCTAGTGTTATTTAGGGCCGATTTTTCAATGGTCAGATAAAACTTATCAGACTGATAAACGACGTTTAACGAATATTTCTTATCTGACTATTGAAAAATCAGCCCTAAATCTTATAACTTCTCTTATTGATTGTCTGACAAAAACACGGCATATCCATAACTTTTGCACATCCGCAGCCCAGTGTCAGTAGGGCGAATTTCATTTGGGCCGGCCGGCAAGCGAACTCCGCCCAACTCGACGCGTGTTAACACTCGTCTTTGAAAAAGTGGATAAGGACCTTATTTATATGGGGGCAGCGTGCGCGACAAAAGAACATGATTATATTACCGCGAGCAGCCGCTAATGTGATGTACATAATGCCATTTACTTGCCAGCTATTTCCCTTTTCGTGTGAGCACTGTTTAGCGAACGGTGCGCAAGGAATCTTTGAGGGTAATAGAGTTACGGAGGAAGGGGCCCGTATGAATATGGGTACGGTTTTTTTTGAGGGTACAGAAAAAACCCTTACATTATAAACAAAAAAAAATAAAAGACCCAATTTTCGTTTGCTTCAATAGCTCAAAAACTAGCAGTATTTCTTTTGGGTAGAATTTTGTGCACACTAAAATCAGCACAGTCATATGTAGGAATCCCAAATTTCGTGTTTGCCTCTTTGTTATTCTACTGCAGCTTTTTTGACGTTTAATAACTTCATAGCAGAAATTCTGAATCATTTGGTAAAGTAAAAATAACAAAAATATTATAATCATAAATTATATCGATGCTTTAAAGCCTCTATCATTTCCGTAGCAAACATAACTTCAGACGCGATAACCAAAACAATTTGTTCAATAAAATATCCGAATTTTGTGCACATGATATGAATTCCACTATTTCACGGACATAAAAAGTCGTTGAATACCGCATCATATTTCTTAGCAACATTGTGAATCTCGCATTTCTTCAGAAGTGGCTAGTAAAACTGAAATATCTGCTCAACAGCATCGAACATATGAAACTAGCAAACATGCTTGTTCGAGGATGCTTTATTAGCGAAACTGAAATAAATCCGTCCCTCGTAAAACGACAGTGTTCTATGCACGAAACCTTTATTTTTACATCTGTGTAAAAATATAGTAAATATACGACCATTTTGTTTTTGTACATAAGTTTGATATTTTCTTTGTAGTTTTCTTTGTAATTTTTTAATAAGGCAGTAAGCAATGCAAGACGATTTCACGTGAAATGTTTATGCGTGTATAAAAGGAGACGGATTTAATAATTTCTTATTAGACAATTTCTTATTAAGGACTTTGCTTATAAATGGCGTCAGTTTTTGAATAGGTTAGTTTGTAATTTTTTATCGGCAGCTTTTGTTTGTCCTATCAAAAATAGTTTTCCAAGAATTATATCAGTTTGGTAACAGACTGTTACTTATATTTGATTTATTTTATTTACCCGGCGGCTTGGTTTTCTTCTCCCACGTACTAAACGATATTTGGCGATCCCTAAGACGAGCCGTTTGTCACGTAGCTACGTGACGCTGCGGACCGAATGGAAACTCCACTATGTTACCGAATGTACAAATAAATACGTTACTGTTTTGTGAAAAATAGATATTGCTTTTTATTTGGAGGTGACCTGTTCCGTGTTGAGTGAGTCACGTTAACGGATATTTATGAGGAAGTAAGTAAATAGAGATCACTCATTTATTTCAGTCTTGATAAATATTGTAACTTGAAAGCAGGAGGAAGTTGACTGACCAGTCATACCTATTTTAAAGTATACTAGTGGTCTTAGCTAACTTCGTTTCGCCCCCGGCCCCGTCTCGCCACGGCCCCGTTTTATGTTTATTGTCATATTCCGGGCCAAGGCAATTTCAACAAAGTTAAAATCATGAAAATCGATTCACCTGTTCTCGACTTATATGTAGTGTAATTAATACGACTTTATTTGATGTAAAAATACAAGAAGGAAAGATAAAAAATTATGTTTATTTATCGTAAAATAGCTCTTGTATTATTTAACTTTACGTCACCTTGGAAAACTTTAACATAACACTAGTGAGAATTCAATAAGGTTCAAATCATGCAATATCAGTCTACCCACCGTGCTGTTCCATCGCAAGTTCAAGGCAAGGCCGCAACGTGTAAACAATCTTTGAAAGTCAAAAGTACACAGAGTTCAGGAGCGCTATTTTTGAATCGCTCGCCTCATCATATTGATCCATAGCGTGTGATTTTTGTTGATTAATGTTTAATTTTCGAATGAAAACCGAATAAAATCCACACAAGAGTAATAAAAACATTGTAAATCGATTTTGTAAGTACTCGTGTTAATGTTTCACGTGATTTTCGTTGATTTTAAATTGATTTCCGAATAAAAATCACTCGTAACATTGACGCGAGTGATTTCAAAAATAGAGTTTCTGGGATCACCTTCAATGTCAAAGGTCTTGTCGTGTGGGCGATAACCTCTGCTAGGATACTGAACTTGATAGTTTGTTTTAACTGTAATTTGAGAATACGCGGCTTTACAATTTTAATTACTTCAGCGAAAGTTTTTTGAAACGATTTAAAAAAGGTGAAATCTGTTTTTATAACGATGTTTTGTTTAAACTGTAGCAGCATCTTAATGAAATACGTGTATAAAATCGCACATACCTACAGTCGAATCGAGGTTATTAAATACATATAACTTGTAAAATGATATAATTTAACTTGTATAATTTAACTTATGGTTAAAAGTCGTACCATTGGTACCATAGAGCTGGCTTTGAACAAAAAAATACCTTTATAATGGTTATAAATTGTCTCGGTGGCGCAGCGGTGAGAGGGTCGCATTTTAAAGCGACGGCTGCGCCGGAGGTCCCGAGGTCAATTCCCGGGTCGGGCCAGAAAATATGTACCTGGATTTTTCTGTTCAGAAATTCTCAGGGTAGCCCGGAGTTTGGAAGTTGGTGGTGTTCACCCCCGTGCTTCGGAAAGCACGTTAAGCCCTTGGTCCTGCGCCTGGTCTCTCTCCGGTCGTGTCAGATTGCCGTCCCATCGGGCTATGAGAGTGAAAGGAATAGAGAGTGCACCTGTGTTTGCGCACACACATGTGCACTATAATATGTCCCGCGCAGTCGGTTAGTCGTTGTGACTGGCCATCGTAGTCGAATCTATATGTATCCTATATGTACCTATATACGCAGCTAACGGCACGAAAATTATTTTTCTAAAGATTACATCTCATAAGTAACGCTATTACATGAATATGTCCATGCGGGTATTCGATTCTACTTTTACTTTCAAGGCTCTGCAAAACTTGATTCATTGTCTTGTGGAAATCGATGAAAACATTTTGCGGCTGATTGTACCCTGGTAGTTTTCCATAATATTATGACTATTCAATATCACGTAGACATTAGGGTTGTCATGCAGTATATTTGGTATTAAAAAAAAATTAAAACTAATCTATTGACTGTGTCTTTAGGGTGATTATAGGTTAAGTTAGGTATCGAAGATTTGGAATGCTCGTGATATAGGGTTATAGGAGAAGAAAGAAATGAAAAAAAAAACTGAGGCTTGGATGTATAATTTTATTTGAACCATAGGACACGTCATTGTTGTCAAACTTAATGCTCAGAAACACGGTATGACGTTGGGTTAATAAGGGCCTGTTTCACCATCGACAAAAGAGCACTAAACGACGAAGAATTCAAATATGGAACGTCATTTCAATGAAGTACTTATTGAACAGATAACGCTAACTAGAACTTATTAGCACATTGTTAAAAACATACCGCAAGATAATTAATAGAATCTGGCCGGAAAAAAAGTAAGTAACGACTTTGCGAAAATCCATTATTAAGTTGAATTTTATAAGATTAATTTGCTTAAAATTTCCGCTAAGCTGCAAGAGTTTTTCAACATATGAAATAAGTAAGTACTACTTTCAGATACTTTCCGACAATTTTAACCGATTTCAAAGACTAAATTTTGTTTTAAAAAGTTATATCAACATGATGGTTGCGATGGCGTGTCGATATTTTTTTTATCGTTCATCAATACAAAAACAAGAGTGTTGCCATCCCTTTTCGAGATTAATGATCCGATACCAAACTCTATGGTTTGGGCTCTCGACAAAAGGGGCCTCTTACTTACCCTCTGGTGCCTGCTGAAAAGTCTCGGAGTGAAAACAGCCACCGTAATATGTGTTCAATGTTACGGGAAACGGTTGGTTTTAACGCTGCAAACATTTTTCATATAAATGCTGAGTTAAAATTACCGTGGGCAAGAATTCATCAACACTTTGACAAGGGTAATTATTTTGAGCGCGTTATTTGTGCCTCTCAATTGCTGAATGATCAGAGATATTGAGGGGTGATTTAAAAAAGAGGATTAGTGTTTTTTTTATAAGCGACTTTGATCCATTGAGATACCATGCTGTTATCTCTTATTATCTTTAGAAGCAGATAGCGATCTCATCTGAATGAGCTATGAATGATACATAAATTTAAATACATATCGATATGTATTTAAATGTAAAAAATAGTAAAAATTTCAAGCCTCAAAGATGTTATACTATTATAATAAACTTTGAACTGGCTCTTAAAACAGAAACAAACCTAATTTCTCTTTTCTAAACCTTGAAGCAGCTTTAAAACTTAAAATATGCAAAGTGAAATGAGGTCATGTGATATACGAGGATCAAGAATGTTCCGCCTCTATGAAAATATGAGGTTAATTTTCGACCTTATGTTTTTCATATCCGAGGTCATAATTTATAAATTCTAAAAACGCTGTCCTAATATTCCGCAGACCAGTGTACTCTATAGATATCGCTTCCTTTTATCCGATTCGTTAAAATATTTTTATTTGCATAATATCATTAAACATGAAAACATGAAACTTGGAAAATCAGTCAGAATATTCGATAATGCTTTTATGATAATATTACTCGTATATGTGAATAAGTAGACCGATCATTGTCATTTATGTATTTCATCTATACGTAATATTTAGTAAATAGAAGTTCAGTTCTGTCACAGTCACTACGAATTATATTCGATTTCACTTACGCCGTTAGTATAACCAACGATTCGTACCTTTTTGCTTCAGTGTAAAAAGTTAATAGTAATTATTGGTCTGTATTCTAATCGCAAAATCTCGCCGGTCTACCGAAGAGAATTATTAATTTTGCCCAAATTGACATCTGATATACATTATCCGTTGATTGATGGGCCTTTATTATAAAATGGAATTAAATATAGGTACTTACGCTACGGAATTTTTTGCACTAATAAGGAATTAAGCCACTGATAGTCTTTTGGAGATTTTGAATTTGTTTAGTGGAAATAAAAACGTGAATTTTTAACTTTTCTTATTTATAAATTTATCTTAAGAAATAGCCTCATAGCCATAGCCTCACCTCTCTGACGGCGCTTAGCACGTTTAATTTATATTAAGGCATGACAAATGCCAAACTGTATGTACTGATCGGTCAATTGCTTTGTTCATTTATTTGTAAAGATAATGATTCGTATCGTACGAATAAGAATATATATAACTAGATGACCCGGTGAACTTCGTACCACTTACTTAGATTTATGTAAAATGTAGTTAAAACTTAAGCCGAACAAAACGAATTAATATGACAAAACTACAGAAAATTCAAGTAAAGCACAAATTGATATAAAAACGACCCGCCATACATTGCTTGCCCCAAAAGTAAAAATCCATGCGTCACGACCAAAACTAATTTTATGGGTTCGTTTCTTCGCCTTTTAAAATAATACAAGTTTTGCTAAGCGGTTTCCCAGATACTGTCAAGTTGCAACGTATAACATCTTGGGAGCTATCTGCGTTTTAAAGAACTGCTCCACTAACGAAGTCAAAAAACGTGTGATACGGGTACTCTGCGCACTCGATTATGCGCAAACTGAATTGCTAATTTGTAATAGCTAGCATTACACACACACACACACACACGCACACACGCACACACACACACACACACACACACACACACACACACACACACACACACACTAAAACGTGCCACATACCTAAGGCATGTAATTATTGTAACTGGTCTCTCAAAATACAGGCATAGCCTAGTTTGAGAGCCTCTGGTAATTTGTGAGATTTAAAGGTGCCTGTGTATTCATACTTTAAGCTTATTAATGTAAATGTCTTGTGGTTAATAAACATATTTTTATTTATTTTTATTTATTATATAATTACGGCTTATAGCGGGGTTTTCACATGAAACGAAATAAAATGTGTGGGGTCAATCTCTTGCACACTATTTAGAACAGGTCTTTCTAGATCATAGCGCCATCTGTGTCGAAAAACCGCCATCTAGGCCACCAAAACTAAAACATAGAAAACTGCAAATTACGATGACGCAAACAATAGCCAACGAAAAGAAGTTCCTTGTCACAGTTTTTTTTTTCAAGTTTTAGGAAGAGGTTAGTAGGTTTAAAGGTTAGTACCTATGGGAGGCAAACGTCATTTTCCTTCTTAAAATAGCGATTGCGAGCGCTTACTTATTTAACTAACTGCCAGTTCTATGACACAGTATGACACAATATGCCATTTCGTAAAGCGGTCGTCAGTTTGCTAATAAGTGCTCGAAACCGCTATTTTCTGCCAAACACAACAATTGTTGGGGACAGGAAATTGTATTCAATCGTTGTCCTATTTTTTTGTAGATTTATATGCCGCTAGATAAAAGCAAAGTAAATTAACAATATTGTATTAAAAATTCAATATGTTTTTTGAAAAATGATATAGTCAAGTCTCTTAATGCTTTTCTTTAATCAAACATAAAACGACTCTGGGGCACGATACGACCGTGTCCTTTAAGAAGTAAGTTTTTTAAATGATCGAACCTGAGCTGGTTCCTAACAGCACACCAGGTTCGCCTCCTCCGTCCGATTTCCATGATCCAAATGTCTATCTCTAAAATATCTATTTAATATAGATGACCCGGTGAACTTCGTATCACTTCGTGTTGGGGCGGCCTAATAGTAGTTTAGTAATCTGGCAATACTGTCAGTATCACTGTCACATATCTTTTGAAGAAAAGATTGTTCAAATGTAAAAACAGAACTTATAGAGAACTTATAGTTTAACTTCTTAAAATGCATTGTCCCTTTTGTAATAAGTGGATGGAACGGCAGAACAAAAATAATAACTGTCCTAAGATGTGACGAATGCTACATCATAATCGGTAACATTCTGTTGCCAGTACTAAAATATACTAAAAAAAATTAAATTATACCAAAAATCTACTAAATTAAATCATTAATTTTATTGCATTTGATAATTATAACAAAAAAAAATTAACAAATATTCAAATTCCACCATTAGCGACGACGACAAATAAAAAACAACATATTTAGAGCAAAAATATATGACTGAGTCGTGCCATATTTTATCCTAGGCTCTCAAAAAACAATAAAGTGTAAAAATATTGAAAAGAAAGTCCCCGTGGAACATATTTATTAATTTGAATTCATTATCTTTGGGCAATATTAGATATACTCTTACTAATCTGTGGGCAATATCGTGTCAATCTGTCATTGTGTCAAGTTGATCATTTTGAGCCAAATCTGACATTAAATTGAGTGAATGGTTAGAAATTGACATATCTCGTTATCGTTGTGGATAAATTTGTCCAATGTGGTTGGCATGTTAGGGAATATGATAAAATAGCATTGATCGATTAATTTTGTCATGTCGATCGAAAGTAATAGTGTGTCATGCATGTTAGGCCTACTGGAGTCTTATTATTACAATGCTGGCAGTATTTGCAGAACGTATACCTGCCTGTCATTAATTTGGTAAGATTGGCACATGTCAAACAACGTCAAACATAACCCATTCATTATTTTTATATTTTAAAATTTAAATACATGATGTTATGAGCAAAGTTGATATTATGTTGTCGATTCAAAAGTCTTGTTTTAATGCGTTCTTCAATTCGAGTGGAACCGAGACTACAAATACCGTCAAATGTTTGACAGAAAGTAAGTGGTCAACTTTTATAAGGGAAAATGGAATTGTCGTTTTACTCTATCTTTCTCGCAATTTTTCCTTATTTGCTCACTGTTTAGACCTACCCTGGCCTACGACAAACATTTTAAAACCAAAATCAGCTCAATCGGCCCAGCCGTTCTGGAGTTTTAATCAGACTAACGAACATCAATTCATTTTTATTTATATAGATAATTAAGTTTTTCTAATCAACTTTGTTTATAATAAAGTCGATTTTCGTCGTCTCTATATATTTAGATAAATTTGCACGTCATATGAAAAAGCATACCACTCGGTCACTCTATGTTGTGCAACCATCATAGAATTCGAAAGCGAATATTAGAACAACACGAAATACCATTCCAGTTTTAGTTATTTGGCAGGAAAAGCCAAAAAAATCAGCGCCCAAATCCTTTTAACCAGAAGATAGAAAAAGCTGTAGCTGCAAGTGCAATAATTGAGCGGGCGTCGATGTTTAATCCGGCGAAGCGCGCCGTTTATCAATCGCTCCAAAAACAACATATTTCAATATCCGCTGATTAATATCCGCCAGTACGCCGGCGGAGGCGAGCGCGGAATTTATGTACTGCGACCAAACCGTTTATTTCATTTTGCTTTTTAAATTACGAATGTTTGCGACGATTGGTCGCCGCGTCGTGCCATCTGTTGCGGCGCCGATTAACATTAGACGCGTTTTGCCGTGATCCGATGGGTAAATGGATAATTTACTCACTCGTCTCATGATATTGACCCGTTTGGGATGATATTAGGAAAATCAAACTATTTTTTAGAGAAACGTGTCCCTTTTTTGGACTCTTATGTTCTTTGGCTATACGTACTTGTTTTCAAGTCATGGTATAGATAGTGCCATCCACGAAGGCGCGCCCCACTCTTTTTTTGATTGATAAAGGTGCGGGGTGCGGGGGGAGACACGCGCGTCAGTTGCGAGCCGGCCGTCATTCAAATATTCAGACTCGTCACGAAAGTGGCTCTGCTTAATTTATTTTTAAAATGTCAAGGAAAACCTAGTGTGTTGTACTAAAAAATAAACCTGGTATAATCTACTGTCATTATTAACTTTACTAAAAGAATTATAATGGTAGCTTAAACACCATAAACAATTTTAAATAAAAAAAACCATGTGGTAACTTATAATATTACCGGAATGTACTTTATCGGGGAAGGCTTTATAACATTACGCTAAGACCTACGTGTACGAAGAAAAAACAATTCACGCGTATGAAGTCCCGGTGGACCGATGGTTCTCTTATAAGAAAGTTTTTAATCATTTTTTTAAATGTTATAAACGTTCTTACGTATTTCGATTACGTCAATAGTAAAAATGATGCTTGTGCAGTTTAAAAATAATATATTACTTTTCTAGTAACTAATCGTACCTACTTAAAACCATATCCAAGTAGAGCATCTTTCCCTTTGAGTGTATTTTTTGAAGTGTGCTTGTCATTCATCAGTCATTATGATGTTCCAAATTCAATTCAAAAGCTTGCACACATGTACTATAAACGATTTGGACGAGTGGTGGGGCGCGCCTTCGTGGATGGCACTATCTATATGAGACGATAAATGTTTTATATAAAAAGTAAAAATGTGATTTGACCGCCTAGTTATATATAAGCTCCTTCCATTAGTATATTTTCAGCTGAGTTCCATTTTATTGATTCATTACCTTCTTGATTTGTTTGTTCCATACCGTGTCTATGGAAAACTCAATCATACTGGTACGGGCATTTTAATGGCTCTTAATTTATTTTAATTAAGCACCTATACAAAAAACTTATGCAGATTGCTAACGAGTGCGCATTACTTTAATGCAATAACAATTCTCGTCCCGTAACCATATTTGCATAAGACATAATTAATGGCTAAACTAATTTAATGTTACACAGCAATTATGCTAAGACGTTCATGGTTTACAACCCCATAAAATGTACTTCCGGTCCCCGAAACTGCAATGGAAGTAATAAGCAGTGCAATACTGGAGGCTATAAATTAGAATAAGCAGTTTTAAGCGGAGGGAGCCGACAGCGGTTCGCTCAGTTTCACGCTTGCAGACCTAGGGCATTTGCACACTGACACTTTTTGTGATATTATGTGCGACGGCTTATAATAAATCACATGGCAATATCGTATCACGAATTTTGTACAAGTTAACACATGCACCTGAACAGAATTTACATGTTTTAAAACCTTGTGCATTGGCTTTTAAATTTCTTAAAACGTTCGATTGCAAAACGTACTTCTATAAAACAATAATATACGACTGCTTAATTCAATTAGAATTGTTAATGACGCCCTTGATATGTACAAAACAAATCGCTTTACCCGTAATTGTCGGAAAATTCCATGCCAGTGGCTAAAAACAGTCGCCAAAATAGCGCGCCCACACCCCAATAACAGTAATGCTCATATTCGCAGTAATTGTGTCACGTGAGAAGGCTCTAATTATGCTGTGCTAATTAAGCGGATTATATTTAGGCGACAACTGCGATCGCACAAAAACGCTCAACCCTGTTATTTGAAGGCATAAACAATGCCGCAACGCGATGGCGGGAGTCGTAAAAATGGAACTCGAGAGAAACTTAACAGGAAACTTTTATTAAAATAACAACATTACGCCACTAATTTGTTTGTAAAACTGCGCAGACGGTAAAAATTACTTATTCAGAGCGTTGAGGCCGCGAGGGCGGGCGCCGCGGTAAAGACGCTCGCCGCCCACAAATGTCCGGAAACTATCCGACTTCTGTTGCGAAATGCTCAAGGGCGTTATTCTGCTTAGAAAATGACGTTTTGAAATATTTTAGTGATTTAACACTATTCCGTATAAGAAAATGGCCAATTTAACCCATAATATGGTTCTCAGTCCTAAAGTGGCGGGTAACATAAGTTTACAGCGATCTTCTTCAAATAATTTGATAGTTTTTAATCTGCAATTAAGAAATGAGTGTTAATTTCTACAAATTAGACAAATGTCCAGCCTTCTGTCAGTTAAGGTTCAGGGGCATATTGAGATCTTGTTTTATCTGTGTAAATTCCAGACAATTCAATTCCCACTCAACTATTTGAGTCACCAAATTAGCATTGCGCTACTACTACAACTAATTTTAGGATTTTCTAACTCACTCGTGTAGTGTTGTCCCACGCTAATTAGCTGAATAGATTATACGAAATTGTTAATCCTGTCAAAGTGACATCGCAATACGCACTCAGGCAGCTTGACTTCAGCTAGAGACTCTATACTAGAGCTAGAATTAGATATTTGAGTATCGACTTATATCGATTAAAATACTTTACCAATTTATTTCGAGCACATACTTGTAAATAAACGCCTCACGTTTCGAAACAGATGGCCTCAATTCCGCTAATTAGTCATCACTGAGTTGTGCATCAGTTGTACTACGAGAGTACAATTGACATACCTCGCTATTCTGACAGCAACGTGTCACCTTTAATGCTGCTTATACTGTAGTCCAACAGTAGGTGCCGAAAATACACGAAACGGGAGGCTGATCTGTGATCAGGGGGCCTGCGTGGATAGGATCGTCAAATAAATATTAATAAAATAAGTGATGGTAGATTTAATTTTTATTATTTTATTTTCATAACTATTTAACGACATACCATAGATGCTGAAGCATACGAAACGTCAGACGTTTAGTTACAAAACAATGTGCACGAAATAAATCCATAAGGTGTTTTAATCAATGAGGAGTATTCGCGTGCACTTCAGAATCAAATACCTACTATTACTATGCGATATGCCAAAATCTTCACGTACTTTTAAACGCGAACATATCTTTGCCTTGGTAGACGTCACTGTATATTAATTTGTATCAATCAGGTGCAACTTATTTACATATTCGGATGTCAAGATTCAGAAAATGTTCCAGGGCCTCAATTCCGCTAATTGAGTCGTCACTGAGTTGTGTATCAGTTGTACTACGAGAGTACAATATACCTCGCTATTCTGACAGCGGCGTGTCACCTTTCAATGTTGCTGACTTTAAGCACGATGTGTTATAATAGCACTACTGAATGACTACTGTAGTCCAACAGAAGATGCCAAAATTACGTAAATCGGGGCAGAATTATAGTGGCAGTGCAGAACAAAGTCTTAGTCGGATACTTACCGGACAGGGCTCGTATATAATTCAGGAGGCTGCGCTGTGCTGCGACTGCCGCTGCGAGTGCCGGCGCTTGCTGCTCTCTTGAGTGCAATAACTGTCATGCCATGAGTCCATGAAAATTACTGTTAAATTCACTCTTACAGGATAAGTCACGATTAATATATCAAAAGAAAATAATTTGAAAAACCGCACGTATGAAAACTCGTATTGAACTCAAAGCTCTAAAATCCTTTAACATTTAAAGTAGCGAAATAAAAATTTCCAATTCTTTTTGCATAAAATCATGCTTTTCCCAGGCAAACATTAGCTTGTAACTAACTGCTGTTGAATACTGTTTTTCCACTAATTACCTTGGTTTCTCAATATATCTGAGAAAATAATTGATTTAATTATGAATGATCAAACTTAACACGTTCCGGGACACTATTCCAGATTACACAATAGATGTTTTATTGTTTTCACGCCTGTAGGCGTTCACTGTCAGTGTCCCAGAACGTGTTAAGGCGCTATTCTTTCGTTTGGTGTACTTCCATTCGGCTTGATGTTATAAATTTTTAACCCAAAATTAGTATTAATAATGTGATACCTAGCCATCGTTTCAAAACCCTATACTTATTAGGGTATTAAAATCTAATAGGCATTAGTTGTGTTGCAAAACAGCACATATTCAAAGCATCATAAAGGATTTTCATTAAGCATCAAGGCGGGCGCGGTTGTCACGAGGAGATTTACGGTGTGGTGGCGCATATTGAAAGTCTACTGCGCGTTGAATGCACACTGCACAGTGGGTTAGCTGCAATGGATTACATGGGCAGACTTTTAGGCATAGTTGTAATATTTGAAACCTCATGAATCGCCGCGTTAACAAAATAATGACAAAAAATTGTTTATGAACACATCCGACAGTTGCAATATTTAAAGCGAGAGGATCGATAGGACGCCGATGGTAGCATTAACAAAACAATGACAAAATATTGTTTATAAAGATAAATTCCTGAGTGATTGAGAAACTACTTGAAACAAACGTTAGAAACAACATATCAGCGATTCGTTACGAATATATATAGATAGGTGTGCCGTTCACGAATGCGTGCCCCACCATTCGTTCTAATCGTTTATAGTATACTCGTATGTATGCAAGCTTATGCCAATATTTGATAATAATATAACTTTGAAATATTTATATTTTAATATTTGTTAAATCCCCAGCACCCCGGGCTTTACTCACTCGTGGTGCCTCTTACGGTCAACTAATAGAACAAATCTCATATGCAATGCTACAAAAACTTATTAAAAGTATTCAAATTACTTTATTAATGAGCTATGAAAAGCTCTATGTACTACGTAAGCTAAGTACTTTAATGGCCCGTTTGGTCCAACTTTGCCTGTAACTTTTGCCCAATTTCACATCTATGAAAGTTGAGATTGGTTTATTACCGGCGTAATGGTTAACAAAGTGTTACTTTGTCAGAGCTTTAATAAGTTTATGGGCCCTAGTGCGATGCTCTGGTTAAACGTTATTTATTTGCTCTCTATAAATATATGAAATCATTAAAAAAGTTGGTATGACATGCTGAATGACACGTATCATATGGCGCATGCAAATGCGTAGGTGGTCTGTCAACATTATTATTAACGCTTTATTTTCAAGTAATTTTTCAATGGTTAGGTATCTATCTATTAAGGTGGTTATAATCCAATAAGTACATTATTGTCGAAGTTACTTCTTACCGCATACGTCACATAAAATGGGTAATGTAACTTGAGTTCACTGATCCTTCGCGCACTAAAATTTTCGTTCACTTATTCATGTCTGCTTTCATAACCCCAAAAATAGATACTAATGCGTGTCAACCCTCACAATCTCGTATCAGCTCAATAACTGGTGATCGTAAATCAAACGTTATTCGTAGCTTATTAGACCCCCGAAAGGTAGTCCTTTGTAGTAATAAATAATGCTTTGTACCAACTTTCAGCTTTGGTAACTTGATATATTATTATGAGGTTGTATGTTATTATTTTTATTAATCAAAAAGAATCTTCGGATGTCGGTTTTCTATCAGCCATATTTTGTAAATACCAAACCCTTATCGAGTTTTATATGTATGGTTTTCGCTTCCACGATATAAGGGCTAATGACATAGACGAATATTTATCACAAAATATTGTAAGATTGAAATAAAATTGAAAAATGCACTTGTAAAAATTAGCAGGCTTGGTAATGTGACGGTGGCTGAGCGGTATAGGTATATATATTATTATGAGGGTTATTATATGTTAGGGATTATAGGTATGATATATTATTATGAGGTTGTATGTTATTATTTTTATTCATCAAAAAGAATCTTCGGATGTCGTGTTTCTATCAGCCATATTTTGTAAATACCAAACCCTTATCGTGTTTTATATGTATGGTTTTCGCTTCCACGATATAAGGGCTAATGACATAGAAATAAAATTGAAAAAAGCACTTGTAAAATTTAGAGGGCTTGGTAATGTGACGGTGGCTGAGCGGTATAGGTATGTGCCATGATAACGTAACAGAGTTCGATTCCTTGTCTGAGACAGTTGCTTTATACAAGTGCAATTTATAGGATGGAAATGTCATTTTATGGAAGTGTACTAACGGAAAATTTATTTATTTATTTAAAGAGTATATTGAACAAATCATGGTGTACAAAGGTGGACTTAATGCTAAAATCATTCTCTGCCAGTCTAAAAGTTTGGTAAATTTGAGAGATGGCAATTTATTACGTTTAAAATTTATTATGTGTTTTAACCTGTCATTTACTCTTCATGCTATAAAATACCTTGGCGATTGACTTTAAAACGATACCATTACCATTTAAAGTCTCTTACCTTACCGTTAACCCGTTTATAGTCCCATAATAAAATCGGCATCGAAAACATTGTAGTTACCACCCTGTTAAGTGACATTGTAATTGAATGGAAAATGTGCGGATGCAGTCGTTTATTTCATTTCTGTGATTGATCACAAGGGCAGTACAAGTACACTTTAATGGATTGGAATGTTTTTTAAACACTCACAGTGTCATATTTATATTCTTACGTCACGCAATAACGTATACTAAGAGACCAAGAACTTCGCGTGGTCGGACCGACAGCACGGTAGCTCAATTCTTCTTCTTAGCGTGTCGATGGAAACCCATATGGAGGAATTATAATGGAGAAATTACAACGTAGCAGCCCAGAATTCAGCCACTTGTATTGCGGATTGACTGCATTTCATTAAATCTGCTGGCGTGCAGGTGTTAGGGCACGCCGGGCACGATGTTAAGTGTGCCATAGTTTGCACTGCACCGCAAACACAGTCCACATCGGAGCTTGCCAAAAATCCCCACCTGGCCATGTTCTCCTTACTACGGCCAACCTGAGTCCGAAGCCTGTTTAAGGACTTCCAGATCAGCTCAATTAAAAGAGCAGTTGGCCCGGTAAGCCAGAAAGATGCTGGTTCGAATCCCGCCCGTGCGCAATTTTTGGTTTCTTATTTCATCTTTAAGAAGTGCACTATAGTTTAGCCGCTCAGATAATGCTTTTTTGACACAAAACGCATTATAAAAAACTTCCAGACTTTTGACAATTTTCATAGATACCGTATATAGTGTTAGACATTTCTGAACGCATCCTTTATTTGTAATGCGCGCGCATTGGCGCGCTAACTTGCTGTCATATATATCTCTCTCTCTCGCACATTGTTTGTACGCTATAAGTTTTGCTCGTGTTGAAATAAACTGATTAAAAGTTAAAAAGGGCGTTTCACTGGTTGTTTACAGCTTCAGAAGTTGGATGAACATTACCAGAGCCCACATAAATGTAATTTTCGTAAAATAACTCGCAATAATAGTGTTTTTTCAACTCTCGTTCAGCGACGCCATTGACCGCGCGCGGGGCGCGCTGCCTAAAATCGGGTTTTTCAACTGTGAAGTAGGTACTTGGACATCTTTTATACACCAGTGATTCCATTTCGGTAAATATTTACATAAAACTGTTCGGTAAGATGCTGTGGGTGTGATAAAAACAACAGATTTGTGACTAGTAAACCAATATGAAACGGATTTTGAGTGATCGTGATGACGAAAATGGTGACTGTGATTCGTTACGCCGTGAAATTTTGGAAGACATCTCCAGGCGACGATCTATTTTACGCCGAGCCCCAAAACGTACGCGGTCCCGCGTTACATGCGTCGGTGGCAGCAGAAAAGGTAGCGGCGGTGTTATGGCGGGAGGCGCCGGTGGCGTTGAGGCGGACGGCGGCGGCATAGCGGCGGCCGGCGCCGGCGGCGTTGTTGATGCTGGCGACGCCGTGTCTGTTCCGAGTGGAGTCCGCTGGCACACCGGCCAGTATACAGGTGCATCGATTCCGAATGGTGGTTACAACAGACCGAGGTATGAAAGTGAACACTATAATGCATGTTACGATGTCGCACCTGGAGAAGAAATGTGTTACGATTACGGTGAAGGCGACGGTCGACCATGTATTGACGATACCGCTTATGTGCCTACATATAATGAATATGCTCACAGTTATGTCGCCGGTCCTGTTAACAACACTGCGAATAATAGTCGTTTTCAGTGTTTACCTACATCGAGCCGTCATTCGGTCCCCGTGGCGGGTTCATCCTACCCATCCGACAACACAAATCCAACCACCGTAGAAAGTGCATACGTTGCCGCGCCGGGTAGTTGTAACGATACATTTGTACCACAAAACATTCCTGTAATTACACCCTTTGTTAATAGCACTAAACAACAGTCCCAATCTAATTGTATTAGATATGTAGGTGGTAACGATCCACTACCCGATTTTGACCCTCAGTCTAATGTTACTATTGAGCAGTGGATAAGTAAGATTGAAGGTATCGCCTTTATGTACGGCTGGGACGAAAAAACGATTATATTTAATAGTACATCAAAGCTAAAAGGATATGCTAAGCGTTGGTATGATCATTTAAGTGAATTAAACCTTAGTTGGAATGATTGGAAAACACGACTCTTGAAAGCATTTCCATCTAATCGTAGTAAATTACGATTATTACGTGATTTGGTTAATATAGTCCGACGCCCAGATGAGCCTTACTTACAATTCTATTACGACAAACTTGCATTAGGTAATGCTTGCGGTCTACCCGACACACTCATAACAGAAGCTATAATAGGGACAATAGGTGATAATTTGATAGAAGTCGGCGCAATTTCTGCCGGTTGTCGAGACTCGTCAAGTCTGATTAGGTATTTGTCTTCATTTGCGCAAGCAGATTTCGGTGAAAGAAACAGATTAAAATACAGTCAAGCGAGATGTCATTTGTGTAAACGATACGGCCATGTCGCGATTAAATGCCCTACGAACAAGCATACGGCGAGTGATAACGATAACACTTGTTCTTTTTGTAAAAAACGTGGTCACGATGAAATGAACTGTTATACGAAAAACAAAAAATGTTCGTATTGCAATCGGACAGGCCACGTTAAGGACGATTGTTTAAAGCTACAAAATAGAAATTCACAGTCTGTTTAACTCGTCAAGTATGTGTAAACGAGACACAATAAAAATTCCATTGTTATGCGACTCTCGGCATTCGTTTGATACCTGACTGATTAAATAATTAATGACGCTTCAGGTAGCAGTAAATATTACATGAATGTTAAAATTAACGATGTAACACGTATGCATTTGTTGATTTCGGAAGTACGTGTATAATAATAACAGAGTCTGTTGCTAGGGAGTTACAATCGATTACGATCCATGTGAATCTGATTGCATTATCTAAGGATTTGGCGAATCAAAAATAATACCTGCAGGTACAACTTGGATTTATATAAATGCAGAAGACGAGGCGACCTGTGAGGCCTCAGCTTATGTGGTACCGGATTGCGCTCAAGACATAGGTGTTATTGTTGGTCAACCTTTCACAGAATATGCGGACGTATATGTTATAAAGACTCCAACATCGCTGCGCATGTATAATGCAAATACGTTTTCCGAACTACCTAAAATTCACGAAGACAACGAACGTTTTCAGCTGGTACCTACTGATGACGTTTGTATATTACAACCTGGCGTAAACCAAATCATAGTCACGTGTGAAGATCCCGTCATTGGGTCTGTTTTGGTTCTCCCCACTAAACGTAATAAAAATAGTACCCAGGGTCGTTCTCGGGCATGTGAAAATGTAATGGCTCGCGCTAAGTTGAAGCCCATTAACAATCCTATTTCTGATCATTCGATTCAGATGACTGATGGTAGTGCAATATATAATCTCACTGGTATGTCTTTCGAAATGAATATCAATGTTTAATTCAAATTAAATTCCATTAAGAAAGTCTGTATAATTAAACTTAAATCCCACAACTTACATTTTGTTTAAGGTTGCTTAACTTCTGTTAAATAAAAATACAATACGAGTATACTACACACTCAATTGTATCCCTGTGTTAATATTGATTTGACATCTATTATTGTAATATATTTATTAATATAATTCTTGTATTTACATTACTTTATGCCCTGTTTATGTTATATCGTTTCATATTGGGAGGATGTAACTAAGTAATTACATCTGTATAAATAGTATTTTAATTTATTCAAATAATTTTGCCAGAGTGCCATTAAAGGGTTGGACACTTCTTTACTACGCTCATGTTTTAATAACAGCCATAAATAAAGCTGTTAATTGTAAGTGTAATTTAATGTTTTACTTTGTTTGAACTTTTAAAGTCTAATTGTATATTTTACCTTGCGTCAATGTTGATTTGATTGCCATTAAGATACACTAATATCTTGTACTTTATTTACTTTACATCTTGTACTTTATTTACTTTACATCTTGTACTTTATTTACTTTACATCTTGTACTTTATTTACTTTACATCTTGTACCTTATTTGTATTTCTCTGAGATTAATATTTTCACTAGTCAAAGTGAACTACCGGCTCTTGTTGTATAATATCGGCATTAAGAAGTCGATAGCCTTAAGAGGCACATGTTGTAGAATATCGGCATTAAGAAGTCGATAGCCTTAAGAGGCACTTGTTGTAGAATATCGGCATTAAGAAGTCGATAGCCTTAAGAGGCTCTTGTTGTAGAATATCGACATTAAGAAGTCGATAGCCTTAAGAGGCACATGTTGTAGAATATCGGCATTAAGAAGTCGATAGCCTTAAGAGGCACTAGTTGTAGAATATCGGCATTAAGAAGTCGATAGCCTTAAGAGGCACATGTTGTAGAATATCGGCATTAAGAAGTCGATAGCCTTAAGAGGCACTTGTTGTTAAATATCGGCATTTAGAAGTCGATAGCCTTAAGAGGCACTTGTTGTTAAATATCGGCATTAGGAAGTCGATAGCCTTAAGAGGCACTTGTTGTTAAATATCGGCATTAAGAAGTCGATAGCCTTAAGAGGCACTTGTTGTAGAATATCGGCATTAAGAAGTCGATAGCCTTAAGAGGCACATGTTGTAGAATATCGGCATTAAGAAGTCGATAGCCTTAAGAGGCACATGTTGTAGAATATCGGCATTAAGAAGTCGATAGCCTTAAGAGGCACTTGTTGTAGAATATCGGCATTAAGAAGTCGATAGCCTTAAGAGGCACTTGTTATTAAATATCGGCATTAAGACGTCGATAGCCTTAAGAGGCACTTGTTGTTAAATATCGGCATTAAGAAGTCGATAGCCTTAAGAGGCACTTGTTGTTAAATATCGGCATTAAGAAGTCGATAGCCTTAAGAGGCACTTGTTGTAGAATATCGGCATTAAGAAGTCGATAGCCTTAAGAGGCACTTGTTGTAGAATATCGACATTAAGAAGTCGATAGCCTTAAGAGGCACTTGTTGTAGAGTATCGGCATTAAGAAGTCGATAGCCTTAAGAGGCACTTGTTGTAGAATATCGGCATTAAGAAGTCGATAGCCTTAAGAGGCACTTGTTGTAGAATATCGGCATTAAGAAGTCGATAGCCTTAAGAGGCACTTGTTGTAGAATATCGACATTAAGAAGTCGATAGCCTTAAGAGGCACTTGTTTTCAAAAGTTGGCATTAAAAGGTCAATAGCCTTAAGAGGTACTTGTTTTCAATAGTAGGCATTAAGAAGTCAATAGCCTTAAGAGTCACTTGTTGTTAAATATTGGCATTAGAAGTCGATAGCCTTAAGAGGCACTTGTTGTCAAAAGTCGACATTAAGAAGTCGAGTAGCCTTGAGAGGCACTTTTTGTAACATCGTTTTTAGGAAGACAGTAGTCTAAGGGGCGTGTATTTTGTAATATTTTGAATTGTCTGCTCGAGACGAGCAGTTGTTCAGTATGGCCGACTGTTAGACATTTCTGAACGCATCCTTTATTTGTAATGCGCGCGCATTGGCGCGCTAACTTGCTGTCATATATATCTCTCTCTCTCGCACATTGTTTGTACGCTATAAGTTTTGCTCGTGTTGAAATAAACTGATTAAAAGTTAAAAAGGGCGTTTCACTGGTTGTTTACAATAGATACAGTATACAATTTCAATCAATATTGAAAACGTCAGAATACTTAGAATTCTCTGAGCTAAACTTTAACAAGGGCTCTACTTTTGTCTCGCTTGCTACTGATATTTGTAGAATTTTTATTGATTTTATCGATTAAAAGTACAAAAATGTTTCGAAAATGGCGCCAAAAAAGTGTCGATAAAAAGGAGTCAAAGTCTAAACATCATTTAAAAAGATTGTCAATTTACAAAATAGTCACGGAATCGTATGGCACTCTACAATAATATAGTAATATTTCTGAATTTCAATTTCAAACTCGTATGAGAAGACTTATTTATTTATTTATTTTATTTTATTGAAAAGGCACACCAACAGTTTACATATTGTACCCACTTAACTAAGGTAACGTTGACAATGTTTATTATATTATATGTAGACCTATTAAAGGTGTACACAGCATTGTAGTAACGAAGACTTAAATTAAAAACAATAGGTACCTAACGTTTTGATATTTAATCCACTCTAGCTCATCTTAATTGAGGTTCTATGGCTAATAGGATTTCTTATAGGAAGTCCACTTTGCGAAAGTGGAGAAGAATGGGCTGCTTCCGGCGTGGATGTGATAACAAATGAAATTATGGATTCCTCGGAGAAATAATACGTCATTAGTCTTGCTCGATGAGCTCGGGCCGACGAGACGCTGTTTATTGTGGGGCGAGCTGATTTTAATAAGCGCTAGACATGGTATAAAATATGTGTGATTGTTTTTTTTTTTTTTTGCTTTTGGCATCATATCATTTATGGATGTTTATATGTATTTAAGTATTTATCATGCAAAGAAGTCCAGACACTGATTTGTTAAAAAACGTGTATTCTGCTGATGCTAGTAGATCAAAGAAAAAGGAAGGTCGATCTCAAATATTGCAAGGAGGTTGACAACGAATTAGTTGATACTTAGGTAGGAAAACCGCTCAAAAACTGCTCACCCCGGCCATAGTGACTGGCAAGAATTGTCGCCAGACCGAGATGCATAGCGTGATCTGGTGTCGGATCCCAACCCAAGACTCACTTTGGGTCGCTGAGTCATCCTAGTAAGATAGAAAAATACTTTAAGGAATATTACTTATACAAATGTATAAGTAATATTCCTTGTAATAAAAATACTTATAAAATATTATATTAGTATAAATATACTTACAAAAATATTTTTATGCCTCTCATTTTCTATCTAGATTCCATAATCGAAAATAACGAAAACAAATAAAATGTATCCAGCTCTGTTTCTCTCGAATCTAAAATTGAACATTATTTTTGGTCCACAATGCAAGTTCTCTATAATATTCTGGTTGCGGCCATACTTAGTGGTTCTGTGTCCTTATTTTATCTAAATCGTATTCTATGTCCCTCGCATAAATCGAAAGCTAAGGCACACATTGCGTGAACATTTTCTTATTTTCTCTGTAAACGTGCCAAGAACTGTAAATACGGATGCTTGCTTACTCGAAAAAAATAACTGTGTTTATCACAATTCCTTACATATTTATTATATTTGAAACAGTAAATATGCATATTGAAATTTATACCAGGTTGACCTGTAGGTATCTATGACTTTTATCGATAGAACGTTGAATTACTTTCATAGGGATTGAATTTCACTTTCAGAATGTATGTGCGAAAATACAAAAGCATATGCCAGTTGTATACTTATTTGATGGTTAGTACCTACTAAAAAAAAGATCAAATTAAATTATTTTTATGCTCCACAATATATCTAGCTAAAGCTATCTTCATTGCTAAATATAGAGTTCGATAAGTACTTTGATCAAATAGATCAGTGTTCGGAAACTAGGGTTGTTTCTAAATAAATCATGAGTTGTATGGAAATGGGCCAAGTTTGGAACATGCACCTCGAGACGGTCATAGAGTGACCGATACCAGCTGCTGCCGATATTACTCTACTTGATAATATAGTAAGTACTGAACTTAGTACAACTAAGAGCATATTAGATAATCATTGCAAAGGTTCTTAGCAGCTGCTACATCTTAAAGCTTTATTTCTTTCCTTTTAAGGATAAGTAGTTACTAACCTATCGATTAATTTATGAATAAAAGAGTATTATTAATATCGTATTGCGTATCGTCCATAGGTTGGTACAAAATGGTATATAAGTACAGCTTATTTAATGGTTGAGCTGATTTTTATTTAAAAAAACTTATGGACAGTTGCAAGAAAAAGATAAAAAGATCTTTATTTCTGCAGGCAAAGTACAAATTCATGTTTAATCCAGATGCAGGCTAAAACAAACGCTAAAAAGAACAAGTCTCACTCGCATAGCGAAGTAGACGTTTGCATTCTTCTCTTTCCAATTCATTTTGGATAGCTAAAAATAATTTCAGCTCCCCGAACTCCATTAAGAGCTGTTTTAAAAACTTCTCGCAGAAAACATTTAGGCGGCCAAAAAAGAATTAGCGAACTAGAAAATAATAAATAAAGCGGAGACTACGAAACAAGGTAGTGCTTTTCGAAAATCGTGTTTCGCTTGTAGAACACGGGGTAGATTGGGAAATTGGACGACTGCCATTGCAGTAAAAGTGGGAATAAATCGAGTGGGATGCATTTGCCGGGAATGACCCAGATCAAAAAATAACATTTGCAACTGTATGCGGTACAGCTTCGCTAAGGAACCCATAAACGTAAATCATGAGGATGGCTTTCATCTATATGTGCATCTGGATTGGGGGCCCATTTTTTTAACCCTTGTGAAATGAAATAAAACTCTAAGGGTAATTTAGTTAAAAATAGTAAAAACTGAAAGCATAGGGCCAAAAATTTCTTAAACATAAATTACAACTTTTATGGATAAATAACTTGGGCCCTCAGTCCAGATGGTGGCATAGCCTAATCTCAGTAAGTATTATCTCTGGTTTAATATTTTTTATTTAAGGATTTAGTTAAGAATTTCTTACATATTTTAAGAAATTCCCAAATCTGTAGAACATGGCGTTATAGATTTATGGCGGTATATCTAGGGCCCTCACTCCGTTATTGTCTGAACCTTAAAACATGAATTTATCTGAAAAATAAAAATTACTACTAATAGAAATGTTACTTATATACACTCGGTGAATTTCTTAAAAAGAAATAATGACTCAAAAGTTAATTGTTGAGAAGTACATGAAGGTCGTAACGTCTGAACTGAGAGCCCAATATTTTTGGCTTTATTGACGAGGCACAACATCATAGATTAACGCAAATTTAATGAGAATTTTAACATTTTCTTAATTAAATTATAATATAACGCCCGTTCATCTAAATTCCATATTTTAAGAGAAAAATAACTTTCAACTTTCTTTAAGAGAACAAATTGTAGGGTGACCATTAGTTTATCATAGTATTTAGGGATCGTCTATTAATTCCTTGAAAGTAACTTAACTAGTAACCAACATAGTTATACCTATTAGACCAAAAAAAAATTAAACTAAGACATGCATGAATCATACTCAAATCAGGTTATTTCAAGTGTCCAGCCGATGCGAGCTGAGTACCATACCTATCGATTTAACCCCCATTCTACAATTATTTGAAGTTTTCGAGATAACGTATTCTTTCGATATTTTTCATGAAACACCTATATGATGGCTTTAAAAATTATATATTTTTTTAGGTTAACTTTTCTTGGATATTTTAAATTTAGTCAGAAGCTATGGAGTACACATTGATGTAAAGTAAATATTTTTTTAATAATTGTACCGATCGTGAAATATTTTTAAGTATGATTTTATTTCATTTGCGTATTTCGACGCCTCTGGTGCTATAGTAAGACTGCGCTTTACAAAATATACACGTACACTATGATAAACTATGGTCACCCTACAATTTATTCCCTTGAAAGAAAGTTAAAAGTTATTTTCTCTTAAAATATGGCATTTAGAAAAACGGACGATATGTTACAATTTAATTAAGAAAAAGTTAAAAATCTTATCGAATTGGAGTTAATCTATGACGTTGTGCCTAGTCATTAAAGCCAAAAATATTGGGCTCTCAGTTCAGACGTTACGACTTTCATGTACTTCTTAACAAAGAACTTTTGAGTCATTATTTCTTTTTAAGTAATACACCGAGTGTATCTAAGTAACATTTCTAACAGTCGTAATTTTTATTTTTCAGATAAATTCATGTTTTAGGGTTCAGACAATAACGGAGTGAGGGCCCAAGATATACCGCCATAAATCTATAACGTCATGTTCTACACATTTGGGAATTTCTTAAAATATATAAGAAATTCTTAACTAAATCCTTAAATAAAAAATATTAAACCAGAGATAATACTTGCTGAGATTAGGCTATGCCACCATCTGGACTGAGGGCCCAAGTTATTTATCCATAAAAGTTGTAATTTATGTTTAAGAAATTTTTGGCCCTATGCTTTAAGTTTTTACTATTTTTAACTAAATTACCCTTAGATTTTTTTTTTATTTCACAAGGGAAAAAAAATGGGCCCCCAATCCAGATGCACATTTCATCTATTACGGACGCTCTGCAAAATGTACGCGTTGCCAACTGATAGAAATTGTCGTTGTAGGGCTTAGGTTATCTATTTTTTTTTGTATTACAAAATCCACAGCTCTTAAAGATGATAACATAATATACAGACATATCGGACTTACAGCCAATGACAGATTTACATTTTACGTCTATATTTAACGGTCATCACTTGTATTTATGTATTTACCATAAAATTAATATTCCTGGGATAGTAATTTTATGGTATTTACTATGTCCTACTACCTCTTTTCGGAAACTACTTTTTGCAGTGTGAAATATATCTGAATATTTGCTATTTATTTTTGTTGTTTTATTTAATCACTAGCACAATGACGCCACTTCTGTTGACATGTGTGTTTTTGTACGAAGTAACAAATCGGTTTTAGTGCAAAAAGTTTTTTCTCTTAATATAATTTAATTTTAGCCTCACCCTATATGACTTCGATAATAATCTTAATTTATTTATTTGATTCAATATTACCGCTTTTCATATTGATATCTATCATACCTTTATTGAAATTGATTGATAAGATAAAAATTCTATCAAATGCCTGCCGTTTGAGTCAAAGAAAATGAAGCCACATAATTTCTGGCTCCGAAAGTAATGACATATTCATAGGCGTCTACATAAATCGAAGCCGAATATCCGAATCAATTCGTAATTGGTTGAGCAAAGTCTGAATCCCCAGCAATGAGTAGACACGAACATAGAATAATTCTCGGTAATAACCGAAGCATGATCGGCATTTGTCGTGGCCACTTGTGGGCAACATATTTTGAGCAAAATTGAACAATATTTTTTTGTCAAGTGCCTCTATTTTTTTTGTTACGACAAAACCCATGTGATAGTAAGATGCTTATTTGTCGCGGTGTCCAAAATTGTAGAGTATTTATTTATCTGTCAGTTATAAAGGATCTGCGAAGGCAAACGAATGTGATGCTAACAACATCATCGCAATAGAGCAACCGAAATATCTGGCAAAATGTATTTACACACAGAAGTCACATAATGATAACCTAAACGATAGGAAGCCTCGGTAAGGAATAGTGATATACTAACTCATACATCATTATCATCATCATTTCCAGCCTTTATTCCCAGTTCATCCGGGGTCGGGTCTCCTAGTACATCTGCGCCAGAGAGCTCTGTTCTGGGTTGTCTGGGAAGGTAGTTATATCGCTTCAGATCTCTCAGCATATACTTACTCATACAGTACAATATTACTAGAAACTTTTTCCAAATGTGTAGTATTTGTGGCATGGCCCAATAAATACGACCTTACTTCATAAATCATGCGGACAGCGATACAGATTACACAGTTTATTGTTTTCTAGGCCTCCGACAATGTTTAAGGCGTCTTTACGATTCGAAGCAATTCTTCTAATCCATTAGGCCTGCTGATGTTCAACTTTTATGCGGTTCCTACCACCGAATGTCTCTCAGGGACGGGTAACATCGCTCAAATTATTTTCAGTGGGCCTTTTACGATAGTCGTATCTTTTTACACGCGCATTATGTGTAGATATGTGCACATAATGTTTAGGTGCGTTACGGGGTACGGGTGGAGTGTCTATAAATCGAATTCGTGCGTCGAATTGTATCTCGTCCGTGATGGTTCCTTATGGACAGTGCTAGCGATGTAGTGAAACATATTTTACCCTTAATTAAATATGAAATCCGTTTGTTGATTTGCATCATCACAAATAAATGTAGAAATATTCACATCTGTTAAAACTGAAATATTACCGTGTTTCTTGCAGTCACTCAGGCTCAGAATGGCCATTTTAATGACCATTAAGTTTAAGGTATTTTTTCTTCAAAACGCACGCAAATGTAAATATTCTTTGTAGTTTTCTTGCCAATGATGTGTATGCCTATAAATTGGTATATGTAGAAGAATAATACGAACTTGTTACTGAATGTTTTCTATGTATGCTGTTGGTGTACCATATTTAATAAAATAAAATATTAGTTATTTTCCATTGAGTTCATTTTACTCGTTTTTATATTATTTTAATATGAGCCACAGAAACCGCTTAGTTCTGTACTTTTCGCGTCTAATAGTTAGTTTTATTGGGCTTTTATCGCGCTAATCCGCTCGATTGATCCATTGTGCGTATGTTTTTAAACTCAAACCATCCCCAGCTTTCCCAAAAGGCTAGCGCGTTGCGTTTAATTTACTACAATATAATATCGAGAACAAATGATAAGTCACAGAAATTATTGCATAATCTCTTGTGATTCGTCGCTCGGAAGCGCCAGTATGTCTAGAGTTTGGGACCATTGACTTCTTGAGGAACAATCGGTTTTCGAACTAACGTTTCACTGACATTTACACTTTTTTAAGAAATGCGTGTTCAGGCTTCAGTTTAAGAAATCAACTTTATCTAATACTATAACACTAAATATAACATAAAGTCAATCACAGATAGTAGATAGTGAAGCGATTACTTTTAACTCGTCAAGTAGGTATGTGTAAACGAGACACAATATAAATTCCATTGTTATGCGACTCCCGGGTGTCGTTTGATACCAGACTGATTACCTTATTATTTTTCGTTAGAATTATTAGCTAAATTAGTCTAAAGTAAAAACAAACCCGTGGGATATGTGGCTGTTATAGGGCAAATAAATGTTTTATTTTATTCAATCTGAATAGGCAGTTTTGGCAAGCATTTACATATACTAAAGTGACGTCAGCGTAAATGTCAATTAGAAGAGGTTATGTCTGACATCGATTCCCTAAGCGGACTGATTACCGAGTGCGGTTTCGTCACCCGAGCCGAGCCTATCTTATCACACTGACGCACATCTCAATTATAGGCCACATACAGTCTCTGTGAGACGTGGTTTAAGTTAAGACTGCGTTATACCTTTACTGGAACAAGAATTGCAAGTTTCACTCATTGTTTACGTTGAGAAAAACAATAGTTTGTCAATACATAAACACAAAGTAAAATTACGTAAAAACTTAATGAAAAATCCTCTACTGAACTCTTATACATGAATCCGTAGCGGAATTGTTCTTCTATTGTAGCAATCAAAGTTTTATGGATTACCAGTTAATAAAAGTATGTCTTTAACACATTCCAAAAGTTAAGATTTTAACAACCCGCAATCATCACAAACCAACAGTAACCCTTTATTTGGAGCACACCCAGTTGTGCTCACAGAGTAGTCCAATAGCTCTGTGAGCTCAATAAAGAAGTTCAAAGCAAATAATTAAAAAAAAAACTATATCATTATCATCATCATCATCACCTCTAACAGCCAAAGGATTTTTGACTTTCCACAGCGACTGGTCGCAAGCAGTCTGCATCCAGTGAGATTCTGTGAACTAATTAAACTGTTTCAACTTCCACGAACTAGGATACGTAAGTCAATTATAGAGGGTAGAATTAGTGCAAGCGACACTAATTACATTGTCTTTTGACACCTAAAAACCTTAGGGAAATAGCTGGCAGACAAAAAAATTGTGTGCGCCCAACCTTATGTCCTTAAATTGGTCCTTGGTTTATTCAGGGTCAAGGACTTAGAGGAACCAAAGGTCAGAGGGTGTGAGGATCCGATGTTACTTTATCCGGGCTCAATTTCAAATTGGTATTCTAAAATTAGAAAAAAAAAACTTTTACTTTTCGTTCGGTTTATAAATATTTATATTGTATTGGATAAGTTTGAATGTCATTTTAAAACTGCAGAAGAAGATCTACTGAAGTCTTGAGTGTATGGTTTAAACCTATGCCTTTTTTCCAATAAAATAGAAAGAAGCGTACCAAAAAAATGACATTAAAAGTTCAAATTTCGAACAACGTTACTCCTGAATTTGTAGATCCATGGTGTTACTGGGGTAATAAAATATTTAGTTAGTGCCTTATTTTGTGCGTCCTATTATAAAAAGTGGTGTCGCTCATTAATTTGAAGAGATAAAAAAACATTTAACCTTGCGTGTCCCAGAGATTTTGAAATCTATTTGTCCTTCTAATTATTTCACCTTCATGATTAGAATATCCCATAACATTTGGTGCATTTATTAGTGAAAGATCTATTTGGATTCGGTTATAATTTGCGATCAATTGCGCGTGTTAGTGGTAAATTCCTCGGTGGCACCGGCCGAACCCACATAATTAATTATTGGGAATAGTTGACTTGACGGCGCAGTCTCAAGATTAGGATTGATAACTGTGTATTAGTTTAGCAGCTAAATTGTGTGTGGCAGATAAAATATTTCAGAAATATAGGAATATTCCTATATTGCACATTATGAAGATCAATAAAATTAACAATTCAGGCATTGCTAAAAGTTATCTTGCAGGTAACTTTCGATTAATAATATAGGTGTCAGGTGGTTAGTACTAAAGATTATTAATCTGTAATTAAATTGTCTTTGAATGTATTTTTTTTTACTAAGTTGTCTTTGAAAACCCAGTACTATACGAGTAGTCATGGCACCTTTCCGCGGGACAGAAATTCGTGCTCGTATTAGTTTTTGTTTATTTTATCTTTTAGTTAAGTAGGTATATATTATGGCCTTTACGTATAGGATTTTTAAATATTTTTCAAAATTAAAATATCGTGGTAAGAAGTGTTACCAAATCTTAATAACATGCGATTTTACTTTTATTAACGATTTACATTACAAAACTTAACTGCTAGTAACAGTATATTTGTTGCAGACACTTTTAACTCGTTACGGATAAATGACGCATAAAACAGCGTTCGCCGAATCCCGCCCTAGGGAGAACACACATAAAACGTTAGCTCAATGCAGTGCGTTCCAGCCCAACATCCAATGTCCTAGGCTCCACTATAACTCGGTCTGGCTCGCTCCGCTGACGTCATGTTCCATATTTTACACACTTAAAGCTGTTTGTCGTGTACCATTATACGCCATGTAAGGCCCCGACTTATTGCCAGCATAGAGGAATAACTCAGTTTAAATTGTTTTCAGAGCAACTCCCTAGCTTTATTGCGTTACATTGGAACGCTTTTTCATTGCAACGCCGTAATAAAATTACATTAGTATTAAGAATTATGAGCCTTTTCGATAAAATTTCGACAATGGCTTTTATGCTTTTTGTCTTAATGCCGCCCATTTACGTTGTATAATTTAACACTGAAATACTGAGTGGAATAATTCTTTGCGATATTTTCAGGAGTCGCTTTTTGTTTTTAATTTGTTTTGTCTCCGGAGAGTCTGGGGGTTAATTTGGAGACAAAACGAAGAAGTATCTTACTTATCCTTTTAAGCACCGATCTGTTACAGTAAACAATGTTGTTTTTGATGTCGTCTTATAATTGCGTATAACGACAAGCATCGGTAAGAATAGACAAAAAATAAATAATGTCTTAATTAGGTATTAAAAATTGTTAAGTTACATCGATATAGAGGATGTGGCCTGTCATAGGAAAAAATATATAGGCCCTTCATTGCCAGTAATCAATTCTAAATGGTTTTAATTTTTTTATGATAGATTTATTTAAACAAAATAAATGGAACCAGCTATAACACATTGCTGGTTCGATGGCAACCATATGGGTCTAGTCATAGAACTTGACATTGTCATTTACTACAACGAGTTAGTGATTTTGATATTCCCTACAGTGATCAGGTATTATAACTTTGAATTACTATTATCTCTAAGTAAAGCATTTTAGAACACTATGACCAGCTCAAAGTAACTAACTACGTTTACTCTGTAGAATTAAATAATAATTTTTGCTCCTATTACAGGCCACAATTTAAAACCCAATAAAACGTGGCAAACGTTAAGCGTTAACACTAACAAAAATTTATATTTACTTTAATTTATATCACGTGACATATCAATTTTAATGTCAAGGTTCAAACACGACTGCATGTCTTTTGTGGTTCAAATCCCTTGGATTTGACGTAAAACACTTCTTTGTAATAAACAACACATAGTTCATTAACCCGTCACCCAGGTGGCACTGCCACCCCGACTATATTAATGCGCCATAATTTTAATATCCGATATTTTCCCCATCACGTCCCATGATAATTGAATACGTGAGATGCAATTGTCAGCTATTTATTACGCTTGTGTGAGTTTCTTTTAACGATTCTGCTTTGCATTTTATTAAGTGGCCTGTAAACTTTATGTGATGCAGAGTCAGTAGTGCCTTGCATTCTAGATTGACTGCCTGTTCTTACTTAGCTTACACAGTGCCTACAAGTAGACTATAAAGAACGCGACTCACACACTATCCCAAAATGATAGTAAGTAATTGAATAAGGGTTTAAAAACGTTCTGTTGTGTAAAGTTCGATAGTAGAACAAAAGTCAAAACCTTTTAAACTATTTATAATACCATTTTTTGAAAGAAGTTTTCTTCTTTTTACATGCATTATATGTATAACTGACCATTTCAACTAATAGTTACCATGTCAGGTGGAAAATGAGTAGTAGTGACTACGAGTTGAAATGAAAGAATACTTTTAGACTTCTACTGCGTGTATAATTCGTACTTTTTAGCAACATCAAAATTTCAAGGGAAGTATTGTATACTGAAGTATCAAGTAACATTATAATTCATTAAGTAAGTAGGTAAACTAAGTAATTCAATATGAGGAACTTTGTCTACGTCGTACATTCGTAGCATATTCTTTGCTACGGCTGTAGTGTAGCAAACAATACAGTGTCCTATGCGAATGAAAAGTTATTTCACATTGGTTTTTAAATATCCTTCTTTGGACTATATACAAAAAACGATTTTTCTATTGATGTATGAGTGTGAATGGGTCAGATTTATTCAGTTTAAATAGAAAGTCTGCGTCAATATGAATATTTTCATAGTCAATCAAACGATAAAATTGCGACATCTAGCTCCGTTTGAATTTTAAATGAAACTATGTGGGCATTTAGAATACCGATCAATATAAAAGTGGAATCTATTGGTATTTTTTTTTCATATTTCGATGTGACTTGTTAATTTTATATTTATGTAAGATTAAAAAAAAGAGTAGTTGTAGAGTGTACCTAATTTAGCATTTTCTGAAAAATACTTTACTTTAAACCAATACTACTTATACTTTACTTAACTTTTTTTTACCAAAACTTTACTTTAAACTCTTAAAATAAATGAAATTAAAGATGCTCCTGTAAAAAGAAATAAAGATAGTTTTCATGAGCCGCAATAATTATATCTGATTTTTTCAAATAGTCAATAGCTATGTCTATTTATCCCTTACAGCTTTATCCTGTTATCCGTTTGACCTTATTTAGGAAAGGTTTTTTAATAAAATATTTTCTCCTTACATTGGAACGAAGGGTACAAAAGAGATTCAGGTAATAAAAAGTTATGACAGCTGCCCTTAACAATAGGGATCTACCAAAAGCGTATTATTATAACACATGCCTGTAAGTTGTTTTTATACGAGTGAGTACAATCATTAACTATATCAATAAAAGTTTTAAAATTTAAGGATGAAACTATAAATCAACTAAAATTACAAAACTTTTTGATGCTTTTTTAACATTCACGATTTAAAGTTGGATTATTATTTAAAAAGCAATCAGTATAGTTGAAAGCTACAATTTTATTTGTAATTATCGTAAATTAACAAAGGTATAAAACTGCAAATATTTCCCATAGGGCTAATTCCACGGTCGATTTGCAAGTTTCATTTGCTGTTTTTCCAAAATGAGTGTAATGTGTTTTAATCACAGTAATTAAGGCGATATGAATAGTTGACTTCGCGTTGAAACAGGGTAGGTATCAAGCGGTCTGTGTCCAGTTTAGTATGCAGATCGTTTGCTCATATTGTTGGTGGACATTCTACGTTATTCCTGCGGTCGATGGGTATCCGACCTGGAACTTTTATGCAAATTTTTCGTGAGGGCCTATGTTAAGCAGTGGACGGCCTTGGGTGTTGATGATGATGATGGGGTAGATCCCTACATATAATTTTCCCTTTGAATTCAAATAAAGCTCAAGTTCAAACTCTTAAGGTAGCGGGAGAAGACTTGATATGTCATGTGGCATGATGCTGTGTAAGCGCACAGAGTAGCCTGGACTTTTTAGCACCCGAAAGAAATATACGATTGACGAAAGGCGTAAAGTATTTCCATTACGTTGTAAAATAAAAAGATAATATCCCCGTGTAAGTTTGACCAGATTAAAGACCGGGCTACGTGTTGAGTCTACACAAAATATAACATTTGTCTATAATTTAAAAACTGATGTTATTAATATAAATTGCACTTGTAAAAAGACAACTGTGAACCTGTGACAGACGAGGAATTGAGGAGGACTGATGTTATTGTTTGTTTGGTTGAAGGCGCTAATCACAGGAACTATTGGTCCGGTTATAAAATATATTAGATACATTGTTAAATAGTGACTTTATCGGGGTAGGCTTTTAAATTAGTTTAATGCTTAGAGGTTTATAAATATTTTTGCTACGATCTACGAGAAATGCGAAGTAAAATCAAATAAAATTTAATAAAATCATACCAAATGTTGGTTTAATTTACACCGGCATTTATAAATAACAAAGTATGCAGTCATTTCTTTGAAGCCAAATAACAGAGTAGTGATGAGAAAGGGTATTTCATATCGACAAATAAATATAGGAATTCTGTCAATTACTTCCTACTATTCGACTGTTGATTGTTGCCATCTTCAATATTGAAAAAACTATTGGTTTCGTTTTGAATGGTTGAATGTAGTTTTGCAGAAGCACAGAAAAAAAGCTTTACGTAAGAACACGGAATCATTTTAAAGGCATTGACATTGACTTGTTGGCTTTTTAAACAGACGATTGCGATTCCTAACGTCTTGCTTAAGTTACGATCAGTAATTAAAATCTGTGACTTGATAAAAATAATAATATTAAGGAAATCTAAGGGAAAGAGAAAGACCTAGAATATCATGCACACATTTACACTGTCTAGGGATATTTTAGATTTACTCAATTAAATTAAAATTTATTAAAAATAACGTACAACATGTATATATAAAAAAAAACATTTATCAGAATTTCATACATCATATCCCTAGACGTGTTGAGTAGTATACATGCCTCTTACATAAGAAAAGTTGGATGCAAAGTCGTACCACGAGGTTAAAGCAATGGCATAGTCTGAAGAAGAATGAAGAAAATTCCACTGAAAAGAGCAAAGCTCTAGAGAATTTAAAAACTAACACTATATTTAAAATGTATTTTACAAAACGCTGTATCTAAATATTTCTCTATTGAAAAATAAATTTCAAGATTCGCGTCTCAAAATGCCTTTTCAAGCGCGTAGCTTGTAACGTGTAGTGCCGATTCTTTTTCCGTCACTACGTCGCTTCTTTCAAATATTCGTCGTGTTTCCACTGAGCATTTTTATTCACACTTCCTTCGGTTACCTGTTGGCTGTTACTTTTCATACCATGCTTACCAAGAATTTTACGGGTGATATCGTGAATTAAATTTCGTTTTAGAATATTTTATTTGGTTTAGAATGTTTCTTATCACTTAGTGTCAAATTTGAATTCTTAAAAGATTAAATAAGAAACCAAAAATTGCGCACGGATGGGACATCTTTATGGCTTACCGGGTCAACTACTCTTCCAATTGCTACTATTAGCTACCGTGCTGTCGGTCCGACCGCGCGAAATTCTTGGTCTCTTATGGATACGTCATTGCGTGCTATCTACCCGTCTGTTTATGCAACTGTTATTTTATTTTATTTGTCTGGAAGGTTTTTTAGTTTATGACAATACTTGCTAAGCGTAGTAAAAGTATAGAGCTGTAAATGAAGACTCGGTTTGTCATACTACATTTTTTTAAAATATAAAAAATATATTACTTCATTAATTTTTAACTGGTTACACGCAGAACATTTTTTATATATTTTTCCGTAACTAATTATCGAATGCCATGAGAGTCATTTCACTACTTTTAATGATGAAGCACCCTGGACTACTTACAAACACAACAAGACTCATATAGAACATCCGCAAAAACAGTTTAGCACTAGTCTTTTCTCCGCTAATCAAGTAGGATGTTAAGTAACAATTATCTCTGGTACAGCCGTTCCCGTTTACTGCAACCCAGTTTTATGTTACACAAACGTGTCTGAGCATCTTATTTACGAATAATAAAAACAAGGAAAAGCAATGAATCTCTGGCCACTTCATCTTGCCGGTTTAATATTTTACGTGACCTCTAAAATTTGGGTAACGTCGCTCGGCTGACGGCCGGGCGCACTTTTCATTAAGTTCTGATTACCGAGAGTTCTGTGCCGCGAAGAACCCGGGATTTTTGGCGAAGTGCAAAAGTTTTATGATATTATGATTACTTGCATGAGACGAGCGGACGTGACGACTTGACGTCGGTGATTATGCAGCGTGCAGACGAGACACGGCGTAATTAGCGGAGATGGTGTCAGAGAATATATTTCCGGATGGATTTTCGGGATGATATTTAAATTGATAAATACTGTTCCGTTACACAAAATTATAAATAATGTGTACAGGTAGGCACTACAGGTAGGTACTATCAAACTAATTGTTCAACTTATTAGGCTGTTTATGTACACAATTAATGACCGATAACGAATAGATATAATAAGCTGGATACCATACTACGAGTAAATGTACGATATGCCAAGTAGGTACCTAAATGCCTACTTTTTTAGTAGAGTAGATACAAGACACACTAATGTATGACATTAGTTTGGGTTTTATTATGCACAACCTTCGTTAGAAGCAACATTATAACTTTAGTATATTGGACTTACTTTTTAAAGCGTTGATAACAATTTCGTATATCAAAACTGATAATCTAATGATTGTAGGTATGTCATAATCTTCGTCTTGTTTATGAAGTGATACTTCTGTTAAAATACTTTTCATCTTTGCCAGGCCAGACAGATCGCTCATACTGCTAATAGAGTGGGATACTCATTCCTCGGTACGTGCTAATTACTGAATTCTCTTACTTTATGGCCAGAATCATGCGGACTGTCGTATGCGCACATAAACGTTGAAATCATTTCTAAGGCGGGATGGGTATGAAATCCTAACGATACTAAACTTGCTTGCTTTCAGGTTTGCGTCTGTGCAGACAGCAATATGATTTTAATATTTTTGGTGATTATAATAAGTTTGACGACGCGTTTGGTGTAGTGGTTAACACTGACTACTATGCTAGGTGTCGCGGGTTCAAATTCCGCAAGGGCCAAATGTTTGTGTGAAATGTGATGGGCACGAATATTTGTACCTAAGTCATGGGTGTTTATATGTCTTTAAATATTTATGTGAGACGCGCCCGTCATACCTAATCGTTGTTTGATATTCGTTACACAAGGAAAAAAATACCGTGCCTACTCAGAAACCAAGACAATTGCGGTGTGTTTTCTGTCGTTTTTTTTGTTATTATTTAATTAGTAACAAGTTTTAGAAGAATACGACTGGCATTTGTAGTAACTGTTCTTCTTTTTATTTAGCCTAGGCATTTCCCATTATTTAGGGTTAGCTCTCTTCGTTTTGCGGTGCCAGGACAGTCTGTCCTTGTAACATATTATTATGTGTATGTTTAAATAATTTCATTTATTATATTAAGTATAAGAAATAAGAAGGTAGTATGTTTAGCTATGTTTTTTTAATTACCTATTGTTATAAACTTTATCACAGTAAGTTTTTTACTTTTCTTGCCCCTATCACTTTATTTGTTTGCACCGCCTGTATTTTTCCCCTAATCAGACCTGGGTATTGTTGGCGAACACACACTTCGAATAAAACACTGACTTCAAAATCAATAATTGTAATCGTGACCACAAATTAATAATGAAATTCGTACTTAATTCTATAATTTATCACCATTTTACGAACGTCCGTTGTTACTTTTTTTTGCAAAACTCCTGTCCATAGACTATATAGAAAGTCAATGTTGCCACTCGTTACCGATTACCGATAATAAATGATATATTTTTAAACTAATTATTAAAACTAATATACAAATAAATCTGAAAAATAATAAAATATCTGAATTAGATTGCATTTGCTAACAGACGGCCGTCCTGGAGATGGAATGTCCCTATTCCAGTCCGGCCATTCGATAGAATTGTGTGTCTCTGTACAAAAAAGAAACAAAAACCAATATACAACATAAAATAGAATATATAAAAAAAACGCTTTGGTATTTGACATCACATAATCAGTGTTTAACATTTTAAGTACTTTTGGGGCATATCTCTCTGCTTCGGGTATATTGATCCTTCTTATTGGATTTAATCCAAGCATTTGAAGTTAACATTCGGATTATTCATAAAAAATAACTACAAAAAAAACAATAACGGTAAGTAGCTAATCATGCATGACTAATTTTATCTAAGTTATATTGCAGGCAATTAACGATATCCTTTAACGTCTGAGGAGTTGGTTCATGTTGCTGGTTCCGTCTTCTGACACTGCAGTTATAAGTATCTTTCTTTTGCAGGAGACCTGTAAAGCAGAAGAATAAATTATTATTGAGATCAAAATGTATTTTATTTATTGTACCCTGCTTTTTACTCAATTAATTATTTGCTTCTCCTAGTTAACAAAATAATACTAAAGGTATTAGGATAGTTAACTAGATACTTAGAGACAAGAATAAGGTAGAATAATGGCTTCATAACATAACGTGTGTTTTAATCAAAGTTTATGTAGCGCGAAGCGATGAGTTATGAAAGGAGCGAGCGGCCAGTTGTAGTACATTCGACACAAAAGTTCGTTTGTTCACTACATTAGTAGTATATCTCACACATAAGTGGTCACTACAATAGTAGCATATCCCACATATAAGTGGTCACTACAATAGTAGCATATCCCACACATAAGTGATCACTACATTAGTAGTATATCTCACATTAAAAGTAAGTAATCGCTACTTCAGTAGCATGTCCCACATTTAGGTTAAATGATCACTACAATAGTAGCATATCTCACACAGTAATTAAGTGATCACTACATCAGTAGTATATCTCACACAATCATTAAGTGATCACTACATTAGTAGTATATCTCACACAAAACTACGTGCTTAGTACAATAGTAACAAATCTCATACAAACATCAAGCCAATTACCACTTTGGTAGCGTAATGTCATGTTACAATTAAGCGATCACTACAATAGTAGCATGTTTCATCAAAGGTAACTACATTAGTAGCATATTCATATAATACCGCAGTATAAGAGGGTGGTAACAATTTGTTATGTTATAATACTCACTCGAGTTTATTCCTGTTCGAGCCAAAGATATTTTCCTTTTACAGCCTGTAATCAGATGCTTGTGCGGTAACCTGCAAGAAGTAGCTGATGGGATGGGATCTCGTCAATTGTCCTTAGGAACAGACTCGAAAGGATGAAAGGTGATGTATGAGGTTACGGTTAGTGCGATTAATAAAATTAAATGTGATCTAGTTGTCTGTCTCGCTACACTCATCAGTAGAGTCTTCCGAGTCCAATTTGTCGGTATCATCATTGTCACATGCAAAGGTGATCCACTTTTTCAGTGAGTCCGCGGGATATACGCTTTTATATTTTCGTTTCGAATAACCATCTATGCTGGAAATTTCATACCTGTCGTTGTCGTGTATAGCACTCACTCTAAACGGACCACGAAATTTCGGGCACAATTTCTTGCTTTTACCGTTAGCGGGGAGATGATAGTTAGGTATCATAACGAGATCACCTACTGCAAAGAACTTTGTAGGTGCTTTCTTTTTATCGTAATGCTCCTTCATCACGCGTTGGCTTTGATTTATATTATTTTCTGCTTGAATACGAATTTCCTCTCTAGATTCGTTTAACAAACTGTCAGATTTCTGTGACAGACTATCTGAGGCATTGGTGTCTTTGATTGCATTTTGAATAGAATTCAATATAGCTCCTTCACTTGGATTTACTGTACTACGACCAAAAACTATCTCAGATGGAGTAGCACCGGTACTTTTGTTTCGGGTATTGTTTAAGCTCCATTGAACTTTGTGAATGTGCGTATCCCAATCTCTTTCGTCTAGGCCGTGGTTTGACGCCGCCAATGATTCTAAGATTGTGCGGTTATATCTTTCAATCTGACCATTCGCGCGGGGAGTGGCAACCGCATTCAAAATATGTCTAACACCTATTGATTTCACATAATTTTTAAATGTTGTTGATGTGAAGCTAGTACCTCTATCCGATATAATCACCTTTGGACTTCCTATGACGCTAAAAATGTCACACAGTATTTTTATGGTCGTTTTACTTTTTAAATCTTTAACCGCTTTAACAAAGATGAATTTACTAAAACCGTCGATTATACCTAAGATATATGAATTTCCACGCTTACTCCTAACAAACGGTCCGAGGTGATCCATATGAAGCGTATGGAACGGAATGTTCCCCTTTGGTATAGGATGTAAGTATCCGCTACTTTTAGTGGTTGCCGATTTGTTGTATTGACAATTCATACATGCTGTGACGTACTTACGGACAAACCTGTTCATTTTAGGGAACCAGTAATCCTGTTTTATTTTAGCTAAAGTTTTGTCAACTGAGAAATGGCCCGCTTCATCATGGTTAAGTTGACAAATACGCCATTTCGCGTTATTTGGCACAACCCATTTCAATTCACCATTGACTTTCCTGTAAAATTTGTTATCCTTTAAAACATAATTTTCCAGTACGTCTTTAATATCCTTACTGTCACTAGAAAGTATAAGATTGACAAATTTCAGCTTTGGGTCTGTCATCTGGACCGATTTTAACCACTCTGTGGTAGTGGTAATAGTCATAATTTCATAAGTGTCTACGTCATCTCTGTTACATTCTGAGTTTTTATTGGGAATGGGGTTTCGGCTTAGGGCATCCACGTGGCGCATGCTTTCGCCTGGCCTGTATTCAATTGTGAAGTTATATTCTTGGAGCAACAACCACCATCTAGCAATACGAGGAATGAGGTCGCGTTTGGTTAGAGTTGTTCTCAAAGCATTACAGTCAGTACAAACTTTAAAGGGTATTCCTATTAAGTAAGTACGAAACTTCTTTAGTGTCAAGACTACGGCCAATGTTTCGAGTTCATACGAGTGGAAGTGTTCTTCATCTCTGGTGGTTTGTTTGCTGAAGTATGCGACTGGCTTGAGTGGGTCTTTTTCATTCGGTTTCTGCAATAATATGCCGCCCACGCCCAACTTGCTCGCGTCACAGTGAACTTCTGTTATGTATTTTGGGTTGAACAATGCTAGAATTGGTCTTTCCACTAGTTTACTTTTGATTTCTTGGAAGGCTGCCATCTGTTCCGGTCCCCATCTCCAGGGAACATCAGCCTTTGTAAGCGTGGTCAGTGGTTTTGCAATACTAGCAAATCCAGGAATGAACCGCCTAAAAAAACTGGCTAGCCCAACGAATTGCCTAACCTGGTGTACATTTGTAGGAGTAGGGAATGATCCTACTGCTTCGGTTTTCTTAGTCCCTGGTTTTAATCCCTCTTTAGATACCTCGTAACCTAAGTAGTCTAGCTCTTTTTTGAAAAAGCAGCATTTAGACAGATTAAGCGTTAAGCCTGCTTCACGTAGCGATGAGAGAATTCTACGTAATTTATTGAGACCTTCGTCAATTGAAGCAGCTGGTGAGAGGAGGTCATCCATATACGGAATGGCTAAATCGTATCTATCTTTGCCAAGAGCCTTATTAATCATGTGTTGAAATACCGCTGGAGCATTAACTAGTCCAAACGGCATACGCGTATATTCGTAATGCCCGTCGGGCGTTACGAACGCTGTCAGATGTCGCGACCCCTCGGCCATCGGGATTTGGTAGTACCCCGATTTTAAATCGAGACTTGTGAAATAGACTTTGTCACTAAGACGGTCCAGTTGATCGTCTATTACAGGCATAGGGAAGGAATTCTTCACAGTTTTCTTATTTAATGCTCGGTAATCAACGCATAGGCGGTGTTCCCCATTTTTCTTTTTTACCAATACGATTGGACTTGCGTATGGTGAATTTGATTCTTGAATGATGTTTGAATCCAACAGCTCACTTATCATGTCACGAACGATCAATCTCTCGCTATACGGTAATCTATATGGTTTGTAAGACACTGGCGTATTATCTTGTAATTGTATATGCATCTCCGTTATATGAGTCGTTCCTAATTCATTCAAATGTAGTGCGAAGCAATCCCTAAATTCATTAAGTAAAGTCAAAAGTCTCTGTTTCTGTTCATTAGTTAAGTCAGTGCCAATATTTAACATTTCTAAAGAAATAGTTATAGTCTCGGGGTTATGAGTATGATCCATTAACGTTAATTTATTTACCTGGAGTTCTGTGAAAGGTTGTGATTGTAGGAAGCCGTCTTGCAGGTTTAACAAATTAACTCGAGCTAAGAGTTTATCCTTTGCCAGTGATACACTTTCATTACACAGATTTACAACCGGTATATCACCCTTACTTTCCTTAATGTGGTACAAGCCTGGCAACGTCATAATTTCTTCGCCATTTTTAAAAGAGACGTTTCCAGGTAAGTAAACGTATCCTGTGTAATCTTTATCACAGCGTACTTTAATTGTCTGCATGCCCTTTACCACCACGTTGTCTAGGACGAAAAGCTTTGACTTATCAGTTGTCGCTTTATCCGTATAAAGGATCAAAGTAGTGTTTGATTTAAATACTATAACATTTGGCATCTCTGTGATATTTTGCCCTATTAGCATGTCTGTGTTAAGAAATTGGTCTGGTATCACAAATGCTTCAACAACTGCGCTCACGAAATCCACCTGTACATGAACGTGTACTTTCCCTATAGGTTTTAAAGTGCCCAAAGCAAATCCTTTGATTAGTGTTAAATTTTCGTTGGTAATAGACAAATTAAGTGCTTCAGCGATACTCTGTTTTATAACTGTGCATTGACTACCGAAGTCAATGAACGCTGTTTTTTGTTCTCCATTAAGTTTAATAACCTTGTTATAAATATTATTGTCATCAGTCTCGTTTTTAGCTACTATTCGCTGAACTTTATTTATATTATTGCCATTGTCACCGTTAGAATTCCTGTTATCTTGTCTTCGCGATTCTGTGACTGCTCCTTGCCTACAGTATTCAGGTAGATGACCTAATCGACTGCACTTAGGACACTTCTGGGCTTCCTTTCGGCACTTAGGGGCTATGTGCCCAGGTTCACTACAATTATAACATAACCGGGAAGAAGACGAGTTCTTAGGGTCTTTATGACTTTCCGTGCTTTTAGCAGAGTTATTGTATGTTTTCATTGACGTGTTCAGTCTTTTACTGTCTTTATTTATGTTCTTCATACTAATGCTACGAAGATATTTAAGTAGTTTGTCAGGCGATTTGAAATTAGCGCCTTGTGCATTTAGTTTTATGTTGTGATCAAAAATACCATGGATTATGCAGTCAACCGCGTCTTTTCCTTTTATGTTACAATGACTGACTAATTTGGCCTTATCATAGAAGTATTCTTCCAGAGATTCATCTCTTCGGCTTCTTCGTGACAACATTTCCGTTAGCCTGTCCGCATAATTTCGATCATCTGGGAAGTGTCGCAGTAATTTACTCTGCCACTGTTTCCAAGTAAAATTTACTGAGGATAATCCTTCGTACCATCGGCGTGCTAGACCAGTTAACTTTGGTAATGCATGAAAAATCGTTTGCTTATCGCTCCACTGATATATTGCGGCTGTTTCATTGACTTTTTTGAGCCATGACTTTGTAGATTGAGTTTTCTGACTGGGATCAAAAGTGGGAATTACATCATGAGCACCTACGAACGTATTTCGACCATGGTTACTGATAGCGTTTATGAAACGATTCATTATATCGGTTTTGCTTCGATTTCGATGAGGTCGGTCAGTTTCACGCTTTGATTTTGAATGCCTCGTCCTATAACGTGAACGTCTTGAGCTTGATGATGATGAAGTTGTTCGCGAGCTACCGGTTATATCGGTGCTAGTTGAGCTATTAGTCCAGGTTTCCCTCGAACTAGAGGTTTTTCCTTGTCTCTTTCTGTTATGCTTGACACGGCTACGGCTTCTGCCCATTCGTCTTTTCCTGTGACGCTCGGCTCGGGAAGTATCATGACGCCTGTGCCTACGCGTCGTTTTGACAGCTCCAGATGAATGGCTAGATTTAGATCTAGCTCTCGACTCTCGAGACCGGGCTCGCTTGCTAGCGGGTGAGATCGATCTATCAGTCTCCTTTCTTTTGCGCGATATGTTAAAAGTTGGAGTATGGGCACTACTGTCAGAGTCCGACATTATAGTCTTTTAATGTAGTTAGTAGGATGTTAAGGGACAATTTAATTTGCCCATTAGCCTTTTCGTTTCGTAATATATAAAAACGTTAAATCTGTGAAGTCGTTTTGCTTATATTAAGAGTAAGAAAGATAAGGTTCTTAAAGTATTAGTCTTTTTTTTAGTCACAAATGAACTTAAGTAAAGATTTGGTATCGGCTAATAGACCGGTTACAAACGACCCGGTAGGTACTCGTGTCGTGTGTGAATAGTGGAGTATAGAATTTTAGGTAAGTACGGTAAGGGAAGATAATGTACTCATTATCCACAACAAAACATTTACAAAACATTGTAAAGATTCGTCACCCGTGTGTATTTATCAAATCTATGCATGTATAATAATATGTTCAGCAATAAATTGTATGAGTTAAAACATAGTTTAGTATTTATTTACTCATCCACAACCATCATAATTGCAGAGAATGTGATAACGCTTGTATTTTGCATAATACGCATTAGAGTCGTTAATTTATTAGGACTATGTGATTGTTATTATCGTATGCTTTAAAATTATGAGTTAGATAGATTGATTCCATAAAATTGTAGTAGTCAGAGACCATATTTTTGTTCAAAGTACAACGTCGAATATTGGTTTTTATATTCGTGTTTATAACAATAAGATAAAGGAATGGCAGGCACTCTTACGTCATAATAGGGAAATACCGTTTTGTTTTAATTAAGAAAGTATTTGCAAGGCTCGGTGATTGGTTATAGACCAATGCTTTTTGTTTATTGATTGTAGATAACAGTAACAGACCCTAGTATGACGTACATGTTTTGTTTGGTAATTGCGTTAATAAAGGTTAAAATAGGTAAATGAACACAACATCGCGCGTAAACAATGAACAACAAACACATACCTGTGTGGGTGTAGGACTTACGTAGCCAGCTTCTGAATTTGTTGGCGAACACACACTTCGAATAAAACACTGACTTCAAAATCAATAATTGTAATCGTGACCACAAATTAATAATGAAATTCGTACTTAACTCTATAATTTATCACCATTTTACGAACGTCCGTTGTTACTTTTTTTTGCAAAACTCCTGTCCATAGACTATATAGAAAGTCAATGTTGCCACTCGTTACCGATTACCGATAATAAATGATATATTTTTAAACTAATTATTAAAATTAATATACAAATAAATCTGAAAAATAATAAAATATCTGAATTAGATTGCATTTGCTAACAGTATTGTTAAACTGATGAAAACGATTTTGGCATTTATTCCGCCATTTGTTCATATCTTTGGGCATGAAGTTTTAAATAAATAAATTATGTCACCTAGCCAAAACAACATCGTTTTGAGATTACAAAATTGTTTTTATTATTATTTAAATCTCGTTGTTGCTCTACGTACAATTACAGTTGCTTAAACTTTGGGGTCATTCTGGTGATACAGATGTTAAGTTAGAAAGACGCAACAAGTCTTAACCGCAAGTTAAAGCGGTCAGCATTAACGTCAGTTTGCTAACAAACACACGAGCGAATAGATACGGACAATTAAGAGAAGAAACTGTAAGCTTAGGATCCGACCCACAATGAAATATGTGTTAAGCGTTGTACAATGTACCGGGTGCTAAGTAAACGGTTCTAAGTATATTAAGTAACAGTGTTTCATGGAAGTGGTTTGTTAACTTATTGATAAATTAGGCTTAGTAAATAATATATTTGACATAACTTAGGAAATAAAGAGCTATGTTTCTAACAAACTTTGTTTTTATAAACAAAGAATTGCACTTGTAAAAAGCAACTGAGTCGGACAAGGAATAGAACCCCGTATCGAACCATTTATAATAAGTTTGTAAAGTGACAAAATACTATATAAAGAAAAAATACATTTATTATAATTAATGAATTGATTATTAAATAATCTATGTACCAAACAATAATTTTCTTTTTTCTATGTTAATAGACTACTGTTGCAAGAATCCTAACTTTTACTGACTATCGTATTTATCATCTCAAATTATGGCTTCTTGCCGTAAACCATATAGCAAAGCTGCAATTTGTACTCGTACGGGATACATTATAAACAGAAATATGAAAATACAGGTGCACGTGGACAATTTCGACGCAATATTAATATTTACCGAGACGTCCAAACAAAGGCTGCATTCATATTCACCCCACGAAAACAAGTAGATAAAAATGCAAACACGCGCAATTGTGTCTCAACGAACAGAAGCGGACATCAAATGGCAGGCAAAAGCAGAAGACTCACTCCATAAAATTGGACGTGATTCTAGTGATGCTTAAACTAAAAGTAATGTAAATGTATCTTTATCTTTTATATGAATGAAAAGAGCCAGACCATAATGATTGAGAGAATTCAAATAAATACCTGTCAGTTGCAAAGAAAATTTAAAAAACTTAGCTAACGCTTAGTTTTCACAGGGATTTGAGAAGTCTTCATATAGCAAAACTTTTTACGGAACTACGGAAGATACGGAAGACTTATTGTGTAAAACACAACATTAGAGATTTCTTTGTAACTGTGGTGTTAAAGCAGATACGAACTCGGTGGTCGTTTAGTTACACCGTTAGTACACTAACGCATTCGAATGCAGAATACGCATATGCTATGTCTTGCTCTAATATAGCTAAATGTGATGGTTAGTAGCTGAACGATTTACGCTACCGACAAGGATGCAACTATCACATATAGCTATGTTAGAGCGAGACATTGCATACGCTAAATGAAACATTCCGCATGCGAATGCGGCGGCGGACTAACGGCTTTACTGTTGCCAACTGTTGACAAACCCCACACAAATCATTTTATAATTTGTATAGCTAAAGTAACAAGAATCTTGACTTATAAGCGGATCTTCTGTTCCCACTTATACTGTGCGGACATAGTGGCGCGTTTTGGGCAAAGGAGAAAACCAACATATTCCGGACACAACTGTTTTCCCGGTTATATGAATTTAGATCGGCCGCCGTATTAGAGGGAAGTAAAACCATCGGGAGACAGGTAAATCGAACTATTGGAATAAAGGGTACTACGCCTAGGGACAGTGTGCATACTTATGCGTACTAGTTTTAAAGACACATAATTAATAATTTCATTTATTAATCATCATTTCCAGCCCTTATTCCCAGTTCTGGGGTCAGGTCTCCTACTACATCTGCGCCAGGGAGCTCTGTTCTGGGTTGTCTGGGAAGGTAGGTTATCTCGCTTCAGATCTCTCAGCACATTGGCTAGCCAGGTGGCGGTTGGTCTGCCTCGGTCTCTGGGCTTGTTCAGGATATTAAGGACTTTCCTAACGGTGTGATCTTCTGCTCGCCACTCAACTCGCTGGCTACTACACTTTCATGTATTAATATTTATAACAAAACAATTCCTTGGTTTGGGCGGATTAAAAAAAAAGGTAAAACTTCCCAATAAAAGAAAAATACGTTTTCAACTGCTTTAATTGGTCTATCTACTTATATATAAACAAGCTACTTTCAGAACAAATACATAGAAAATAGATTCCTTTAATATAGGTTCAGTGCTCATACGTCTATTACTATCTTTACCATCTCAAGGCTATGAATTAACCGCCTTTCCTGTACTGCGATTAACTGATACACACTTTATTCTTGATTTAGGTATACTTTCGAAAGCCATATTGTAATGGAAGGTTTACCGCCCTAGGCCTACAGAGGTAAACTAGTAGCCGCGCAGCCGAGTGGAATGCGGCTGTTGTAAGCACGCGGCGGCCGCACTATAACGACACTCATGTGAATTTAGGAGAGCTACTTAAATAACAAAAGAACAAGGCGTTTTGTCCCACTTTTTCCTGTTTCGAATCGGAGCTAAGACGGTTCTATCCCATGGGGTTATTATCTAGAGAGCGGTCGCAATGCGATTGCAATCTATGGAAATCCATAGATCAAAGCGATCAAAAGAAAAGTTAGGACAGATTATATGACAATGCTGCTAAATGGTAGTAAGCGCTAGCTGAAAATATTTTCAGGGCATTAAAAATACTATCATGATATTATAAAATGCACTTGTGAAAAACAAATGTGTTAGATAAGAATTCGAACCCTGTGTCTTACGCTATCCGGGCGCATACATACCCCACTCGGACACCGACACCTTGGCAACCCTATATGATTTTTGCAAGTGAACAGTGCATCATCTGGAAGAAATATTTCTACAGTAGTTTTTTACGAATGAAATTCATTATAATAAGTTTTCATAGTGTTATAACACTATACAAATTTAATTAAAAATTCTATCATGATTTAAAGACATCATGCATTTGAAAGAATTTAAAGACTCCTCCCCCTCAGTCAGTGTTACCGCAAGACAAGGCAATTATATTTTTCGTAGTAGGGATCAGTCAATATTCTATATCTCCTTAAAGAATCAGTTTCGCTCATGTCGAACTAAATAGTTATCCTATAACATCAAATACGCGTTATAAACTGCCTCAATGGGCGGTCAGCGGCACCGCAAAGCGTCTTGATGCGATTTCTGGTCTACCTTTTATTACAATTTATTTATCTGTTTTTTACTTAGCTATTATAGAGATCAGTCAATATTTACAATTCTCTTAAAAGCAATATTGGTATCCATTTTAACACAGCTTGTATACGGGGCATTTCACGTGAACCGGGCAGCGAAAAATGGGTCAGATCTCCGATTTCAGTCATATTCCCGTATGTTATACCTGTACATGCCCTCGGCACAGATACAAAATATTTTTGCATTTTCAAGCTTAGTTTTCAAAATATAGTTCTTTGAAGTTTTCAGAAATCGCGAGATATGCTCTACTTCAAATGCCATTATCAGTTGAAAAACGATAATTTTTAAATAAATTTATTAGTAAATTGAAAACTACATTTATTAACATTATTTTCCTTATTATTTGAATTCTGATTTTTTTTTATAAAATTGGTAAAAAAATTCAAAAATATTTATTTTTTAGTTTTTTACGAAGTTCGCATTTTTTTATATTTTTTTTAGATCATGTAAAATGTTGCTTATTTTATGCTGAAACTTCATGCCAAGTTCCATAGTGGGCCGCGCAGTCGTTTAGGAGCTACATGTATTATAATGCCGAAGCGCGGCAATGGACCCCTTCTAGCGCCTAGTCAGTAAGCGCAACTTACTGAAAAGGTAACACTGTTGCTGCGCTTTCATTGCTTTTATAATGGCAGGTCACAAACACGAAATTATGAATTAAGGTTTTATTCACAATATTAACACTTTTGTGTGCGCTAAAGTTACCTTTTTTTATAAAGTGACAGTGAATTGAACGAAAGCATAGTATTATTTATTGGTTCTAGGTAAGGCTTTTGAAAATTCAAAGTGACTCTCGATATGTTATTCTATTTTGCTCAATTTCGTCATTCTTAAAAAAATATAATTGCAGTACCTACTTATGAGGCAATAACACTTCAGACCAATCATTCATACGATTGGGCGATTAGATTTTTAAAACTGATCAAAATATGTAGAATACTTGCTTAATAGTCGCTTTGAATCTGTTAAATCCGTGACTAGCTCCAACAATATAATCCTTTCGTTCCAACCACTATACTATAATAATTTAGATTAATAATAATTTATTTCAGGCAACAGTTAATGAAATACAGACCCAATAATAAATACCTTACAAAGTAACATACATTTATTTATTTTTATTTATTTAAAACACTTCATGCATAAACAAAAGGTGCATATTATGGCGAACTTAATGCGAAAAGCATTCTCTACCAGTCAACCATAGCATAGGTCTATACAGAGATAATACAGGCGGCGCGCCAAGGAAGTGACAAAGAGACAAAAGAAAGAGTGTGACGATAATAATTACAAAAAGTATTATACATACATAATCTAAATAAAATACAAAATATGTCCATAATAAAACAAATTAGGTAACTTAACACGTTCCGGGACACTACTCCAGACACAATAGATGTTTTATTGTTTTCACGCCTGTAGGCGTTCACTGTCCCGGAACGTGTTAAGAGAACATAAAATAGATAATATTGTAAATAAAACATTAATTCATAATTTCGTGTTTGTGACCTGCCATTATAAAAGCAATGAAAGCGCAGCAACAGTGTTACCTTTTCAGTAAGTTGCGCTTACTGACTAGGCGCTAGAAGGGGTCCATTGCCGCGCTTCGGCATTATAATACATGTAGCTCCTAAACGACTGCGCGGCCCACTATGGAACTTGGCATGAAGTTTCAGCATAAAATAAGCAATATTTTACATGATCTAAAAAAAATATAAAAAAATGCGAACTTCGTAAAAAACTAAAAATATAAATATTTTTGAATTTTTTTACCAATTTTATAAAAAAAATCAGAATTCAAATAATAAGGAAAATAAGGTTAATAAATGTAGTTTTCAATTTACTAATAAATTTATTTAAAAATTATCGTTTTTTAACTGATAATGGCATTTGAAGTAGAGCATGTCTCGCGATTTCTGAAAACTTCAAAGACCTATATTTTGAAAACTAAGCTTGAAAATGCAAAAATATTTCGTATCTGTGCCGAGAGCATGTACAGGTATAACATACGGGAATATGACTGAAATCGGAGATCTGACCCTTTTTTCGCTGCCCGCTTCACGTGAAATGCCCCATACGCGATATAAAGGAGACATTTTTTTCTTGTATGGAGGATGGGCCCACCCATAAATTGTGACGTCTAGTAATGAAACATATATTAAATTGTTCCTTATAATGTCTTAAAAACATTAACAATATTAGTTTTTTTGTTATCTAACGGGAATATTTGAAAATTCATCATAACTTAAATCCACACACGTACCAGTTAACTCATATTTTCAGTCGTTTCTGAAAATCACAGTCATTTAAATCTCACTGCACAGTTACACAACAACGGTTTAGTGGAATAGGGGCCGTACTTGAAGCTTTTTGCTTCTATTTTTCGTAAAAAATCCGGAGAAAACAAACACTCAATTCAAAACAAACGGAAGGTGACGTAATGCCAAACGTCAAACGGAAAGTGTGACTAATGATACTCCAGCCATTCCTGTCAATGTCAGTGATAATTGTCAGAGTTGCTATCCGTTCCACGGCTTTACTATATAACCATTTTATGCAAAAATCTTAAAAAAACAATTAAAATATTTTATTCGGAGATTCCAATTGTTTAAAATAAATAAAAGTAGAAAAAACGTGATCTAAACAAAATCACGTACTTGAAATAATTGATATTGTTATTATATTGACCAGCCCGTCGTTCCTTTACACGTATTTGTAAAGGAGGAATGGCGTGATGAAAAGTAGTCAACACAACGCATCTTTTAGTTCAATTTTATTATTCCGGTTTCATTTAACCGTTATCTTTCGTGTAATTGCTTAAAAAAATAAGTTATTAATTTAGGGTGCAATGTCATTATTAGACGCTACAAGTTGCTACTGGGCCCAAAAAAAATTTCTCCTTTCCTCAGTGGTCGGTCAGTGGCACGTGGATGCGATTTCTGGACATCTTTTTATTCTAATCTACTGCTATTTACTTAGATGTAAAAATGTAGTCAAAATCTATGATCTCAAAACTGAGTATTTTCCTTAACACTTCTAATACTTAAATGCGATAGAAATTCCCTCTGTGGGCGGTATGTGGCACTGGAAGACGTCGTGATGCGATTTCCGGTACACTTTTAGCTACGTTTCCTGCACTATATAAATCCAAGTTAGCGCGGACGAGGACTTGACCCTAGCCTCTGATACCATTCTCAGTATATCCAGATTGTAACGACGTTTATACTAGGAACTGTTTGCAATTTCTACTGAAAACTTTTCTTTTACATTATTTCGCTTATTAATAAGTTAAATGAACAAGTAGGTAGGTAACTACTGGGCAAATACAGCCTTTGAGAATTTGTTTATTTGGAGTCTAATATAAACTAAACTCACAAAAGGAAAACAGAAATATAATCTATCTATATAGTTTTCTTCCAGAAAAATAGCTGTGTTATTACCTCCATCTAAGTATATTTTGATATGAAGCTATTGTTTGAGAATCAATCATATCTTTCTCAGAAACAAAAACTGGCATATTAAAAACGGAATCGAAATTGTTATTCAAAACAACAACGGCTACTCGTTTTACTGATCCTCGACTAATTCTGAATCTCCACTAAATTCCATAGCGTAACGTCGCATAATGCGAATTAGGCCCAGTAATAGGTGAGAATGAGCCCCCTAAAATGAAATTTTCGCAACATAAAGTGGTTGAGACGCGTAACGACGCCCTAGCCTACGAAGCTGGTTTCTGCAGCCCTTACGTTTCTAAATAAATTATGAATATTTACCATGGCCGCGCTTTACTGAGGCATAATTATTTTAATCTAACTCAGAGACAGTAATTTTGGGAAAATTGATGTCGTGAGCTAGCAGTTTATTGCAATAAGGGTACAGTGTGCCGTCTTGTTGAGGGCTCATTATTTACTTCCATTACTTTGTTGGCGGTAAATTAACTAACTTCAATGTTCTTGTTATTTTAGTAAAGTTTATAAAAAAAAGTTAAGTTGAGCCTACATTTTTTACACAAATGTTTTGTCATAGAACCAATGTGCATTTTAAAAAACGACTGCTATTTAAGTCGTTTTTTTTATTTTAATACTTGGCTTGACTTTTTTGTAGCTATACAGCGCCTAAGTTTGTTTGCATTATTTTTATGCAACATGTTTTTAAGTGGCGCCTGAGAACGCTATGAGTTAGTCGTAAATTAGAGTTCCCAGGTGCGGTGTCTGCTTGCGGCTTATAGTAACATCGGGATTTTAATTAAGAAGCTCTGTCATAATCCACATGAGTCTGTGGCGCACAAAAAATAATTTTCTTTATCCCATTCTTCCGTTCTATTGTGCTGGGATAGTATGTCCGATTCATTTACCACGGGTCGGGGTGATCTTGTGTGTCTTCCTTGTTGTTTTTTCCTTTTATTTTTTATGTTTTTGATGCTTGGGAAAGATATCATGTTTGCTGAAATTTGTTATTTAATGTCTGTCCTTTTGAGCCTATACTTGTGCGATTATTTATAAACCCCGTTATATAAACAGTGTGATATTTTATATAAAAAAAGCAGGCGATAATTATTGTTACTTCGTATTTTAGATAAACTAAAAAAAATACAAGACCTGATATTTTTTAAATAAGATGAATGAAAAAATAAATTAATACTTAGCCGTTTGTTTAGAACACATTGGCGACTAAAAAGTTGGTATTTTAATGAATTCAGAAGAGTACAATTAAAAAACCAAACCTTATTTCTTGCGATCCGTAGCAACAATCGTGCAATTTCGCCGCCGTCCATAATTAAACGTGCTTACCTCTCTCGAAAGATTGAGTCCCATCAAATATGTAACAGGGTCTAACATCAAATCCTTTTTACGTTCGCCACGGACAGTTTTACGCCGGTCGGCGGCTGCGGCTTAACGTTCTTATAAATTAGTGAAACTCTATTAGCAAGATGTTCGTCGAAACGAATTTGCGTTATCGCCTCTGCCTGAAGAGCGCGACTCGCATACAAATGCGGATGTGCACAGTGGGCCATTATTGCGGTGTCGTGCGGACCAAATTAATCATGGTTCTTAATTTTGTATGCTTTTTTTCTTACGCCTGTAAAACTTTTCTCTGTTTAGTATTACTGTTAAGTAATCACAGCATTTCTAAGCTATGTCACTATAATTATTGAAATCAAGCTTGAAATAAGATAAGATAAATTTTAATATTTATTCCACGTGGGCGGTCTTATTGCTTAAATTCTTTATTCCAAAAAAATTATAGCACACAATTTGAAATCTGTGCTAATTTCTGATAAATCAATTTATGTTTTCAGATGAGGTGAGCAACTTACAATCATGTAAGTAATTCAACATTTATAGTTATAGTAAAACTATTCTTTCTTTTGGTTAACTTCACCATTTCATTTTGTTACTGATATTACAAGCTTTTATTTAACTTACAATGTATGTTTGTCGGGGTAAAATCTTGAACCAGTCAACTTAATTTTGAAGCAGTTATATCATCATATCTTTAGCCATTTTAACAACCTACTAAAATATAAATTCATTCATCCAAGACTTTGTCCCCATAAAACTCAAAATGCACCACAGTGCGCCGGATCGTCCAAACTTGCCGCTCGTGTAATTACTTCTTTAAACGAACCTTCCATCGGGGATCGCTTTTGTCCGAAGGAAATACCGTCCCGATAATCGAGTTACCCGCCGCTTCTCCTCTGCCTCGTATTTTGGGCAATTACGCCTGTTCCTAGGAAAAAATCTACATTTGACATAAGAATCGGAATGAGTTTAGGTAACTAGTGCTGGCAAGTGGACTAAGATTTTTTTGATTGTGAACTTTTGCTCTTTGTTCTACATATTTTAAGGACTTTGCTTTATGGGCCACCAGTTTCTGAAAAAAAAATACAAAAAGAATTTAAATGCGAAACTGAAAAGTGTTGAATAACGATTTCTCTCTACACCGTCCTACACAGATTTCAAAGCTTCTTAAAGGTCACTCAACAGATGGCGCCACCGGTACCAAAAATAATGTTACTCAGCATAATTTTATCAATTCGCGTTCTTGCTATGTACAGCCAATACCTATATTTAAACGGTAATAATAAGATACATCAATCATATTTATAAGTAACTTAATCAGATTTAGATTATTGATGTATGATGATGTATTTTCTTATTTTTAGGTCCTTAATTAGACTGTACTTTTTCAGTACATTTGTTACCTCATATCTCCGGCATTTGTTAACCGATTTGAAAAATGATAACGTTTACCTAGCGGACATACTCCAAAATTGGTCCCATTAATGCGATGGTCATCGCATTGTAGCCATCTCAAGCACCATCAGGGCATTGACTTCAAAAAGAATTTGTTTGCGTTAGTAAGAATTGTTAGTGCATTTTGTTTTTGATGTCGGTTAACTGTTTTGTTAAAGTTTATTTTGTTGCACTAAATAAGCATACTGCAAACCTAGCTAACATGTTGTTAAGCAATAAAGTAAGTATCCATGAGTCTAGTGATATGTAAGCGTACTAGTTTTCAAACGAAGATGCTTAAAAGTTCTAACACTGGAATTGTCATTTTAGAAGATATCTACAGTGTTTTTTTTTTTATATACCAAGATAGTGATCATTTAGTGGAGGCGTTATTGGCGTGGACTCGTTTATTTATTCCTCGATGTATTTTGGCTTTAATAGCGCAACGAACGGTAAGTAGTACAAGTATTACTTTTATTTTGTATTGTGTGGTGTCATGCACCTTAGTGCTAGTTGCATTAAGGTTGTATCGACATCAAACAGGCATCAACCATACGGAAGCGCGTTTCGTAAAGGGTTCAGAAACGCCGCGGCATCGGATCGCCTCGGATCACATTTGCTACTTTTGACAGTTCTTTTTTTGAATGACAGTACGTTTGACAAGGTGGACGGATAGTTGACGAACATCGGACGACGTATTACAGTATGGAGTTTCATACAAATAATTCTGAACGCCTTGAGTTGATATGGTACTTACCATTACGGGTTACATCTGCTTCAACCTTTACGCTTTTAAGTTAGTATGTACCTACTTCTAGAAAATATTTAACTCAAGAACTAAAACTGGTGTAAATTTTATAAACCGAGGATCCGAGGGGCTTGTAAACTGGACAGGCTTACAATATATTGTTTTAAACTTTCATGGTCACTAACATTAGAATAGTTAGATACGGTATTGCTACCATATACCTTATTATGATCTACGTGATCATGGCGCTTGCAACAGTGCCGAAATATCGGAAGCTCATAAATAATAAGGTACATGGTAGCAATCCCGTATCTAACTATTCTAAGGCTTACAATAGTCGTAGTGTATGACCACACCGATGTGAGGCTACCATTACTTATAATATCCTGGCTTTGCGGCTTGCGTCATTATCAACAATAGAAGAAAAACAACTCAAAAACACTTCTAGAAAGTATATCAGTCTTGAATAACACCAGTGGCTGCCGCCATAAACCGAAGATCCGCGGGGCTCGTAAACTGGACAGGCTTACAGTAGTCGTGGCGCCTGACCCCATGGACCCGAGGTTACCATTACTTATAGGAGCTGAACGGCTTTGCGGCTTGCGTCAATGTAAAATAACCGTTAAATATTACATTAGGAGGAGGTAAAAAAATGGCATCTGAATTATTTCTGAGATGTTGAAAAACGCTTAAATTTAGAACAGCATGCCACTGATTATTCCCAAAATTTGTCGAAACCCATAAAAATATGACTTGCTGACAAGAGACAGAGAATACATCAAAACGACACTGCGACTTCATCTTTCGCAAACTTGTCTTGTTATAAATGTTGTATGTATTGGCTTATTTAGCCATAAAAAGCAATGTCAGTCGAATAAATCGTCTAAAAAACCGGTTAAGTGCGTGTCGGACCCGCGCACTGAGGGTTCCGTGCCACCCTTAACTGAATTCAGGGTCCACTTACTGTCACTAAACGTAAAACATCACAATATATTGCGACAGCAAAAATAACTTTGTTTTTCATAGTGTTTGTATGAAAAACGAAGTTATATTTGCGGTTGATAAAAATGTGCAATATCTCAAAAACTACTGGTTCGATCTCCTTCAAATCAATTTTCGTTGCAAGTTTTTGTTGAGATCTACATCATATTTTTTTTTCAAAATTTTCACTTTCTTAGTTCAAAAGTTAGATGGGGGGGGGACGCCCATTTTACCACTTTGGAAGCATCTATATCTCAAACCTTACACTTTCAGAAAAAATGGTTTTAGAAACCTCAACATCATTTTCAAAGACCTATCCATAGACACCACACATGCATAGGTTTGAGTAAAAAAAAATTTTTAGGTTTTAGTTTCATGTATGGAAGCCCCCCTTAAATATATTTTTTTCTTACTTTTTAAATCTGAATCGGAAAGCGGTGAACAAGATACACCTACCTACCAAGTTTTAGGTGTGAGATGCTAATAGTTTCAGAATAAAGTGGCTGTGACATACGGACGGACAGACAGACAGACAGACAGACAGACAGACAGACAGACAGACTTGACGAAACTATAAGGGTTCCGTTTTTTGCCATTCGGCTACGGAACCCTAAAAAACGCAAAGGCCATTGATGATGATAACGTTTTAAATAATAAATTTATTGTGGGCGTCCTTAAATTATGACATTTCCTTGCTCTTTTTGTAGACTGTGTCTCAGACCATAAAACATAGAAAATGATCGAAAAAGTCTCAATGCTCTCTAAGGGCGGCAATATGAAACCGCCGAAGCCTCTATTGCGAAGTTATTGGCCACTTGCACCGCGAATTGACGCTTCAACGCAATATCCTGGCGGAGAACATACTCGGAATTCTTGTTGGAATTTTAAAACTGTGTTCTTATAAGCAATATTAGTGCTATGTAGGTAACTTACAGATGCAACCATATCACTGTCTAGAATTTTGAATTACTTGCTTATACACACAGAAACAAAAAAATTGGTTGAATGGTGTATTAGTCCTTTGGTAAATACGTCAAAGAATACTATCTTAAATATATTTTATATATCTATACCTTTAATTCTTTGTAAAAGAAAACTTTCTCAACATTATAAGATTCATTTCCACATAGTATAATCTCGCTAACTTATAAGTTCCCATTTCAACATAGTACAATCTCAGACACTGTACAGCGGCATTACGGCACGCATTCTACTGGGAACTAATGTCTAAATGCTCACTTACCGAATAACTTGAGCCGTAACCCGATACTACAGTTTGATACGCCGCTAACTCGCAGCCGTTAATGCGCGACTATCTAAGCCCGCTGCTTTGTTTGCCTTAACATTATATTGAAATTTTTAAAGCAAATATAGCATTATAAAATGGTTATAGCATTATAAAATGGGAACTAATGCTCACTCACCGAATAATCTATCCGCAACCCGATACTGCAGGTTGAATAACTCGCAGCCATTAGTGGGCAACTTTAACCCGCAGCTTTGTTTGGGTTAACATCATGTGTTTGGCATAGTATTATTTATTTAGCTCAGACTTTTTTATCCTGTAGGAAAACTTGATGTTAGAAATGACAATAACATTGTGGAAAAAGTTTTGGTAAAATTGGGATGATAAGTATTCGTTTCAATTCCAAAGTCTCGTTTTGACGGAGCGTAGTAAAGGTGATGTAATGTTCGTGGACCCTGAACTCAGTTAGGGGGGGGGGGGGGAGCACGTTTGTTGTTTGTTGTTCACAATATTCTACTAGTAAAGAAAAAAATACTTTTCGTTATGTCCTATCCCAGGCCCGCAGTTGTCTCAAACAAATCATCTCCCTAGTTCTAGATTAATGAAGTGAGCTACTTTCACTTTTATAATATTAGTAGCGAGTCAGTTACTTACAAAATCTCGCGAGGCACCAATAGACCGAGCACTAAAAAAATAGATCGATTTCAATACGAACGCGCACGGAACTTGTAAAAACTCTTTTATTAAAAGGAATGAGTAAATAAGATTTTGCCTCCGAAAAGAAGTTTGCAATGGAGCCCCCTCATTTACATATCAATCGGCATTACCTATATTTTCGTTAGGGCTGACGTACCCGTGCCGAGTTCCGCGTGGAATGTCCTAAGCCAGTGGTACCAAACCTGTGGTTCGTAGGCAATTGTTTGTTTGTCGTCATTAATTAATAATATATTTTAATCTGTATTTTTTTTTGTTTATGCATATGTTTATGTCAAAGAGCATAACCTTAGCGGTTGCCATTTCGTTTTAAATAAACATATCGTTTTAACTGTATTTTCTACAACGGACTTATTATAAAATGTTGACTAATATTTTGTGCTTTTATGTAAAAGCAGTGGCAGAAAACAGTTCGTACGCTTCCTATTTTTTAAAAATCATGAATTGTATATTTCAATAATTAAGAGTACGTAGCGATATTCAGAGAAGCATTGTTAATAACAATAGGAAAAACTCTTGCAAATCTTGCATTATGTAACTGAAAACTGAATGCTTTAGATACATTATATATATTTTTGATTACCCTTGCTAAAAATGCGGCATCCATCAGCAGATTGGAAACCGTTGTCCTAAACATTTTATTACATTCTATGCACGTAAAATATAATATCCCAACCCACACTCAGACGTACGCGTTACGAGCAAATATCTAAATGTAATTTCCATGCGTTGTCCCGCAATGTTTTCCCAGAAAATATTAACATGAAGGCAAGGGGCTGAATCTCTCCTAAGTAAGTTGCAAAAAATGTACGTGATTTTACTTCAAAGTCCCTTTTGTCTTTATGGAGGAAGGCATAAAAGTACAGGCACCGGGATGGCATATACGAAAAAATTACGTTGCGTAATGATGATGTGCTCGCACTTTCCTTGAAAACAAAATATTTTCCCTTTACAGTGACAGAAAGGTGTTTTGCCCGGTTTACGGTACATAAGTCGGGTGATGCGCTCTTACGCGGTTTATTGCTAAACTTAGACGGATTGCGACGGCTTGATATGAACGTGCATCTCCGGTTTACTACAGACTTGTTAAAACTTATTATTGTAGGATTAAGGAACATCATGAGTGCCTTTTGCTAAAATTTGTATTAGGGGATGAGCATATTTTCACATACTTACCATAACTGAATTTGATGAATTTGTTGATGGAGCAATGTATTTGCTGTTGATTTCCTCAATAAACAATAAATAAATGGAGCGCATTAAAGTCGACAGGATTACCAACATTTTATGCTTCTTTTAATCATCTTTTTTATGAGTGGATAGAGTACTACTACCCACAAATATTTTCGTCAAATATTCATATTATTTTAATACAACAGAACAGAATACATAAGAGCCCGAAATCTTAATTATTTGCATTGATCAAAAGATATACCAAGTTACATGGAATTTTAGCCCTAAAAAACCTTCAGCCTACGCAGCCTACAGCTAACATGATTATATTCAAAATTATATACATGTTTTCTAAAATACATATTAAAAATGTTCGCAACATTTAGTAGGTATCCATCAGGGGTAAATTCGCTAGTTTGCTGATAACGTCATAATAAAAGGGGAATGTGATCAGGCGCATCGCAGGGGGCGCCACCGCCACGGGTGGTAGTTACCGCTGTGGTGATAATGTAGTCCTGAGTGAATTTTAGTAGTAATACTATCAAGTAATTGAGTGAAGCCTAATAAATTATGTTCTTATTCCTTCTTTCTTTCCAAATTTTTTCTCATTACTGAATTACAAGTAAGATGAAATAAAAACAGTGAGGACTTATGAGTATATTTCAAAACTAATAAGCATCAATTTATCTTCTACTACGCGTTTAAACTATTTGAACATCTACTACGTATTATGTATATAATTTCTTGTATATTATGTAGCAGGTATCTTTACTTTCGTTTCGATACCATCCACATAGTATTTTCAGGATTTAACGTACCAGAAATAGGGGACCGTTAACTTTAAATTCATAGAATCTAAAGATATGACTTTATTTTTGCAGAATTGTATACCTTCTTTATATTTTTTTTAATAAATTTAAATTAATGTATTCAAAAGGTTCACTTTAACGCTAATTTCACGTTTGCTATTAGAAACTTAGGCCCAGTTGCGTGATCGATAGTTAACTCAACTTAATACTCATTATTCATAATTGTGAGCGTTTTTAAAAAAAGCCTTAACCAATGGTCTTTACCAATTCTGACATTTGGTTCATCATTAACAGCCAAAGGACGTCCACTGCTGAACACAGACCTCCTCAGCATCCGGTTGTTCTGACATTTGGTTAGGGTTTATTTTCCAAAACACGCACAACCGTATTTTTTTTTACCTATGGTTAAATGTCGTTAATTTAACCATTGGTTGAGTTACCTATCGCTCACGCAACCAGCCCTTGTAAGTCTTATTCAAATAACTACTTTTCCCTTTATTTCAATCACAATTCACTTAGCGCTTCCTTTACAGAATCCCAGTTTACACAGTGAACGATGCTCATTTGTTATATTTAATAGATTCACGTGTTTATTATGTAGGTACTTTAGCCCTCAGCGTCATTTGAGTGAGCGCAACGCACGCAATACAGCGCCTAAAGGGCTAACAAAATGCTTTATGTCTTTTTCATTGTAAAACGAGAACACTTTTTACGCGTAAAATATACTTGCTTAATAATATGCTTCATAGTATATTTGCTGATAATCTCAGAAATCCAAAATTGCTTTGTCATGTATTCATAATTAAAATCTTTGTAAGTTTTCCTAGAATAAAGCAACTATTGGCTTAGTTATAAAGGACTTCTACTTACACTTTAAACAGCTTTGTTTGAATTGTGAACAAATTAGCGACCAAGCGTGCAAGATTGCAAGCGTGCAGTATTGTAATCCATTGGTTTTAAATGGTCCAGGCCTTGTAAGCTTGTCTAATGTCTAGTATACGGCTTTGACGACAGTTTTTGCTGTTGCAGTAATCATACACTACAAGTTGCTAAATCATACCTTTTAGCACCGCTGTGGATAACATCACACGCAACCCACACGCACGCAAGTCTTGCTTTTGAGTTGAAAATATGAAGTGTTGCTTTATTTTCTTATCAACTGTCTAGTATCGTAACTGCCTCGGTGGCGCAGCGGTGAGTGGGTCGCATTGTAAGCGACGGCTGCGCCAGAGGTCCCGGGTTCGATTCCCGGGTCGAGTCTAAAATATATACCTGGGTTTTTCTGAAATTCTTAGAGTAGCCCGGAGTTTGGAAGTTGGCGGTGTTATACCCCCGTGCCTCCGAAAGCATGTAAAGCCGTTGGTCCTGCGCCTGATCTCTCTCCAGTCGTGTCATTGCTGACCCATCGGGCTATAAGAGTGAAAAGAATAGAGAGTGCATCTGTGTTTGCGCACACACTGGTGCACTATAATATGTCCCGCGCAGTCGGTTAGTCGTTGTGACTGGCCACCGAAGTCGGAATCGACTGAGGGGACTATTATTATCGTAAGAACACACACTCAATACTATGTTAACTATTTAGGCATAAACATGTCTAAGTAATAATCATTTGACTGTAGATGTGGTTACTTTTTCTGACAGAATCATACCTACGTGGACCTATTTTTACCGACTTCAAAAACATGGGGTAATTTGTCGAACTTATTGTATCGACTATGATGAAGTTAGTAGAGTAAATACACTTTGGCTTGGGCTTGGCTTTCTAAAACAAGTTAAGAATTTTGTAAGGCATTGGTTTACCAATGCCTTACAAAATTCTTAACTAATTCTTAAGGTATATCCTTCTGAATCCTGCATCATTTTAAACGGAGTCCCGTCCAGTAATAAAAAAACCGCAGCGCTCAGGTTACAGCGGCATGTGGTGCATCGTCCTCAAAGTCAAAACAGAGACACGCATCCATTGCTCCTAATTAAGCAGAAACAAGAATTCGTCGGGCCTCGTGAGTTGAATTTTAGTTAAACTCGAGAAACGAGCGTCAGATTACCCCACTTAATAAGATCTTAGCCGTGAATCATAGCTCTCCTGGGTGGTTCCCGATTCATAATTTACAGGATCACGACTATTAAGAGGCTTCGCACTTCACTCCGGTCGATACTTTCAAAGATAAATACTAAATTCAGCGGAATAACCCAAATACGAATTTGTGGATAGAATTACTGTTTAATTTGTTCGAGTGCTGATTAATTTGTTGCTTCCAGCAATCAATTTAGTGGAGGCTGTAAACTAACCCCAATTAGGTAATAGCACATGAGCTGTAGTTACACATTAACACGTTGATGAAGCGATAAAAATGTTACGGCTTATATTGAATTGGTAAAACTTTTGGGAGTTAAGGTACTGACTTGCACCATGTTAACTAAAAAGTATCACAGAAGCAAGGCTCAATGCACCCATCTTTCATATTTAAATATTACCAACAAATAGAGCTCGGTAGAAGTTTAATGCTAAATAAAAATAACTTGAAGTTAATTTAAGATGAGTTAGGCCCAGTTTTTTCATCGATAGTAATGGTAAGTAGTTGTTTTGAAGAAGAAATACCTTAACTAATAATAACCTTAAATAATAATATCATTAAAATAGCCATTCTGACATTTGGTTAAGGTAGTTTTTCTTCAAAACACACACTATCGTAAATACTCAACCGCACTACTACATTACCATTACTATTGATGAAGAAATTGGGCCTTAGTTGTGCAATACTTGATTGCACTACTGAGACGTAATTATTATTTCTATAGAACGTTCAATTAACTATGAACGTACTATGGATTTCATAACTTAGTAAATAATGTAAATTAATAGTTTAAAATCGACTTTATTTAATGTATTATTGTAACATTTTTTTTAGATAAAATTAATTCACAACATTTACTTAATTGTTAGCAATATGTAGCTTCTACCTTACAAATAGAATACCGCGTTTGACGAAAAAGGTTTAATCAGAAAATGTATTTGTCAAATCAAATTACGAATACTAGTTAATTTATGTTTACAAATTAGCTTCATAAAACACATTTGTTATTCCGTCCGCGCGCGGGGTGACGTTTTTAGCAAAATATTTTAGTGTTTGAGGAGTTTGTAATTAGTTTGGTGGAAGGCAGGTGGCCGACTGTCTTCGCAGTATCATCACGTCCCATAACTTTTTCATTTGACGCGCACACCGACAACTTTTCCATTTCTTTTTATTAACAGCGTAACGAAAATGAGAGTGGGCTTCGCGAGAAATAGATACCTGATGGTATTGCTAATATGTACGAATGCTGTTCCCTGTTTTTGGATGGAATTTTTATCAGTTTGCGACCTGAATGCTGAATGCGTTTGCCAACTCAACTTTGAGGTGGTAATGAAAATAACTAATTCCATTATGATAATTCTAAATGACATCTGTTTCGTATTAAACAATTTCAATTTAAACCAAAAAAAATCGTTTTAAAGCGCTATTCTACTAATATTCAATTTGAATGTAGTGGAGCATCAAAGAAAATGAAACTTGTTTTCACAAACAGCCAACAGAGTTTTTATTTATTCAGCAATTTGCATCTAATGATTACAAGAGCGTGCCACTATTTGCGGTAATGCTACGAAATATTTAAAAAAATAATTTTCATCCTGAGCGCAGAGGCAATAGCACCGCTTATTAGTTTAGACAATTGCCCGCCCCCGAGCTATGAACAAATGTGCGCTTTACAGACCATAGTATGAATAAGAAGCCATGTAAACTATGAAAGTACAAAGTTATAATGGCAGATAGTCCCTTTAACCGGAGTGCTCTAACGCCACGCAGCCCACCGACGCACAGTGGATCGACGCCATACTAGCAATGGGACATAGGCAACTTAAATATACAAGTGTCAGTTTTTGAAAAACAAATCATTCCATCGTATTTGCCTACTTATAAGCTGTAAAAAAGATAAGTAGCATTTTCTTATTAGAAACTTATTTTGAGAGCTATGGCACCAAACGTGATTTATTTGTATGGGAAATGGCATAAAAAATAGTGTAGCTTCCGATTTTCTTCGTGTTTCGATTTGATTTTTTTATATGTTATTTAGGCATACATTTGCTACATTTTCTCCAAACAAACATGGTGCGCCACACGCACCCCTTAGGAGGTACAAGAACAGGATCTGAAGTAAGTAAAAGGTTATGTAGTACATCTTCGTTACAAGATATACTGCTGTTTTTTCTCGACTGAGACTCTCTAAATTTACGAAAATCTTTGTTTCTTGCTTCAGATGCCTCTACTGACAAAAAACCGGTTAAGTGCGTGTCGGACCCGCGCACTGAGGGTTCCGTGCCACCCTTAACTGAATTCAGGGTCCACTTACTTTCACTTAACGAAAACATCACAATATATTGCGACGGCAAAAATAACTTTGTTTTTCATAGTGTTTGTATGAAAGACAAAGTTATATTTGCGGTTGATAAAAATGTGCAATATCTCAAAAACTTCTTTAAAATGTCCAAAGTACTATGTGACAGTAAGATTTCATTTCCCTTGAGATATCGCGTGGCACAATGCTATGTATGGTCCACATTACTTTACGGGTGCGAGACGTGGGTCCTCAGAAAAGACAGCTGCAATAGACTACAGGCTTTTGAGATGTGGTTATTGCGTAAAATGTTAAAAATTCCATGGACCAGCTTTACCTCAAACATCAAAGTATTGCAACGTTCCAAGTGTAAACGTGAACTGATGTCAACTATAATAAAGAGGAAGGTTGCCTTCTTTGGACATATGCAGAGAGGTTCTCAATATGAGTTCTTAAGGCTAATCCTCGAAGGCAAGATTCCTGGCAAGAGATCACCAGGCCGACCCAGAAGAAAATGGATAGATGACATCAAAGACTGGACCAAACTTCGTTATGACCAGCTAAAAAGAGCGGCTCAAGACCGCATCGGTTTCTACATGCTGACCTCCAAACTTCAATTTGAAGATGGCACCCCATGATGATGATGATCTCAAAAACTACTGGTTCGATCTCCTTCAAACCAATTTTCGTTGCAAGTTTTTGTTGAGATCTACATCATATATTTTTTTTCAAAATTTTCACTTTCTTAGTTCAAAAGTTAGATGGGGGGGGACGCCCATTTTACCACTTTGGAAGCGTCTATATCTCAAACCTTACACTTTTAGAAAAAATGGTTTTAGAAACCTCAACATCATTTTAAAAGACCTATCTATAGACACCCCACACGCATAGGTTTGAGTAAAAAAAAATTTTTAGGTTTTAGTTTCATGTATGGGAGCCCCCCCTTAAATAAAGCGGTGATCAAAATACACCTACCTACCAAGTTTCAGCTATGTGACGCTTATAGTTTCAGAATAAATATATTTGCTCATATGCTTATCTTTTTTACAGCTTATAAGTAGGCGTATACGATGGAATGATTTGTTTTTCAAAAACTGACACTTGTATATTTAAGTTACCTATGTCCCATTGCTAGTATGGCGTCGATCCACTGTGCGACGCCCGCGCCGCGGCCGCCGTCAGCGCCCGTCCCACAGGAACAAGACCCACTACAAGTAGTGAGCACTGCGGAGATCCAGAACTGGATGAGTACTATAGAGAAGTACCTGAATGAAGTCTGCACTATCGCCGCTGAAGGAAAGTTAAATTCAGACCAGAAAGGCAGAATAAATAACTTATGCAGAAAAGTAAGTCATGGCACATCTCAACTAGCCGTTCAATATCAATCTGTTAAGGCTAGAGCCATGCAAGCTCAGACAAATGACAATGCCCTCAAAGAAAACCTTGACCTATGGCAGCGACTTGAAGACCTCCAACGGAGCATTGCAGAATCGTCGAAACCAGCCTCAGGAACAGTGTTTAGCCTGAGATACAGGTTTAACCTAGTTCAGGCAAAATAAGAGAACGCACTTAGTGATCAATTTTAAGTTCTACGATGTATCTAAGAACCAATGAATTTTAATAAATTATTTATTTATTTACAAAGCCCTTGAAGTATGTAGTACTTTTTTCAATCGAAGTAGGATTTACTTAATTAAATTCTTCATGCTTATCTTCGTGTTTTTTCTTTAAATTCTAAATGTTGTTATAAGCTATGGTCAGCTCATCGGTTTATCAAGGAGGAATTATTTGACTACCTCGTTGGTGTATTGGTTAGTTCTCTGGTCACTACACAAGAGGTCCCGGGTTCGAATCCCGGGTAGGGCCGAAATTGGATTCTAGTTTTTCTGTCTTAGAAGTACTCGGGAACAGCTGTTTGAAATGCCGTCTCACCGATTTTAATGCGAGTGAAGGAACTGGGTCCCGATTCACGTATATTCGGCATCTACTGTTGGACTACAGTAGTTTTATGAACGTACCGCTCGTGTGAACGCACGTACTTAATTCGGCTCCTAATATTTATACTGTTAAAAGTGGTAAAAAGCTAACATTATGGCTTAAAATTTATATCTAAAGATTCCTTTCTAAAAAGTGCATGGAGTGTGATAATTTCAAAACATAAACAAAGTGACTTTATTATGAAAAAACTGTGCAAAAGTGATCGTTTTTGTATCAAGAAACAGTCATTCAGTGTTGTCTTTGTGTGACTCATCACGTCGTCATGTGCTCGCTTTGAACTCATTACCATATATGGTCACAAAATCGGTTTAGCATATTGTACTAAAACCATATCTACTTTCTTTTCACGCATTAGCGTACATGACCAGTTGGCGCAGTGGCTACAAGTGCATAACCGTGCGTTTCGTCCTGCAAGTTATGGGTTCGGACCTCTAGCACCACCAGTGATATAACAGTTTTTTTTTTCTTTTTTTACTTTTTATTTATTTTTATTTTAAATACTTACCGAACATTGAACAAAAAAATGGCGCCAAAAATTATTTGTGATGGATGTAAAAATAACATTGAAGATAGAAGATATTTGCAATGTTGTAGTTGTAAACACTTTTTTGATCTTATCTGTGCTAATGTTCCTGAGCAGCGATTTTACAACACAATGACCAAAGAGCATAAAGATGCCTGGAGGTGTGTGGTTTGTAAAAGTAAACAGCCGTAAACAGATAACACCAACACCCCGGTTCGTGGGCCTATCGACTGTATTACGACACAGAGAGGAGCAGCTGCAAAAAGTCCTGTGTACCTAGATTTGTCGATATATGAACAGACTATTACTAACGATAGTACATTACCTTCTGATAGCGAGAGTAAGAATCAGGTTAATGATCTCAAAAAAGAAATATTGAAACTGAAAGGGGAACTAAATTTGGCTAATCAAAAAATTACTAAATTAACAACAGAAATTGACACTTTAAAAAACAATATAATTGGGTATTTGACAATTTTATAAAAAGTATTTTATTGTATTCTTAGGACACTAAAGATACGTTTAATAATTGTTTATTTCATTTTTAAAGTTAATTTATAACAAAAACAGTCATTTTAAATAATACGATTCAAAATTCCCGCCAAAACAGCAAGTCACGTGACAAATTAGGCCGTGACGTCATGATTCAATAAACAGTTAAGTGAATGATCCTGTGTAAACTGTTTTTCTTGAAATCTCGAAGAAATGGCGAATGTCTGACGAACTTTATGCTCAGGGCATATTCTGCGTTTCACTGTGCACAGAGTGTGGTCACGTTTTAATTGAACATAACCAATAGCATCATCACCATAGGACTGTCTTGATGATCTGTAAATAGAAATATTTCAATAAAATAATTATGAAAAAAAATTGTAAATGGTCAGCAGACCATGTTACGCATCAATGTATTAGTAGTTATATTTTGATAGACACTTTTTGCATTCTAAAACTGCTTCAGTTAATTATAAATTATTACCTACCGCAATATAACCCGAAATATATTTTTGACATACATAACCAACAAAGTAAATCATGACAAAAAATATCAAAATTTTAAGGCTAAGGACATCGATTGAATTAGAACATTATGAATATATATGTATATTAGATAGATACCGTTTTTTATACTTACACTGAAGTTTTCACGTTTCTAAATTCTGCAGAACAGAAGTCCGGGTTTGATGCAAAGAAATTTGCAATCATAAACGAATCAACTTTTGGCAGATTAGCACTATCAGCTTTTATAAAGTCTTTCTCCACTTGCATTTTGACTGAATAACTAATAAAATCAACACAAAATTATTAATAAAATAACACCACCGTACAAAAGTAACAGGGCAATTTGTTTCACAGACCAAACAAGATTTGTTTGTTTATTGAATCGTGACGTCACGCGTTCTGATTGGCTAGTGAGCCGTTTGAGTTTTGTTATTGCACAGATGCAAATTTCTTATTTATTTTTATGAAATAAAAATATTTATAATGTTTAATTTGTAAATTGACATAGTTATTCTGAATCAGCATCTTGAAATCTACATAATTCAATTATTTTCTTATTTAATTGTTAGCCATGTCAAATACCGAATTGAATTAAAATCTACAAATAAGATCCCGAAAAAACAATCGTCACCAAAGATTAAAAAATCAACATATTCCAATACTGAAAATACAGAGAAAGACTCAATTGATAAGAAAATCGCAAAAGAAAATAAGAACACAGACAAACAAGAATTGCCTAGAACAAATAAAAAAAATCCAACACGTGACACGAAAATATGTCTTATCAGTAGCAATAAAAACAACAAGATACTTACCATGGCTGAAAACACTTTTGGAAATTGCAAAATATGTCATTATTTGAAGCCAAATTGTGGAATAAATAATCTGATTAAAAATTTAGATGTCAAACTGAAGGACTACACTAACAAAGACTGTTGTGTCATTTTTATTGGAGATGAAGACTTCAAAAAAACTAATAATTATTTCGACTTAATATTAAACATAAGAGAAGAATTGCAAATGATAACTCATACAAATATAGTGATATGTTTGCCGACATTTATATGTAATAGCCACTCTACGATATTCAACTGGAGAATGGAATGTTTCAACAATTTATTATATCTGGACATTCATACTCACAATTATGCGTATTTAATGGACAGTAATTTAAACCTATCCTATGATAATGATATGTTTTTCATACGCGATGGTACCATTAATAATAAAGGAATGAAAAAAATATTTGAGGACCTACACCAATTACTACTAAATATAATAAATAATATCAACAGCAATGTTGGCATTCCGGACGAGTTAAATGCTCCTACATATGCTGATCTTTTTCGTTAACAACAAAAATGATTCAAAATTAACCATTATACATCAAAATATTGCGGGACTGATAAATAAATCAGATCTACTAGCTATACATCTGGAAGAATTAGCTGAAGAAAAAATTGATATTGATGTTATTTGCGTATCAGAACATTTTATAAAGTCTGGTGATGAAGATGAATTGAACATTACAAACTATGTTTCTGCTGCCTTCTACTCAAGAGAAGTTAATAAACGTGGTGGGACCTGCATATTATTAAAAAACTGTATAAGATTTAATGAGTTACAGTTTGTTGCAAAACAATCTGTGCCTGGTGTAGTAGAATGTTGCGCAGTTGAACTAACCCAGTACCAACTGATTTTATTATGTGTATACAGACCATCAACTTCAAAAGACTATGACACTTTTTATGATAAATTAGATTTAATATTGAAGGTATTATGTAAGAACTGTAATAAGAAAATTGTAATTTGTGGTGATTTCAACATTGACATATTAGTAAAAAATAAGTTGTCTGAAGACCTTGAATATTTTCTTATGGGTTATAATCTAAAACTACAAATAAGACAAATAACGCGACCGAGTTCCAAAACATGTTTGGACAATATTGCTCACAATTTTCAGTTAGTATGCAAAAGCCAAGTAATTGAATTTGCCCTATCGGACCATTCGGCTCAAATTATAGAAATACCGATTAGTAAAATTGACAAATTAAATTATTGGCGCGTTAAAACAAGAGTGTTATCTAATGAACACTTACACATATTCAAAAATCATATAAATCATTTTTCTTTCGCTGGTATTTATAACACAAATGATCCAAACGTTGCTTTTAGCTATTTTATTGATAACTTTCAAATGATATACAATCTTTGTTTTCCTTTTACAATTAAAACAATCAAAAATAAAAAGAAATTAAAATGGATTTCAAAGGGAATCAAATTGTGTTCTAGAAAAAAGAGACTTTTATTGTGGAAGCATAGGACGGCACCAACTAGACAAACCAAAATTAACTTAAAAACTTATTCAAAAAAATTTAAAAAAATAATTAATTTGACACAGAAGGCTGTTAATTCTTTTTACATTAATAACGCACAAAATAAATCAAAAGCAACGTGGCAAATAATAAATAATAAAATAAAAAATAAAAATTATATTTCAGAGATTTTACACGATGAAACCCTGATATCAGACCCTAAATTAATAGCTGAGACTTTTAACAAATATTTTATTGACAAAATCGAAAAATCATCACAACAGTTAAATGATAATGTTGATCTCAAAAATCAGCCAAAATCGATGTTTTTATTGCCAATTATGATAGATGAAGTTATTAAAATCATTAAATCATTAAAAAACACAAACAGTACTGGCTATGATGACATCACATGAAGTTATAGCTCCACATTTATGTCATCTCATAAATATGTGCATTTCTACTGGTATTTATCCTAATAAATTAAAGCCAACCATTATAAAGCCAATTCATAAAAAAGGAGATAAAAAAAACATATCTAATTTTAGACCAGTGGCAATAGGATCAATATTTTCAAAAATAATTGAAAAATACTTATATGACTCTATTTATAATTATTTGATGAAATATGAAATTTTATGTGACGAACAAAAGGGATTTAGAAAAAATATAACAATTAGTATGGCAATATATGATTTACTTGAGACTGTAATGAAAAATATAGATAAAAAGAACCCTGTTTGTGTAATGTATACTGACATGACGCAAGCTTTTGATTATGTCAATCGCAACAGACTTATTAATGAATTAAATAGGTACGGAATAAGAGGTAATGTCTTGAATCTAATCGAATCTTATTTAGATAATAGAAGTCAGTGCGTAGAAATAGCTAGTCTTTGTGCTAATACAAGACAAGAGTTAAATCATGTGTCAGATTATAGAATAAATAGGTTCGGCGTTCCTCAAGGAAGCGTCCTTGGACCTTTACTGTTCCTCATCTATATTAATGACCTGCCTCAAAATGTACGTCAAAAAATGGTGCTGTTTGCCGATGACAGTACTGCCATTATTAAATGTGACGACCTAAAGGAGTATGAGTTTGACATAAATAGTACTTTAAATGACATTATTCAATGGCTGGACGTAAATAATCTTAAAATTAATTTGCAAAAAACCAAAATCATGCATTTTTATAATAAAAAGTTACCCCCCAATGTCAATATAAATTATAATAAACAAAAAATCGAACAAGTTCATGCTACAAAGTTTCTTGGGCTTACTATTGATAACAAATTAACTTGGACACCGCACGTTGAAGAAGTTTGTAAAAAACTGAACAAATCGGCCTATGCTTTGTTCAGAATTTCAAAAAAAGTAAAATTAGAAGTTGTCTTATTAGCTTATCATGGTTTAGTCACGCCCCATCTAAATTACGGTGTTATATTTTGGGGTAATTCAAGGGATAAGGATAAAGTTTTTAAGGCCCAAAAGAGGTGTTTAAGGTCAATGTTTGGTTTAAATTATAGAGACAGCTGTGTTCCTGTTTTTAAAACATATAAACTGTTAACATTACCATGTATTTATATATTGGAACTATGTACCTTTGTTAAATGTAATCCGCACTTGTTTACAAAAGTAGCGGATATGAGAATGAGGTCAATTCATATAAGAACCCAGTATAAACAAAAATTGGCAATTGGAGGACATAAAACATCTATGGTGCAAAAGAGTGTAATTGGAATGGCTCCCATACTTTTTAACAAATTGCCGGATGTTTTAAAAGAAATGGATTTAGTGACATTTAAAAATAAATTAAAAAAGCTATTGATGGAAAAATGTTATTATTCAGTTAAAGATTATTTGAATGATATTTTGACATAAGTATTTATATTCTAAATGTATTCTACTAATTTAATTATTTATTATTGTAATATGAATGGATAATAATTGATATTGACTATTAATGTATTGTACTGAAATATTGTATGTCTGATAAGACAGGTCACAGTGAGACGTCATTTTTATGAAGAACTTATGTACCTGTGTTCCACAATAAATTGATTTGATTTGATTTGATTTGATTTGATTTAGTAATTGAAAGGTGACATGCCTCTGTCAGAATAGCGAGGTATATCAATTGTTCTCTCTTAGTACAACTGATGCACAACTCAGTGACGACTCAACTAGCGGAATGGAGGCCCAGGGAGTTGTAATAGTGTATTGCGCACACATCTGGGCACTATAATATCTCATGCGTACCTGGCCTTCCTCTGGTAACACGTTCCGGGACAGTGAACGCCTACAGGCGTGAAAACAATAAAACATCTATTGTGTCTGGAATAGTGACCCGGAACGTGTTGGGCCGCTATTACCGAAAATCGGTGGGAGAATATTATTAGGTATTATTAGGCCAACCAAAATCACACAAAACAAGGACTCTTTGTAACTTGTATTTCATAAGTGGTCTATCTATACTTTTAAACAAAACGCGATTGTTTCTGTGTTTGCATCTCGCCCAACAACACACTTTGAAGTGGAATCACGTACACACCCAAGCAAGGTGCTTAGATTCTTTGTATCTTTTGTACATTAATAATTTCGGCGGGTACCTCACAAGGCTCCGAATTACATATAAGTTAGCAACGTTATTTCCTTCTGTTGAGATTCGGGGAGATTTTATTTTTTACGTGAAAAGAATGTAACGAATCCTTATTTATTACTTTCTTTGACATAACGCGCTCCATTATCATATAATGGGCTCAAGCAAAGTGGAATGAGCTTTGATGGACGCGATTAGTCAAACCTCGAGAAACACATTGGATATGATACTTCTTTTGTAATAATGAAAGACAAGTTGGAGTACCTAAATTCGTTATACCTACTTACTATACTATATTATATTAACTGCCTCAAGTGGTGCAGCGGTTAGAGGGTCGTATTTTAAAGCGTCAGCTGCGCCAGAGGTCCCGGGTTTGATACCCGGGTCGGGCCAAAAATATGTACCTAGGAAAGCACGTAAAGCCGTTGGTCCTGCGCCTGATCTCTCTCCGATCGTGTCAGATTGCTGTCCCATCGGGCTATGAGAGTGAAAGGAATAGAAAGTGCACCTGTGTTTGCGCACACACTTGTGCACTGTATTATGTCCCGCGCAGTATCGGGTAAGATAAAGTGTTTATCTTTAACTTTATTAAATTAATTGTTACATAAATAAATATCTGGAATTGATCGATTAATAATATGTAAGTATCCGGCACGTTTTATCCTCATTTTCAAGTCCGTAATGGGGATACTTAGTTATTTTAACAACTTCATTAACTAAAGGCTTAAAACAAAAGCCGACTATTAATATATTAAAGTCGGCCGCGGCACATTTAACTTTACATAATGACACGATTGGCACAAAGGTGAGTGGAAATTTAATTTCAAAAACAGCAGTGAAGGCAACTTGTTACCGGTTAAAAGTGGAAAAAACTAGGTAAAACTCGTTCACAGGTGAATTCGCATGGGATCCAGTCGTAAATTCGAAAAAAAAACCTCTGTGAGATATAAAAAGTAGAACAATGCACTTTGCGCGGTGCATTAATCAACTAAAAGGCAAACTGTCGCTCGAAAAGTAACTACTTCCAAACGCTGTAGAGTAATTAAGGTAAGTACTAAATAATTTCTCCTCCAAGTCTTGATTTAGATTGCCTAGAGAGTCTCGCTCTTATTAGTATTACACCTGTGCTCTTAATTATAGTAGAGACGTTAACCTATTTAAGTTGATAAAATCGGGATAGCGTACAATTTTATTACATCTTATAATATGATAAGAAAGTGGAAAATCATGAAAAAGTGGTTATCATGGTGTATACCTATGTTTTTGATATGGGGATTGTGTGTACGGTAGGGCACGATTGCTCTAACTAGGTACAGTCGACAGCACATCAGACTATACATTTTTGTTGAAAAATAGCCCTTATTCCATGTGCATAAGATACCGCAGTGTTCAACTTGACGTGCTGTCGTCCGTAGATTAACGATTTTTGTAATACATTGCTTGCTATAGCTACCAGTTATTTAGTGTAGTAAGCAATGTATTCTATAAAAAACACAATGACAAACGGCTTATGCTTAGGCATATGTTATGAGAAATTGCTTAGGAATACTTGTTGTCTGACTGACCCAGCTATAGATTGGACCAATACATTCACAAGTTTTTTTTAAATTAAATTCATTTGATATTCCAACAAATTAGTTCTAGTTTCATCGAGATTGGTCCGAAGCTCGACGTTCAAACAAAATATCTGTACGGGGTGAATACGCAAACATGCAAGCGATTGCTTTTCGCGAGTGTAAAATAAAGATGCAGATGTCAAAATGCTTTGGAGCCTTTGGAATTGGAGCCTAAAATTATTTAATTTTATGAATTAAACATGATGCATTGAAATAGTGTGATACATTTACATGATAGCCTTACCAAAATAAGCACGTACTGCCATATCACAGCGCTAACAAAAATGTGCTCAATCACACTACCCAAGCACTTGTGACAGAAGGGGAAGGATAATTTATCATAGATAATCATAGATAGTAAATTTACAAATTTGTTAAAGTACAATTTAGGCGGTCTTATCGCTATACGCGATCTCTTCCAGACAACCTTTGGGTAAAGAAATTATGCGTTTATAGGAAGGGTACTATGTGCGTTGTAAATCATAATAAATTAAAGAGATGTCTTACGATCAAGCCTTTACAATCAACTGAACTTATACTACAACAGTCATTGTTAGTACTTATGCTTTGAGTTACATGCTACGGCTTGGATACATTTATCTAATTTATATGAACTAAGTACTTTGCTACAAGAGGTGGCTGTCACGCGCTTACTTTTGCCATACCTCACATGGATTACTATTGCGATCGTTTGTTATGTAATACCCCGCGCATGGAACGACACAGGGGCGCCGACTTAAAACTCCCTAATTAACTGAATGAAAATGAAACTCGGATGTTTTCATTCCATTTAGCGTTCTATTCCCGACTGTCCGGCTGGCCGTAGGTATGCAAAATGTATTACATTAGAATCTTTTCAAGGTCCAAGTATAGTGATTTTTGTAGTGATCTCTAAAAATACAGTTACAATCTCTAACCTCAATGTGCTGGAATGTTTATACAACTTTGTTTTAACAAACTTTGTTTGGAAAATTGATTTTGCTTTGTAAAATGTTTTGTTAGGTACAAAAAATTACTCGAGTCCTACCTAAAAAATAGATCGCAGGTGGTCAAAATCAATGAACACCAGAGTAGTGCGTTACCAATCACGTATGGCGTGCCTCAAGGTTCCATCCTTGGGCCACTTTTATTCTTAATCTATGTAAACGACATCACCAGCGTAGGACTTAGTGGTCAAACAACATTATATGCCGATGATACATGCCTTTTTTATTTTGGAACTGACATTCATAATTTAATCCAAGACGCTAACAAAGATTTGAAAGTATTAACAGAGTGGTTTAGAAATAATTTATTAACGGTTAACACTTCTAAAACCTGTTACATTGTTTTTAGAGCAAAAAATAAAATGATTGAATCGCACGCACCCTTAATTATAGATAACATTCCTTTAGAAAAAAAAACTACTGAAAAATATCTTGGCTTGAGACTGGACCAATATCTGACATGGAATAACCAAATTAATTATATAAGAAACAAACTTTCATCAATGATAGGCTCCCTTCGCAATACAAGTTATTGTATTCCTTAAAAACTGCGTTACAATATTTATAACTCACTTATCAAATCTCAACTATTATACCTTATTGTAATTTGGGGTAGTGCTCCAAAGACAAAGTTACAAGGACTACAAAGAATGCAAAACAAAGTTATTAAATTATTGTTTAACTATCCGTTTCTAACGCCTACTGATAAGATCTATACAGATACTAAAATTATGACTATTAAAGAACTTTACATTTATAACACTTGCATATTAATTAGAAAAATTCTTGATAAGTCCATTCATATAAATTTGACATTCATAAAAAAATCGCAAATAAGTAAACGCAGTCTTAGACGACCAAGTTTGCTTGTCTTGCCAAAAGTACGCACAAATTATGCCAAAAAAAGTATCACATTTGAGGGAGCACGGCTTTATAATAAACTGCCCTCTTGTTTGAAAAATACTAGTTCTATTAATAGTTTTAAGTCCAAATTGTCAAAATTTATAGTTGAAAACAGCACACTGTTTGTTATATAATCTGTAGCATGTACTTTTTATTATTATTGTTTAGTTCGGCGTTCGAATTTAGATTTATTTTACTTTAAGTTATTCTATTCTCATGTAAGTGGCTTGTCTTTTTTTGAGAATAAACTCTTTAAACCTAAAAAGGTCATACTTTAACCTAAATAATCACCTTAATCGGCTGGCAATAGTTAAAGAATAAGATTTACAGGTAACTCATCATCATCATTATCTTGCCCTGTTCCCAGTTTATCTAGGGTGGCGCAGCATGTTTTTCTTTTCCACACTATTCTATCATTCGTCACTGAATTATCCACTGCTCTCACACTCATGTCTTGTTTCACACAGTTTTCAGTTTTCCTCTTCCCTTACAGCCATTCAAATTCATACCCATCACTCTTTTAGTTACATGATTTTCTTCCCTCCTCATTACACGACCGTACCAAGACAGAAGATGATAAGTACAAGATACGATGTAAACTTTTTATTTACAGGTAACTTATTTAACACCATCTATTTTATCTGCACTATGAAGAAAATGACTACTTTATCCAGTTAAATCCACATATACACGCGTTCTTCTCAGTTAAAATATTCAACCCTCTTTAAGCAGTTTAACACCGTAACGCAAACCTCAAGCACTCCCAAACATTATGATCCGTAAGAATAACACAACTAGACCATTATGTCGGTAACTCCTAAGATATGGTCAGCTCTGCCTCAGGGAATCCGCAATAAATCCCCCACTTTACGTGGCGAGCCCTCTATTAAGATTATGAAATTATGAAGCCGGCTACTTGCGCAGATTTGCGTGCCCGCAGTTACAAGGCAGGAAAGTACTTTCAGAGAACCCAACAGAATAATTGGAAGTATAGTCCGTTTTTCTTTGCTAGTCGGATAATGTAATATTTTCAAAACTTTTATAATAATACTATTAAGGGCTGATTTTACAATAGTCAGTTAAGAAATATTCGTCCAACAAAATACAATACGGCTAATTTGAAAACGTCACCTAATTGTCAACAATCATACTTAACTGTATTTTTTTTAATCTGGCGTTTAAAATTTATCAGTCTGTTATGTTTTATCTGACCATTGTAAAATCAGCCCTAGGTAAAATTTATTAACTAATTCGATTTAAAAAGAACTCAGTGTTCAACGATGAATTACCTGAGTAGGTTGTCAGTTTTGTGTGTATCTAATTTAATATGAATCATATCGTCATGTCAATATTGTTTACATTATTCGACAAGCAAAGAAAAAACGGACTTTAGAATAGGCTACTCGTATCACTTTAACTTAGTTTTTACAAAGCAAGCTCATGCATACTACACCGTGGAAATATTACTCCATGCAAATATTGCTTACAGAATGCTATTTGCTATTCTTATCATAATGCACACCAAAAACAATTTAACTTAGTAGCCGAGAGTGCTTATTGATGAGTTTTTAAATGTATAAAGATTATAACTCAAAAAATCTTCAGAGTAATCAGGCTAGCTATCTGGCAGCTAACAGATCTCGAACCACCGTTGAATCTGCTTAGGTTCTATGGACCTTTACTTTTTTTTAGATGAAACTCAGTAATCATTTTATAAGATCCACATATTGTGCTCCAGTCAGACATGCATACCTCAAACAATAAATATCTATTATGCTAGTTACAACTAGGTCGAGAACTGAATCATTACTATAGTAGATGTCTCACTTTTTAAGTTAGTCGTATTGTTAAAAACTTAAACTTATTTAATACTAGCCGTCTTAGCGAACTTTGTTTCTCCCCCGGCCCCGTTTTGCGCCAGCCCCGGTATAGAAGTCGGTACTCTTAATTTTTATAATTTTCTTAGTTTTTTCTTCCGATCCTTCTCCTAACAGTAACAAATACAACAAATAAGAATTAGTGAAATCGGTCCAGACGTTCACGCGTGATGTCGTGTCGTGACCAAGGGAAGGGGGTTCATTTTTAAAATAAAGATAGAGTAATTACTGTTGCAGTATTACCTTAAAAACGTGAATTTAATTATGAGCGACTATACTGTTCTTTTTTATTCTATGGTAAAGTTCATTCGGCTAATTTAATTCAGCCTTCTGCAGACTGCTTAAATCGATGAGCGGTGTTTAAATGCTTTTAATTGACCACTAAGTTCGCTTTAACTAACTATGTGCTCATCACTATGAATGAACTCTCAGTCTGACCGCACCTTGGTGTTTTCCCTACATTTTTTATATTTTTTTTGTTATATCTTTATGGCCTATGAGGGTTTTCGAAAGAGGCACATGTATTGTTGTCTTTAGATATTAAGCAGCTTCTAAGATCAGTACCATGTTGTGCTACGGACTACGATTATCATACGTAGCTGCTACGATTTGTTATGAATGCTACGAAATGCTACGATCTAACTTTAAAAATGCTACGGAACTCTACGATCTACGACGGTTTTAAAATGTTACGACTTCTACCAAAGCATGTAGGTGATACGGCAGTAAGTTTAGCTTACCTTTAAAAAAAGGATTGCTTAGAAAGACTCTTTTGATCACAAAACTTTTCACCAATAAAACAGATTGTCCTCAGCCTTCTACTTTAGAATTAGTGACGTCATTATTATCACACTTTACCAGCCCCCGCCTTATAGCAGCAAGTACTAGTAGATGCCTCTAGCAATCTGCTGTGCGTCGTTTTATGCCGTTATAAAGATACCATCTTAAGTATAATGCCCCCATTCTGGACCATTTCATCCATAGACTCTTGTCCTGTTGCCTCATTACTTTAATCAACTTTGTCGAACTATGTATTAAAACAGCATGGTTCTTGTTCTAATAGAGAAAAGCCACGGAATAAGTTACCTTTGTTTTTTTACATGGTTGTATTAATAATTAACTGTTTGTCACCTTGTTGAGACAAGGCAAGATAATGTATTCGGCGAGTGACTTTGTAATAAAAAGCACAAAAGACACGCTCTCCTGACTATTACGCCGGCCGTTGCGGGTTCGAATCCCGCAAGGGGCAAATGTTTGTGTGATGAGCACGAACAATTTGTACCTAAGTCATGGATGTTATATGTATTTAAGTATCTATGGGAGACGCCCCCGTCATAATCGTTGTCTGGTACTTCGTAACACAAGGAAGATATTTCCTTACCACGAAACCAGGCAATTGGTGTGTTGTCTGGCGCATATTTATTTATTTATATATTTTAACACACTATCACTATCATCATTATTTTTCACACTATCATTATTTTTTGGAAAATCGAAATTTTTATTTTTATTATTTTCTTTAACATAGACAATATCATTTTTAAAACAGCACCCTGACAATTTAAAAAGTTATCTACGTCATTGGCTTCGCCTCTCTCAATTCAATGCCCATGTCTTCTTTTTCTCTAATCTTAGCCTTAAATAATAAAAAAATTCAAATCAGAAAAAAAAACCTTAGTCTCAAATTTTCTCAAAAACTAGCGGATAAAAACCCAAAGTGTATTCTACGAAAAATGAATTATTTACTGTGCTGAATCGGTCCTTTAAATATTATCACTTAAAACGAGGTGACCTTATAGATCAGGCGCGCGAGACCGCAACCGTTGCATGCCAGCATTTTTCCTACACATCGTTATGTAATGACGACGAAATTCTTGTGATAAACAAGTCAATATTCCCAGGCTATCGCTTTCCCTTTCATCCCTGAATTCGGGTTAGACTAATTTCGAAGGTGTCATCACAAATCGCAATTTTCTCTTTCCCTTATAACAGCCATTTATTCGTTGATAAGAATCTTTTTAGTCCTAGCGATCCTTTTGTAAGAATCGTTTCAGGGCTGATTACTTAGCACCCGAGAGGGCAGATTTCTTGAAGCAATAGCCTACCTCGCTACGAAAGTGATCGCTGGGGTGATGTTATTTAAATGTAATCTTTTTTCGATACTTTTTAACAGTTATCTTGAGTTAGTGTATTCAAAACCGTGTTAATATTGGCGAAGCAAGATTTTAAATGGGAACAAATGTTCCGCCTCGGAGATCTTTAACTAACGGAGAATTTTACGAGTTTAAAAAAAATCCGACAACGTTCTAAAAAGTGATATCCACCCCCATGTTTTAAGTATTCGGTCTAGTTTTATGCATTTTCTTCCTCAAACAAGAAATAAACACCAGTGCAAAACGAGTGAAGTTTAAATACGGTTAAAAGTGTTTGGAACAAAAACTAGTTTCAGTTCAAAAGAAAATATGCGAGATACTTTACTCCTCTTAACCAGTAGTCAAGTTATTTCAGCTATTTAAGAAACGACTTAAAAATATGCCGCTGTTAAAACCACATGCAGTCGACCCGCAAAGAAACCATACTGCAATGGGTAAACTGGACACTTGGGTTTTCCCCGGTGTTTTTAATGTCCTTAATAGAGCCTTATCTATAAATTACGTACGTTTTAGAATAAGATAATGTCGAGTGCATAAATTTTAAAAATGCTAGATTAGTAGGTGAAATATTACATTATTAAAATATAAATTTTTGACCATTATGTAGTTAACCAATTAATACAAATTCACTACATTTTCATCATAGAAGAAATAATTTCATAACAATATGAAGCTTGAGATTGAGTCACATTTGATTTTGTTTACTTTCTTCTTGCCTTTTTTCAAAAGACCTTAAAGCAAACATTTAAATGCATTTGAATTTGGAATGCATAGGTAACCTCTTTCGAAACATGACCCAACTCTGCTAGACGTTGTCAGCACTATTCTTCAATAGTCTTTCCGGTCGCTCGCTTTGTTATGTTGACATGAGTGACAAGGACGACTGGAGTTTAATTAAGTGTTGTAATGTTGGTAGTAGGACCTCAGGCCATAGGGTGAGTTAGCGGTTGCGTGCCGTCTGCTAGGCGCCGTGTCAACGGCACAGTCGCACTGCGGTACACTTCCCCTTCTTCGTGATTCTTTACTAATTATTATCATTACTTACTAACTAACGGCATACGATTATTTAGCAACAATGCAACACGATGTCTCGTGTCGCGTGAGACATTGACTAGCTGACTTTTCTACTTGTTGAAAAATAGTAACTTTTGTACTACTGCTTTTTGACTGAGACCAAATATAACCGTTCTAAGCCTTGCGTTTTTCAATTAGTCAGATTTTACTTTGTCACTACAAAAAGATATGTATATAACTTGTATATAATTTATTAGGTTAAAAATTATTCACAGCGTAAAATAATAGGAAAAAATATTTAAAAAAAATTATAAAAAAAATAATTAATTAATTATTATAAAAAAAATATTAACATATATATTGTAACATCGATTTGGCTACAGACTTGCAAACAACTTAGTAAATTTTTCGTATGTGTGTACAGTAGCCACAATAACTACATACAATATAAAAACAAACAAGTCATTTTTCTTGACCTTCTTACCCTAGATTTGAGAATCTTGAATTTCCTAGTCCTTGAAGTAAATAGTTGCAGTTCGGCGCCAGTAAGACTGCACATACTCACACACATGCCTGATTTGTGCTTAGCGTGCAAGCTACGGGCAAAGTGTTTGTTTTCTCACATAATTAACGCTTTTAGCTACCTTAAATCTTAGCGAGAAGTTCCCAAGCCTGTCCTAATATTGAGAGTAACTTCGTTCTTTAAGTTGATAAGTTTTATTTGCGTTTTAAAGTAAGTAGGGACATAACATTAACCCCATTATTCCTAATACAGTACCAGGCTCAGAAACGAACGAAAAAGGTATAAAACGACCAATTTAAAAATAATTCATTCATGCATTTTCATTTATTTCGACATAATAAAGTCATTCATACATTTAAAATTATTGAATTAAATTACATTTTTAATTATTGAATTAAATTAAATAAAAATATCACAATGACGACTTTTATTATAAGTCGGGTAACTTTAGTCTTGGTTTAAACCTGGCACTATCTTTTCGTAATAAGGGGTTAAGAGTACATAAAAATCCAGTCTTTTGAATAAATAAATTCTTAATATTTGATTCGAGCCTCTGATTGTTTGAATTGTAAATAAGCCGTTCTTTCAAAGCACGGTAAAACAGGTAGCAATAGTGGAATAATTTTATCAAATTGTTACTTCTTCAATTTGATTTCAATTTTGCGACGTTAGCGTTAGGCGCTTGTAATGAAACTAGTTTCCAGCTAGTTTTATTATAAGCCAAAAATACTTAATATAAATTACATTTGATACGTTAGCCCCGGCCGCTAATATAATAAACTATTTCATCCCACTGAGATACGGGGCTCCCGCGGGACAACTAAAAAGTCGGAGGGAACGTTCAATGGCGGGAGGATAATTGAGTTATAAATATTACTGTAGATAGTGACAAATAGTCTGCAAGTTTGGCTATCGATAGAATAACGATACATGTTCAATGCTAATGGATACAGCAATGTATCAAACCATTATAAGCCCTATGTTTGGAAAAAAAATGCTTGTTATTTTGTATGATAAGACGTATTAGGCGTTAGATCATTTAGCAAGTCTTATATACACTTTTAAGCAAAAAAGACACTCGCTCGTTAATCGACAAAATTTAGTAACAAATTGACTAATCATCATTATCATCATGAATATCAGCACGCAATTTCGCGAAATTCATGCTTGAAGATTCCAGGATTCAAGTGTTATTAAGGAAATCAATTTTCATTATATAATTTTACACACTCTTTTCCACCGTTACTGTCGCCTTTCCTAATTTCTAGATTATAATGGAGTAACTGGCATATCTACTTCTTTGAAATCTTTACTATGTATAAATAAGAGTCTTTAAAAAATCCGGGGCACTTAGCCTGGTTTGACTACCTAGCTCAAAAAGAACAAATTTTCACAAGATAGGCCATAGCCATTCCACCCAGCTGAGTAATCACCACGATAGTAATTCAGAGAGGAATTTCCCCGCTTTTACAAAAAGGTGAGGCTGGCTCAAATCCTAACCTCTCCGTTAGATAGCGTTACATAAAAATATGTAGTCCTCATAAAAAATAACAACGTCTTCAGAGCAGAGTGAGCGTTCATTCTTAGGGGCTATTACTTATCTCGATCGTATCTTTCGTATTGCAATTGATTGCAACGTCAAGGCATTTTAATTTGAAAGCGTCATTCATTCATTGGCCACAGCATCTTTAAAGATGATATTTGCAGTGTCATGGAGGTCTGATCTGGAGTCTGCATCGTCTCCGGTGACTATGGAGTCCAATTGCAGCGTGGCACTTCTTGCCGCAGTTATCACAGGTGAAGCGTGTATCAAGGGGCAGTAGAGCAGCTTTGCGTTGAAGCCTTTTATGTTTAAGATAGTCCAGCCAGGCTTCATCGTGTTGCGACACCCCGAGGGCAATATCGTGGCGCCATTCTGGTCAAAGTCGTCATTTGAAAGCGTCAACACAAACACTAACTAGCATTTAGCTGATGAATAGCGTAGGATTCCGAGCCTACTATTGGTTGGTTGACTACTGGTTTGCTTATTTATATAATAGCTTCCAAACGACGTTGTAGCAGCACATACGTTTTAATAAGCAGCTTAGTTAAGGATACCTAAATGTCTCGATCGAAGCTACATTTTTTTATAGAGCGAGACATCGCCCCTGATGTTAAGTGACAATGTGGCCTAAGATGGGGACCATGTTTGCCTAGTAACAGTCAATACACTTTCTTGTCCACATTTAAGTCAGCTATACAGATAGTTACGGTTTGCAATCGCTATCACGATTTAATGTAGGTTACGTGATACCTCTTTCAGCTTTAGAGCGAAGTACAGAACACAATAACGCGATATTTTTGTTACGATAGTAAGGTAGTAGATGAACTGACTTTGTAATGGAGTTGCGGGTGTAATAACTTGACCCTGTAGGTATATATTATCTGTGCCTGTAGTAAGAAAACAAAATTAATGGCGAAGAAAAATCAAGTAAATATGAACCTATATCTTTTCCATTATAGTTTGCTCTATGTGTAAAATAGCTCAGTGAAAGATTGTTACATGCGTATTACAATCTTGCTTTAATCCGTTCAAGTTCCAGACAGTGTAATTCTCAGTCAACTAGTTGAGTTACCAAATTAGTATTGCAATGTAACTTAAGAAAACTTAAAAGTATTTCTATTTCATTCACTTGTGTAGTTCTATCCCCCGCTAATCTGCTGAGTTGATTTTAAGAAATCACAATACGAATTTGCAAATCCGTTCAAAAGCAGAACTGCTTAGCTGTCAAAGCAACATCGCAATACGCAGATATTGTAAATAAGTATTTTTTTCTGGTAAAAAGTAACCAACATTGCTCACGTCCAATGAAAATTTATTTTTACAATAAAAACAGTACAATGAAATTGAGAATCCCTGGGCAGATTTATTTACTGAATTGGAAATTAATTTTAATTCGTAAGAAATTTCATTCGCGATTTAAAGTTTTGTTTCGTAAAATAACTAAGCAAAGCAGCTTATTCTTTTTTTATTCCAATTTGAGTTATTATTACATCATTCAATCGTAAGTAACTTTTCAGGATTTTGACAAAATGTTTACCTATGGTTTATTTTTGTTTTTGTAGTGTTTTGTCACCATACAAACTTAATAATATAAATTGCACTTGTAAAAAGCAACTGTGAACCTGTGACAGACGAGGAATTGAACCCCGTGTCTTACGCTATCCGGGCGTATGCCTATACCACTCGGCCACCGTCACATTAACAAACCTTTTGAATTTTGCAAGCGCTTTTTAAAGCGTAGGCTGCGTGACATCATCAATGTTGTGAGATTGCTCTCACAATATCCGAAGGAAAATATTTCACAGGTTCACAGTTGCTTTTTACAAGTGCAATTTAAAAAATGTTTACCTTTTCAAATTATTCTCATCCGAGAGTACTTGAGCTATCAATAGTTTTATATTATCGAATAAACTGTAGCGGTTGAAGATTTTAATCTATATATGTTGAGCGTTAATGAAAAATAGGCTAGTGTGATCATATTGTGTAGTTCATTCTTTCAAAGCTAGCCTATTCCGTGCCAGAGCGTTGGGCCGCGCTATTGATGTTCACCACGATTCCAGCCCTAACAACATAAAATTTTATTGCCGCGAATATTTATTATTTATAGTTTTACACAGCGCCCGCCATCGATTCCCGTGTCACACTGTATCACGTCAAAAGCGTTAGAACCGCCTATCAAAACAAAAAACGATCCTGACCACAGGAGTCGTCGTTTAAAAGCTGTAATTGAAAACACGGCAATGATACAGAGAGAGGGGTTTTAAATGTCAGTAAAAATGGTGTTTTAATCCTTCCATCGATACCTGCCGGCGACAGGCGGATTACCGGCGTGCTACTGCGCCCGACTCGATATTTTTATCGATAAACACACAGTCATATTTTACATTTTGACGTCTAGGGCCGATTTTAACTGCCTCGTTGCGGGACTAAACAGACTTTATCTGAACGCCATGTCAGAGTTCGGGTATAAAATACATAAACGTCAAATACGTAGACACAGGTAGACAATAATATGATCAGTGATGGGACCTTATTTTAATGGTTGCACATTGATGATGCTGATAACGTGAAAAATGATTATATTAAAAAAATATCATAAAATTTTACACTTACTTTAAACGAATTTGTAATTGACCTATGGGATGTTAAATAAAGAGTTATCTCATCTTATCATTAATATATTAACACTTATTATAAAGGTAGGTAACATTTTAAGAGTTGTGCTGTTTTTCTTTTGCAAAGTTGTTACGCAACATTGATTTATCGAGCATAGTTTAAGAGATTTTTTATTTATTCACTTGACCATGTAGTATAGTAGGTATCTGTCTACATTGGTTAACGGCGGCTGCCCTTCAGTATTACCCTTCCCCTACGTCCCATCAGGACTTCTTGACTGCATCTGACAGTGCACTTGGGAATTCATTTCAAGGCATTAGGCGGACCGTTGCTTGGAATAACGCAAATGCCCTTTACTAGTCTTTTTAGTTTTGTAGAACGAAATTTTTGTCTCATTTTTTTATCCAACTGCATCCTATTACACTGTGTTATTAACTTGTATTTACAAAATAACGCTTCGTGTGCTTATTTACGGAATAACGCAAAGAAAGGTTTAGCATAATGGAAGGTCCAAAAAAATCTGTTCTTATCCCTTGAGATACTGTCTCACATCTAGTTTGAGGGTGGATCATTTGCAATAAAGATTTATTTATTTACAAGCAATCCCAGCGAACTTCGTTTCGTGCCCTCGGTGGTCCCGTCCCCGTTTCCTATATTTTGAACCTTTTAAACCTTCCTTGGACTTTCACAAATATTTCAAGACCAAAATCATCCAAATCGGTTCACCCGTTCTCGAGTTATAGCGAGACTTACACAAATAGAAATTCATTTTTATCATACAGATAATTAATGATTTATCAAAAGGTTGTTTTTTTATATAAATTTGTTGATGGAGCCTTTACAATAATGATAAAACAACAGCCAACAAGACAAAACAATTGACAAAGGGCTGTCATTAATCTGTCCAATTTATCGATACCTGGAGGCGGCAGAACTACTGCGTCATTCGTTGAATGATTTCATATTTTTTGCCAATTAATGTTTTACATTATGGTGCCTACGGATTGTTTTGGGATGGGATTCAATTTCAGTGGGATGTAGGTAGCTGGATAGTTGAATTATTCAAAAGTACTAGGTAAGAAAAAAATACTTTATTTATTATTGCATTGGAGATTAATTACTGCTATCTTAGCGAGCTTGAAGTAGTGTAAATCTTGAATAACAACATTGAGGCTGCTACAGAAACACGCACAAAATGTTTTTTTATCTACCGCGTTTACTTTGTCATTAGTTTATAGGTGGATGAGAAACATATTAACATGTACAGTCGACAGCACATCAACTATACATTTTTGTTGAAAAATAGCCCTTATTCCAAATCATAAGATACCGCAGTGTTTAGCTTGACGTGCTGTCGTCCGTACTTACTTTAATCAGTCAGGGATCAAACGACTCTCGAGAGTCGCATAACAATGGAATTTCTATTGTGTCTCGTTCACACATACTTGACGAGTTAAGTGCATCATAATATTCTAATTAGGGCTGATTTCGTGCTCGATAATTTACTAAACTAATACGACTTTTTATGTTTTGGATGAACGATACCCTAAATAGACATAATGTCTATTTTAATGAGCATTAGTTAGGCCATTTTGTGTTTAATGGTAAAAATTTTACACCATTATAGTTGAGTTAACTATCCATCACAAAACCGGCCCTTAAACCATACACACGTGTATAAAAGATACAAAATAATATAAGATTTTGTAAATAAACCATAAAAATGCAAAATCAATACATTGCCTGGGAATGGGTGCAAAGCGATGAAAACAAACATCACGCGATCAGGAAGGTCGTTCGGAACATGCATGAATATTATGTATATTATACATAAACATGTATATTCAAACCCGTAAAGGATATTTTTATACCCATAACAAGCTTTAACACACATACCGTTTAACATTTACGAGACTTATCAATCGTATAGTTACATGCTGCAGTATGTTTCTAAAACATCTTCCGTTTTGGAAGTCAGAATGAAATTTACTACATTAAAAAGGGGTTTCTCTTGTAAAATTGTCCTGCCTTCGTCTCTGAGATTTAATTGACCATGTAGTAGGCCCTGCTACGCGTCCATTCACTCGCACACAGGTTTAGCGCAAGAAAGAGAAGGTAAAAAACTAGTATCCCTCCCTCCTTCCTGCGCCTCACAGCACTGCCAGCCGCCTGTCGCTCATTCGTGTCCGTGCGCGCGCGCCGTTCCGACGCACGCAGTAACCACAGCAAAAAAGAAAAAACCGTTAAGTTTTTTATTTCGTGCTAAACGAAAGTTACCTTATTGTGATATTCATACTAAAAAAGTAAATTGTGAACGTGAACTGAAGTTAAACGCATAACCCAGCGTGGCTGCTACATGCATGCTTTACGCTTCACGGCCGAGCTATTACGAGATACTAGCCAGTCCGCATTTTAACGCTCCGAATCAATACGCGATATTGATCTGTAGCAATTTTTTGGCCGAGCTGGCACGTGATGCCAGCCAGTCCTAATTATCTTGAATCGAGACGTATGGTATGCGTTGCTTTCAATAAACCTACCCTTATTTTCATTGCGTTTCGACAAATGAAAAAAGTGAACTAATGGGGCCACAAAGGCATTTCATTAAAAATGTTAAGCAGCGCTGACGACGCGCCATCAGGGCCTCTCAGTGTGAAGCGTTCCTCGCCCACACTCATCGAGCCCCAACAGGCATCATAGTGTGTCCTGCCTGTGCCAACGCGACGCCATGCGCCGTGAATTGCTTGTTTGTTACGGTGAACTACCGTCCAACAATCCTAGCGCTTCAACGTCTCGCGCTCGAAATCAGAATCCGACCAAATAAAGGTAAGGTCTTTTTTCATTAAAGCTAGCTAAGCTTGAAGCTGTACTACGTGTTACGGGCTACCGTATTCCATTCGTGGTAAAACCACGACCGAACACTTGACTCAGTCAATCTTTTGACATAGATTGGAATTGAGTTTAATGTGAGCTTTTACACTTACAAACAAAAGGAGCAATATATATGTTTTACTAAGTACTTTTTTGTAAGCACCGAAAAACAATAGTGGCAGCAGATTTATTTCAAATCTAATAAATTTATATTTATTTTGTACATTTTTACCTGAAATTTTAAAAATGAAAGACTTAAGAACACTATAACTGCCTAGACTGATAAACATAAGTACGTATAGTGCCACCTGCGATGCGGTGCACGCTCCTTATTTTTTTTCCCAAAGCTCTAAAAACGGTACTGTATACATCGATACTACATAGCTCACAATATTATGGTCCTATGTCTGCAATTGATTACAACTCTTTTTTATTTATTTCTGGCTAATGGCTATAAAACTTGTCTTGCTAGACAATGCTATGGAAAACATAACATCGCTTATTAAATGAAATATTTAACATTACTTAAATATCGAAGTTTACGGATTGTATAAAAAGAAGACAATTATTATTTTTTAAGTAAGCAAGTTCTTACTTACATTTCTGTTTTCTACTCAATGCATATGGTTGGGTCCATATAAGAATTATGTAAAACTGATTTTATTTACTCATTTATTTATTGCTCACAATTTAAATAGCTATGCTAATAATATTGAGCTTTGCTCATTAACTGGCATTTGTATGATTCTGAATGGTGGAATATTTACAGTAGGTACTTATTCAGTCTTGAAATCCAACTAAGATTTGTTTCACTCCTCAGTTAATAATTCGGTACAGCTTAGATTTTATTAACCGACGTAACAACAACCAGCTGGAAAGCGTAATGTGTTTTTGGTTTATACCAATGAGTTTTCTTGTTAAATTGCGAAATCAATATAGCACTACCGTCATATTCGATTTAAATAGGTAGACGGTAATTAATTGTTTTAGATGCTATTTTATTTTTCGAAAAATATGGTGTGATATGCACTAAACTTTTCATGTATGCTTCTTAGATTAAATCGTCGCAAAGTTCGGTACTTAATGTGGAGTCTGAAAAACTAAATAAAGATCTGTGTCCATTATCTTCAGAAAAGGCGATGCCTGAGCCACCGCCAACAAAAAATTGTGACAACCATAGGTCAACTTGAATTGACTTTAGTTTTTTATGGGCTTGTTTTTTTTCTCACCATTTACCACCACAAACACCACCGAAGAATAATTCAAACATAGAATGACCTATTGTTTGAAGTACTATTATTATTCTTTATATTTTTTGGCTATATTTATTCCACTATTTACACACCTACGTTAAAGGTTGGATAAATAAAAGACATGGTCATTATTGTACAAATTACAAAAATCGATCTTTTTAAAACAAAAGGCAGCAACGCAGCATCAAACCTAAATTGCACTACAAGCATCTAATTTGAGTTATTGGGAATATAAACTATGCATATTTTTCCCACTATATTCTGTGATTTAAGAATTAACTTTATCGAGTAAATATCTTCTATCATCATCAGTTTTTTTCCAACTAATCACATACACCCACTCCACAACCATCTCCCCAGCAAAGCCACTATGATATTAGGAAACCATTCATATGGAAACATTGCGGCATTAACTATAAAACAGATTATTTTATTTTATGAATTGTATCGTTTAATTGATGTTTAAAAGTATTGAATATACTATGTTAAATAAATTTTCAAAGGAAATCTTGTCTTAATATTCACCAATTACTTAGGTATGGTGAAACAATTGCCGACCACAAAATAATAACCAATCATGGTCTGCCAAGTTTTAACATTTTGCAAATGTTATTTTTTACGCTCGTTCTTATACTCTTGCGCCGTAAGACGTCGAGTAGTTCGACGATTTATTTATAAAACCTGAAAGTAATTTATTTATTACAAAGAATAATGCTTGAATCTTTTTATTTATCATTTATATTTGAGGGTGTTTTAATATGTATGAAAACCAGTGTTCCCTGGTGACATCGATCTATGACATACTTGTTGTAACACGACATATTCATTTACTTTTGGACTTCTTGTCACAATAGGTACCCTAATTTTGAATCATCAAGATTTATTTTACACTGCTCATAATATTGAAACAAGTCCCATCTGAAGCCAAATAAGACACAAATACATTGGCGGCACAATAATTGCGGAAATGCACATTGCCATTACCCCCAAAAAAGAAGAATAAGTCACAAATATTTGTCAAACTCATAGAAAATATAAACTTAAATAAAAATAAAGTATCTCATCAAAACCAAATCGATAAGATAGGATCGCATTTTTTTTTTATGTAACCCTCAGTAATTCAGACATATTTATCCAGTCAATATTTTTGAGTATTTTTTTTCCGACTATGCGCCGACTATCGAATACTCGGCGAACATTCCTGTGCTGGAAGTCTGAAGCGTCATGTTTAATATTTCGCGTAGATAATTTCAATATTTTGATTTTCTACTCCATCTAATATCCTTCTAACTTACATAGCTAAATCTTTAGTAAATCTAAAAAAAAAAAAAAAAATAAGCTTGATTAAAACATTATTCTCAATCAGTAAATACACGAAAATACCAATTTTGTCTCAGCTTTTTTCGAGCGCCAACTGGTGTTTTTTACAAGGAACTATATCGAGACTTCCGCGCCTGGTTGATAAGTTAAATATTAGGCAAACGTCGGGTTAGGTGGTACCAAAACTTCTATCGGAGAAATCGTTTGCGCTCGTATGACCTTATAAAGCCACAACGCCCCCAGAGGTCGTTTCCAAGCTTCTTTAGAAAAAAATTAAATCACTCAATCATTACCTACTTCCTTAATGCTTTCAAGTTTTGATAACGATAATATTTCAAATTCATTGAAATATCGTATTCTTATTGTAACCCAGAAAATAATAATAGCGTTGATATACACCGATGAATACATCTAAAATCTTATATACCCACAAATGAACCAACTATTTTTTTTTACCAATCATCTTACACTTATTACAACAAAACATTTTCTTTAGAATTCAAAATTCGAATAATAAGTATTTTGTTTTCGGTATACGGCTGAATATATTTCAAACAGCTGCATAAATACATAAATACCCAATACTTAAAAGTAATCGAATACCTATCATGCGTGTATTTTTTACAAATCTATGATTGTAAAATACGTTAAAACTGCAAGACAAAAAGACTCTCCAATACGCCCGTTAAGTGCATTAAAAATGATAGGGCGCTGGATGAGAAGTATTTCTGTATGTAGCTTTCGCAATCTGTCTCAACAATAGGTATTTCGTATTTATTTGCAATTTTTATAACAGACCAAAAAAAAGGGAACTAAGAAATTTTCGTCCTATTTCAGTTAAGATTACTAAAATTATTATTGTATTTACATATTCTTGGAGTTTAACATTAATAATATATATATATATATATATATATATATATATATATATATATATATATATATTTTCTTTCCCATTAAAGAAATTACTTATCAATTATCATGCACCCATAACAATAGTAACATAAAACATTTTTGTTATTTAAATGATCATTTTAATAATCAAAGATTACTAACTATAGAGGTGTCAACTTATTTTTGTAACAACATTGATTTACTCCGAACATCTACATGGTCAATTAAATCTCAGAGACGAAGGCAGGACAATTGGATGATCAAACGAACTTACCTGTAAGTGAAGTTCGATCCAAATTGTCCTGACTTCGTCGAAGAGATTTAAGTTCCCACCCTTCCCAATTCCCATAGGTACGTGTATTTTCTGCAAAAATTGTTGCCACCCGTACCATAAATCAATGTTGTACATCTGGAACATCGGTCTCCTTGCTCTGAAATGAATGAGCGACAGGCGGCTGGCAGTGCTGTGAGGCGCAGGAAGGAGGGAGGGATACTAGTTTTTTACCTTTTCTTTCTTGCGCTAAACCTGTGTGCGAGTGAATGGACGCGTAGCAGGGCCTACTACATGGTCAATTAAATCTCTTCGACGAAGTCAGGACAATTTGGATCGAACTTCACTTACAGGTAAGTTCGTTTGATCATCCAATAATTGATTATTCGTGCTCCAATTAACCACTTCATTCGGAGTGTTTTTGATAAGAAACATGTGTAAATAAAAACGTTTTAAATTATCAACGGTAGGTAGAACAACTTGGCGATTTCACGCTCCAAGAACATATTCCAAACAAGGGCATTGAAATACTGTAGTACACTAATTAAGCGCTTTGTTCTCAACATTCCAAGAGCTAAAGAGGTCATATAAGTCTTTTCAGGTAAGATCTGGAAACCGGCCAACTACCTGTAGACATTCTTCAGGATATTCACTGCTGCAATTTCACTTTTTCACCTGACGCAGCGATATATGAAAAGGACAACAAAACTTTTATTGCAGTAGCCATTTTGTTTACGGATCTTCAGGGGTGTCAAACGGTTTTCCTTTTATTAAATTTATTAGGGCTGCGTACGGCAGGTAAGTGGGTGAAAGGAAACATGCCGGGAATCCCGCGCCGTGCGTCACTGGGAAATCCACGCCTTGCCCGGGGCGGTCGGGCGGCTAAGCCGATTCATTTATTATCACAACCGTTTTGTAAACAAGAACAAAATCTTCACACCGTCCCTCAAACAGCCATGCTAGATTTTATCATCGCTTAGAAACTCAATACAAAATCGATCATACGACTCAGAAATAGTTCGATGATGTTATCGATGCCACGAAGACGCTTGCATTCAACTTTACGACCTTGTTCGTATTTAATAAATATGTCGGTCTTTTCCGACCCCAAATTTTACGACGGCACAATAAAACATGTCTCGACATCCAAATTTATATGCGTACATAAAGTTTTATATCCGACTTGCACCGGCAAGGTTTACCTAATTGCTACCGGTCATGGACGCAGAAGCAGGCCTCGGCGGCTCCGTGGAGCTTGGATTAGTGACGAATAAGCGACGTGCCTCGTAAAATTTGATATCGCGCGTGCTTCCACCAATCGATCGCGAAAACTGCGAAAATATACCCGATACAGGAGCCGCGAAATGTGCGACTGCTTCTATTTACAAACTTAACATATGGAAGCAGCTGTTGAAAGTTTCTTTCATATTCTTTACAGGTCTATAGGTTGTCCAAAATTGAGACCTCGCCTGCGGGGCAAAGGGGTGCGGGGGGAGACGAGAGCGCGGTTAGTGAGCGGCGCGGGCGGGTGAATCCGCGCCGCCCGCACCCCTCGCGTGAAACTGAAACGTTTTTTATCAGTTTTTTTTTGGAAAATTCCAACAATATCGAAAGAAATCTTCACTCTTTCCAGATAATCGTGTAACATTTAGACACTTTGTATGCTCGGCTACACACTATTCGTCGAATGCTCATCACACTCGACGGAGGACGGTATAAGACCTCGTTCACATAAAGCCCTGCTTTCTAATGATGTAATTTGCGCCGTATAATCTTCCCGTTACCACCCCATGTCGACACCGCTTGTGTTTATTTTTAGAGTGGCGCGACCTAAACGCCCGTTCCATGATTTTTCCGTTTCGTTTGCCAATTTCACAATCGGAATGACACGCTCATAAATTGGTCATCGACAACTGTGCGGACTAGTGATGTGGCAAAGGGCAATAAAATGTTTTCATTAAACACGGGTATTGATTGGAAAAGAGTGTTTCAATAAAAGTTAGCAATAAAAAATATAGACAATAGACTTATACCAAGCTCATTAAAGTAGCTAGTCTACCTGTACTTATACACATTGTTAAAATACTTTGACTTTGTGAATAAGAAGATTAATGACTGGAATATATGTTATAGAAACTAGTTATGAAAACGAAAAATTACAAAAATGCAAAATGACACGGTTACTAATTTGATAACTATAAGTTTTTTTTTATTGTGAATTGATAAAAATACGGCCTTAAATTGTAACTTAAACCTATTTATTACAATGGCAATAAGCTCGCTGACACGAAGCACGTTCACATCACTAACGGGACGATTCAGCAAATCACGTTTATTGACCTTTTGTTGCTTTAATTAATCATTGCGAGAGGTCGATTGTGCATAAAGAGGAATTCATTTCAGTAATGATGTTTGGGTAATTGGGCCCTGAATAATTACGTGTGATGGCATTAGACCGGCTATTGTAATGCACACGGGCCGGCAAATTACGGCGACTCAGGTGTTCGTGCCAATCAAACTATTAATTGTAGCCGTTAGTGGATACATTGATAACAGCTATTTGAAGTAAAAGCATGGAACAAGATCAATCAATTTGATTGGATTAAATTTATACGATTTTAAGATCAAATTATTTATAACGTTATAATTACGCATGATTTCCAAGATACCCGAAACTTTAAAATACTTAACTATTGAATAGAAACAATTGTTAGACCTTAAAACCAAGCAGCAAATATATAATGCAAGCGGACTTTAATTGTAACAGCCTATCAATATTCTTTTGTTCATGCTTTTTAAAACAATAGCATGAAGAAACATCGATCGGAAAATTATGTAAAAGTATATTGTATGAAACCATCGTAATATGCAAATTTAGTTTGACTCTGTCATCAATGCACTTCAATAGTTGGGCGTTAAACATTTATAGGTAAAAATTGCCTCAATTTCAAAAGTCATCGCTAACCGATGGTTATTTCCACCGGTCGCCAGTCAAGGCGGATTCCGAGAAAACCGTCTGTGTACTGTGTTGGCTTGCACAGCATAGGAAGATTCAGAAACGACACTCTATTTCACGCTAACTTTAAGTCATGAACCTGTTTTTTTTGTGATGAAAGATAATAGGTAAGGATTGAGCCTGATTCTAGATTATGTAACGACTAAAACTAAAATCGATGTCTCTTTCTCTAAATAAATGAAAACAGACAGACTCATGACTACACAGATTTTGAAATTTCAAACTAAACAGCTGTAAGTTTGTCTGAAAAATATTAATTTTGCGTAGTTTAATGTAGTCCATGGACAATTTAGTGGCGACCTCTTGATGTTCCCCTGAATTGTCTACGGATTTTTAATTTTTGCAACTGCCAACTGCGTCTACCTTTTTTCATTTATTTCGAAGAGAAAGAGACATTTGCATTAGTTTTAGTCGATACATATCTAGAATCAGACACATTTTCTTCAGCATAATTTACGTGCTTATTCTACAACGATCTTTTAAGACATGAAAACAATTAGTTCTAAAATAATTGTCAGTGTGTGCTTACTAGTAGTCTCCGAGTTATGTTGCTAGGGTGAATGGCGCCAGACTTTGACTCATATGCGGTCTATAACATGGGCAATTTACTCGCTAGTAAGCCGTTATGTCAAGAAAAATAATCAAATAACCTTACAATATAAATTTTAAAATTCATTATCTTTCAAATTTGTACCATCTAAAATCATAAGAATTAAAACGATGATGGTGTATTGGAATTAATTTAATTATGTTATTCACATACACACTACATTTGCTCATTATTATCTGTAAAAAGGTCATAATAATATTATGTAAAAGACTAACGCATTGTGTTTGGTAAAATCGATAACTAATCCGCTTACTACGCGATATTCACGGGACGTAATAAATTAATAATCCATCAAATAATATACCTACTTAGCTTGTTGTATTTGGGTGTTCATTTTCCAAATGTTACATGACATGTTGTCAGTGCATCAGTGTCGAATAGGTGCAGTTAAACTCATACAATATATTTGATATCATTGTGTTGCGAGCACTATGACCAGGTCAAGGTAACTACGCATACTTTGTAGAATCAATGATTAAATTTTTTGCTTCTATTACAGGCCACAGGCTGTACATTGGGATCTGAAAACCAAATACATAGGTAAAATAAGCTAAACAACTGCCGACTGCTAGGGCTCAGACAAATGAGCATCGTTGAAATCAGTTTAATTACAGCCCACTCGCTTAAGAGCCGCAGTGCATCATGTGTTACAGAAAAAATAAAAAAACCTTCGGTAGAACTCGGCTGGCGGTCTGCCCGGCACTCGGCCGTCCTCGGCACCAAATTGCGGATTTGCATCTTGTGCCACTTCGCTCTGTCACTTAACTACTCCTCGTTTAGCGCGTAAACATTTGGAGGGCTGTTAGTTTAGTACGAGGACAAAGATGACTTGATCTTTGAGAGTGGTAAAGTATAAGGGTCAAACAGTGTTAGTCTTAGTCAGTTAGAGTATTTCTACTGAGACAAATGTTTAATGCCTATTTCGTAGTAAATTGTTAGTCCAGTTCACAGTAACATTATCAAATGAATACTTTTAACCTGTCGCTTTTAACTTATTAAGTCTAGGCCATCATTTGCCCTGGGGTTGTTTATTGTTTGTCTAGAGGATTTAGCTGTTAAAAGTAAAAAGAAGACGTAAATTCAACAATTTTGATTTATTTTTCTTTTGGTTGGTTTGGTATGCAGTCAAAAAAAAATAAACAACCTATGTAACATAAGGGAAATCTGTAAAATATTTTTTAACAAAAGTTAATATTTACCTACGATTAGCGCTTAATGCTTTTAATTCTGATTACATAATCATTTAACTCGAGCAACGTCACCTTTATGCGGAAAGAAACGCTAGGTGTACCATAATCTTCTTACGGCTGTTAATTTTTTGACACTGTATAAGAATATACAGAGCCACTTTGATGAGCCCCAAAATAAAGCCACCAAGCGAAGCCGCGAAATCTTTTTTACATCTGGAGACTTTTCGCGGGCGTCATTTAGTGCTAATGCATGTAGCGGCCACCGACTAGGAATGTCCGCATTTGGTTTGCTTTGAACTGGGGTGACCACTATATTATTATGGTGATTTTTTAAAAAAACAACATTTGGAAACATAATTCATGAGCGTTTTGCTTGGTACTACGTGGGTCAGATAAGCTTATAGACCCGAAAATATAGTACCAGACTCAATGACGGACTGACGGAATCAATCCCATAAATTATTCTCTACCAGTCGACAGCTTGGGAATGCATTGAAATTATTAATTAGTACGTAGGTAATTAAAGCCAAGTTTAAGAAAAAAAAACAATTATACGTTACCAATAAATTTTGCATGGTTGATTTAAATTTGAAAAAAATTTGTAATATTTTGTTTAAAGGAAACTGACAGATACTATACTACGAAACTAAAAATAAAGAAAAAAATAGCCTCTACCAAAACAAAGCATATCTCATTTCATCAACGGAAATAAAAATATAGAATGTGTAGTTTTTTGGACCCGACAAATTTTAAGGGGTTAATCTACGAGTATTTTCATCGAGAAAACACCCCCATATGTGGGATCAAATCTTGATGAAATTACTCGTTGCATCCACCCTTAAAGTTTATCGGGTCCAAAAACTACACATTGTATATCATTTATGCATACATCACTGAAAACAAGCTAATAAAACTTATTTCATCACTTTTATAAACATGATGGTTACCCTCCAGATCTTAAATCCTGTGTTGGAGTGTCAATGCACCCTGACGAAGAGGATGAGCCTGAAAATTTGAGGGACTTGAAGGACATATGTAATGGTTTGACACGAAATTTCTTTTTTTTTACGTGCCACACCAATAAAATATAGGATAAACATAATTTGTATTTTTTTTTCTTACTTGGTCAAGCACCGAGATTCCAAACACAATAGCCTATCAATTATTGTCCGTCCCATATGACGTCGTTGTGGTTTGACGAGTTAATTGAGAACATGCACAATCCTTAGTCTGATAGTGTTGTAAAAATATAAAAACCGGTCAAGGACTCGTGCACAACTAACAATTATGTTTTTTTTACAGCTGAAAGAAACAATCAAAATCAATATTGGACTAAAGTTTCAGTTTCATACCTTAACGCGTTTTGGAGGTAACGATTGTTAAGCGAAAATTTATATAATATAATTTTGATTCAAGTTTATAGACTACATCTATTTAATTTGCTTATTTATTGCCGTAATAGTTTTCGTAGTGTATAATAGCTAGTGCTGTGATTTTTTTCTCGTATCCACCTGCTACCATTTAGTTGTGAGAATTACAGAAACAAGTCACTTTATCGTAAAATATGTTTGCAAACTCATTTAATCATCTTAAAAGACATATTCAACGCCCCGCCACACACAATGGGTTAGGCAGGAAAAAAAAAACAAAAAATGATTACAATACATAACCATGCACTATTGCAGTTTAAAAAAAATGTTACAGATCTCTTCTCATAAATGTTAACTGGGTGCATTTTGAGCAAAAAACATCCTTAAAGCGAAATAAAACCAATCTTAAACTATTTCATCGTTTCCCACTACTAGATTGAATTAAACCTAACATTAACCGGCAAGCGCTTAATGCAAGACATAAAAACGCTTGTACACATTTTATCCTTGTAATTAAAGATGAGCGCTTGCATATAGTTTATGTTCACTAGATTACACTTGTCTCTATCATAAGTAGTGCTATTTTCTCCGTATAGTTTGTCAAAGCTTTTAAATAAATTTATAGCAAGCCACAAAGTGAGTGCAGTGAATTTTACGATCCGACTTTATGGTGGACTATGTGAGTTTTATTTGCTTATATAGGCTTTTAATGGGTCGTAGTATCAGAAACATTGCTGGATGCTGCACTGTAACAAATGTGTATGTGTGCGAGTGGTCCGCTTTAAAATGATTGAACGATTACCATTATACGAGAAAGACTCATCTGTAATTGATTGTTTTTCATTGCACTCAAATGCTTTGTATATGACCATAAAGTTTTTTTTTAATTATATGATGTGGTTCCTTCATCAATGATAGCTATCTAACCTGCGTCTAATTTGAAGCAGTGTACATTAGCATTCTTAATTTTTCAATTCTGTGACTTTAATGTAGAAAAATAGGTCTTGCGAAATAAATTGGTCACATTTAATACAACATAGTTTACTACGTACCGAAAGTGCAAAAAACTAGTGCCTACTTTACCAAATACCTAATTCAAATGTCAAAATAGCACGAACAACACACTTTTAACAAGTCGACGTAGCGTGCGATAGCCTACTTTACCTGCATTTTCCGTGTTCCGTGCATTACAAAAACCGATCCCAATTTTATTCTAAGCACCTAAGTATTAAAGTTATATAAAATTTTAAATTTGTGGCGATACTTTTATTCGTATTTCGCATTTTAATGTTGTATTTCAAAGTGATGGCGTGCCAGTCACCATTGAGTAAGGTCAGATATTTTGTACCTGAGTGCTGTTTGTATCAACTTCTTCAGTATTTAAGATGATTAATGTGTTTCCCAGTTCTGAAGCTTTTTTAGTACTATAAAAACTATTCGTTCGCCACTTTGTTAGAGCCCTGGAAGTAATAAACACGTTAAAAATAAGGGAAAAAAAACACGTTAAAAATTTAATCTTCAGCGAGTGTCTATCGTTTCTTAATGAGTTTAAAAATATTCAATACTTACGCTCGCTTTTGAGGTCAAGGATGTAAACTACTTCTAGGCCCAAGAACAAATTATTGCCCATAGTATAGCTAAGTTGGATTTTATTTGTACCATACTTAGGTTTAATGATATCGCGGCGCCGGCACCTAATGGCCAACTTTTGCTTGATGGTTGAGTTAATAAATAGCTTACACGAAAAACTTGATTACTTTTCTAATTTCAAACGTGTGCCATTAAAAACTGTTGAAGGTAAACGAAACAATGGAAAAGAAACATTAGGGACCTTTATTGATCAGATAGAGTTAAACAATTCCATTAATTGAAAATAAAAAAGGACCTTAAGACGTACAAAATACGGTAATGTTTGAAGTTTGTGTATATTATTTTCATCCTGCTGGGTGTAGCTATCCGGGTGCATTGGATAGATGGACCCAAATCGTCACGCGATGGATACCAGCAGGTGGCTATCGCCGCAGAGGACAGACCCAGAAAGCGCTGGTGTGACGATTTGGTTAGTTTTGCTAAGGGAGTTGCTGGGGGAGACCTTTGCCCAGCAGTGGGATGATATAGGCTTTACCCCGCTTCAAAAGACGCGAGATTGATTCAAGCCTTAATTTGGCGATATTTCTTATCTATTTTCTTAGGATGACGCATCAGTTTTACAGAACAATCAAAACTTAAAAAAACCTCCTTAACTCAATACAGACACATTCATCAATACCCATCGCTCAAATACTCTATTGTCATGTCTGCCAACTTATTACTTATTTACACGATTCACGTGAAAACCAGCAGTAAACGTATGCTGACTGTACCTTTGTAGACACGCCGACGTCGCTAACGGCCAGTAATTGTAGTGCCTACGTACAGTCGGATTCGGCGAACTAGCTATTACTGCAATAACAGTTTACCTGGCGATTCGACGGTAACTTGGGCAACGTTTTGGTATAGTTGGATTATTTTAGGTAAAAAAAAATAAGCGGAGGCTTCCAGAATAAAGGTCTGGTACCACTGCACTGTATCATACCATGGCCCTGCTAGGAGCGTATCAGACACTAAATTTTCTGTAAATATTTTGAATTTTGTCATTTAATATAATTATTATTAGCCTTTATTTAGACTTAAATATTTTAGCTTATTTTACAAAAAATAATTAGCCTAAGTCTGTCTATTCACATTTTTTGTCTGGTACAATTTTTGTAAAAAAATATAATTTACCATTTTCCGCAACATTCAAGCGTTTACAGTCAATATATCTTCTTAAATAAAATCTACCTACAAGGAAAATCCAATCACCCTTGGTAATTTTCCTCAAAAGCCTTCTGTTATTTGCGACTAGTCGTATTGTATAGTTAAAGGACCTCACACAGTCAGTTGGGCGAACGTTCCATAGCTCATGGATTATTAAACTAACACAATGCAGTACTAACTTACACCCTGTATGCCTCTCAATTGTTATCGGCTCGGAACAATCGAATCGAAGCGTCCGCTTACCAAATGATCACCCCCTTACTAGTTGTGCGTTGACACAATTGGATTTTCCCAAAACCATACTGTGAATACAGGGTGTTTTTTTTAATAATGGAAAATATATTTTCTTTTTAGAATTCAAAGAAAAAATATTAAAACTAAGTATATATTGCAAATCGTTAATTAATTTCGTATCTATCAAGAATTAATTAAAACTAAGACATGCAACATTAAAAATAAGACTTACCTATTCAAAAACGAAACCATTTCCCTGTGGCAAGGACTGCTGACTGCGTTGCCGCATTGAATAACTTTGCTAATCCTTTGAGCTAGGAACCAGCAATTGTATTGAATTATTGATTATTATGTCTAGACTATGAAAACAGTTTACAGTCTATTTAAAGCAATAAAAAATTAAAAGAATTACTCTGAAATTGGTAATCAGGTAACTCATTTATTTCTCCAAATCAGAAAATTTGTTTTTCCACATTCAACTCTTTTTCTCTTACCTTTTTTTAACAATATATTGTTTTAAACTTTCATGGTTACTAACATTAGAATAGTTATATACGGGTTTGCTACCATGTACCTTATTATTGCAACGGTGCCGGAATATCGGAAGCTCATAAATAATAAGGTACATGGTAACAATCCCGTATCAAAATATTCTTTTTTTAACAGCCTGTATAGAACTAACGTATTGGAAATAAATTAAGGCCAGTCACACACTGGCGTGTTTATTTTGGCGGGAGTACAAAAAAAGTTGGATAGCAATGTTGATGATATCGGACAACGCGAAACCGATTAGGTACACGCAACTGGTCAGAATAGAAAACTCATAAGTGGAAAGTCAAAGTCAACAAAACGACTGATTTAATTGGTTCCATTCAGTGCCGTTTTCTTGGCTTGGTAAATATTGTAAACATTCTTTATACAGTGTGTGGCCTGTGATAGGAGCAAAATTTTTAATCAATGATTCTACAGAGTAGAGAGCACTATGACCTGGTGATAGTGCTTTAAAAAAAATTCAATTTAAATCAAAATTTCTTTATTTACTCACGCAAACATTGAAAAACAACATGAGATGAAGACGTAATCCTAATCAATCTATATCAAAATCGCTTACTTGTTGTAGATAATGACATTGTCATTTCATGACTGCACACATTTGTTTGCAATACATTCCTGGGTTATATTTATTTTGTTAGAAAATAACAATATATTTATTTTTAATTGTAATAAAAACCACTTGGAATTAACTACTTCACTTAACTACTTTAAGGGCCTATATTTCAATTTTTGCACCTATTACAGGCCACACCTTAACTTAAAATAATTACGCTGAATATAAATAATTAAATTAGGTAACTATTCGATTTAGAGAGATCTGAGTGTTCAACAATTAAACCAATGAAACACTTTTTATCAAACCGTTGATACATAAAAGAATATATTTGAATACACACATGTGACAAGATTCTAGTGAAGTCAGATAATGAACATGGGTTCACCGAATCAAAACTGCAGTGGTGTGCGGTGTCTAAGTGGGCCCCGCGGCGTCATACAATTAAGTAGTTGGAGTACACTTCGGGAGTACTTTGTGTTTGTTTCGTGACGTTCAGCTTTTGTTTACATAGGTTACAGTTGTCAAGAGAAGATGGCACCGTTTATTTCAAATGGTACAAAAAAAAAGAAATAAAAAAAACGAATACGCAGCTTTATACAATGACCTTGTCAGACAGGGCCTACATTGGCTAAAGTATGCATACGCGTCTACGTACACCTCTGTAGATGCTGATTTTATTATACAAACAGATTTTTCAGGTTTTGATTTTAGCTAGGCTTTAAGTTGGTATGAAATTCTTCGAAAGAGAAGCCAAAAAATTGTTTCAGTATACGATCCATTGATTTCACACAAGTACTTGAGCCACATGATAGCTGATTTATTCACCAATATTGGCTTCATTACACAGCTCATTTGTCACGAAACTGAAGAAAATATTCCATCGCAATTTGCTACGAATATTTCTTTTGAATATACAAAACCTTTTACAAAGGTTATTAACATTCAGTAGGTACTTCGGTAATTCGTCTTGCCACTGCGATGGTCTGCATCCCAATGCAGCGATTTCTTTGAAACCTGTTTATTATTGAGTGAGGAAGCGGACCTCCATTAAGCGGGTTCCGGTGGCTGTTGTCTAATGTAAGACGAACGAAATAAACCCCTAGAGTGGAAAGTGAATTTGTCAACGATTTATTACGCTGACAACGGTAGGCACTTAATTGATTTTTAACGATTGTGCTTGATGTTATGATGGTACGCAAAAAACATTGATCGTCTATTAGGAGAGAATATTACCTTCATTTGGAGGTCACTGAGGGGCCACTAGATTAGGTAAATAACAACTACGTGGGCCTTTAAGGATTTGAATATGCATAATAGTTTAAATACCTAGCTATCACAGAATGAGAATGTTGCATGTAGGCCATTGGTCATATTCGAAATTTAAATTTCAAGGAATACGTCACAATCTTGTCGTCGTATTTGCGACTATTTTTTTTTTGCTTGGCATAGCTTCTCTCTACGTAGTAATAACAACTTACTGATGTAGGTAGACTATTTTCTAGTATTTTTTTCATGAAAAAAATGTTTCAAATACTGGTACACAAAAAAAACTTTGTATCAAACCGGCATCATCGGTAAGCAGGTGCCATAAATCCAAATGCCGTAAACATATCCTTTACATACATCAGTGGCTTATAATCATAAATAACAGCAAGTGTAGGTAAATAGCATTGGAAAGTAATACGCTCCCAGAAAAGCTGTGGTATTACGCAAAGACAAATGTTCCTGTGGCGTATTAGCATAATCCGAAGAGGATGTGACGTGACGCTGGATGCGGGGTCGACTTCCGGAAGAGACCTTGGCTATATACGAGCATGTTTTAGAACGTGCGATTGGCAAATGTGCGACTGCGATGGCGTTTGCGAGTGGTTTGAGTTTTGGCTGACGCAACTGCGGTGTCCTGGGAAAACTTTCATTGATTTGCGAAAGCCGTGATCGCGTGCAGTGCTTGACTAAATTTACCAGATTACTGATGTGTGTTTTAGTTACGACTAAAACACACATCAGTAATCAGGTCCTATCCTCCTAGGTCTAATCTTATTTTGTCAGTTAGTGTAATAATAAAGAGTTATTAATTTGTTTAGGTAGTAGAAGCACTGAAACATAGTTGATTTTTGTTTTATATTGCACTTACATTGCAGCCTACGCAATAAAAGAAAGCGCTTGCAAAATTTAACAGGCTTGTTAATGTGACGGTAGCCGAGTTTTATACGCATAAGCCCGGATAGCGTAAGAAACAGGGTTCGATTCCTTGTCTGTCACAGATTCACGGTTAAACACACTTTACGATTAATCTATTTATTTAGATGTAAGGAATACCTATGAAGGTATCCCTTAATTAAGGTATTTTGAAATGCCGTGCTTTTCGTTGATGGAGTTTAGTACAGCTATTTAGGTTACTCAATAGATGGCGTTAGCTGTCATCCATTTAATTTAAAATACTATTTTTGCTTCTGCATAATCTGTGCGATGACTGTCAGAAAATGCAGAATTTGTCATTGTATGATTTCAAACAATAAATAATTATTATTACGAAAAGATCGACAAATTAACTTTAAATGTCGTTTCTTTGTGTTATTACAGAACAACACATTGTTTAATTTGTTGAAGAATAAAATAAAAAGCCTAATTGGAAGAAACAATATTATATAGATATTGAAAACGAAACTACACAAACATTGCACGCGGATTATGCGACGGCCCGTCCGTGATTGACAGCTCGCGTAGGGAGGGGCACCATCACTCGATTGTCTAGTACCGTTCCTCGATTTTCCTCTCGATAACAGTAGTTAAATATAACACTAAATAACAATGGACCTTGTCCTCAATAAACCAGTTATTAAATGCAATACGCAAGTTATTCAACCGTCATGAAACTTTTATACGTATCCATTTACACTGAACGCTAAAAAGTCAGTGCGGTAGTTAACCACTACAACGTTGTAGCGATATATACCTATATCAAATTATCCTAAGTGACGCATAATAGCCGTAGTTACTTATTTTGACATGAATAAAACAGCAGCGCTGCATAGTTCTGAAATTTTAACGAACACAAATGGTTTTATGTTTTCAATGCAGTAATTTATTTTGGATTCCACGGCGGACTAATAAAATTCATGGACGATCACAGATTTTTAGTACCGAAATGCGGGACGAATCGCCAATAGTTGGAACGACGTCCGTTGGAATTGGGATGCATTGGTCGTAGTTTATCTAATTCGCAGAGCGCATTGGATCACGGAGGCATCAATCTTGATCAGAGGGACAACGGGGTCACAACCCGATACACAACAGCCAATCCGATAGGCATTTTTTTTTAACTCATACAAGTTAACCGATTTTAAAATATTTAAAAATAGAATTAGTTATTAGAAAATTGCGGATGAAAACGCAGTACGAACAAAACTGACCTTTACGATTTACCTCATAAAGAGATATATCTTTAAATCGACGCACGCAAAATCGCACTGACTGCTATACCTATCTTTTCTAAGACTATAGGCACTGAAATTTAATTGCGGGGAGAAGACGCCTTCATTATTAATTTACTTTACCTACTAAGGTAAGGTCAAGGTTTATCTAAATATCCTTGCCACTCGAGATAAAGTAGATTAACATTGACCTGTGTTATTAACCCTAAAATTTCTGATCTTATTTCTTATATGAGCAGATATTTAATTAAATGCAGGTGTTGAATTTGTGAACGAGATTGGTAAGTATATATTTTTTTCTTCCATTTTTTTTATTCCATTTTTTTTCCTAATAGTAGGCTGTTTTCCCTACGCTTTTCGAAGTTAAGGCCCCAAAAGCGACGGCGTGTATTGTTCAGACACAGGGGGTCTCGCGAATGCAGAAATTAAATGAGAAATCTATTGATGCCATCCAAGCTGGAATAATTGTAAATATCACAGAGGGCAGAAAAAGCATTTTTAACACACTGACTGATTTACTATTGTTTATAACAACTGACACCGCGACCGTCGCTAGTTTGCACCTTCTCCTTTAATAAAACAAAAGAAAATCAAATTAGTTAACGTGACTTGCAAAAGAACAAATATTGGCAGTGCTCGAATCTCCATTGAAAGACTATCCACATAGCTCCATTAACGGAATTAAGTGAACATCTCTAAATGCAGCCGCAATGGTGGAATATCGATCATTAATATTCATAGTGGAAAGATAATTTTAATTAACGTCGTGTAATCTCAAAGGCGCCACATTCAACAAGTAGCCAGCCTTCGAAATCTATACTTTTAGACTCGTACATAGTAATGAAGTGGGATCTCCATGGACAGGGCTACCCATGTAAAGTTTCACTAAAGCCCGGTTGCGTGATCGATAATTAACTAATGGTTAAATTTCGTTATCAGCGATTGAATATTTACGATTGTGGATGTTTTGATCACCCAACCTGACCTTTATTTAAAAAAAGATATAAGATTATAAGGCATAGTTAGCGGTTAATAATTTTTAGGACACATAAATTACCTATCAAAGAATAGTTTTTCTCAGTCATAAAGTCCTTAATTCAATTATTGTTAACATTTGTCCAAAAGAAAAAACAAGTATGATTGCAAGAATTGTACAGTAATATCTTCATCTGTAGTAATATCTTTGTCTATATCTGCATCTGGCATGCATAAAATAAAGACAACAGATAAAATCCGAGTTCATTTAACAACGAGAGTTGGTATCCCTGGCAGAGAAAAGAGATTACTTTTTGCATTGGGGCGTCAAAGAGTGGCGATCTGGAGATTTTCTTTCCGCCAATGGTCCACGAATGCCCCACAATGGTGTGCTCAAAAGAGCTTGATGAATTTCCAACGCTTTGTTTCTGCCGGCTCTGTCCCGAAGCATTGCTTTTTAATTTGGACCATCCGCCTTTTTCCTTTATTCCGGTATTAAATCTGAATATCCGACTTCATGTTGAGTCGTCCGTGTGTCTTTATTACCATAATGTTTGTGCAGCAAATCATTTTTGGTGTTCTTGCAATATGCTGTTGCTTTTGCGTTTATGCTTATAAATTAGCTCAAAGGATGATTTTTTGACGTTTTAAATTTTAACCCAAAAAATATGCAAAAATGTCATACTTCTTAACTTTGTCCATTTTCAATAAATTTTATGTCAACATTGAAAACTTCACTATAGCATTTTCTGGGCGGCCAAATTATAACTTTTGTACATTATTTTTTTAACAATTCATATGAATTTAATAAAATAATGCCTAGTTGAGCCTTTTCTAAACGGATCTGCATAGTTCGAAGACTATTATTTGACTGTAATTATAATTGCTAATAAAGCTAGTTAGCTATGTGGTAACACATTTAAAATATATAACCGCTACGAATAGGAAGGTATATCATACTCTTATTACATTCATACTCAAGCTCACACTCAAAAAATAAAAGGTTACTTCTGTAAAGTTAACAATAAACTATCGTTTGCAGGTAAATAATACAGGTCGACACCTCCCTCGCAAAACTCTGTAACTGTTAGTTATCGAGAAATACGATTTTAGTATTTTTGTGTTCTCCGAGGTCGGTTTTATAAGGTGGAATTCAATTTTTTAATTAGTAGTTTACAGTTGTATATGTGTCTATCTAGAAAAAAGTGTTCCCTGCATATCTGCCTAGCTGTTAGTTAACCGCGTATGCGCGGGGCGTATTGAAGCGGACCGGGGGGGATATCTGTCACTTCGTCAGTATCGCACCGGAAAGCCTACGATGCAAGTGTGCACTCAAGTGTAATGTGATTAAAAGAAAAAAAAAACGGCTAGGCAGTGAATACAAACATATGCTCAAAAAGGATACAATTCAAAGATGATCTAAAAAACACTTGTTTGGTCCAAAAGACAATAAATACAAATGTGGGGGGTTCCAGTTAAATACAAAATCCGAGTAAGTTTAATGAGATGATTTATTATAATATTTTTCCCCTGTATTAATATTGTACTAACATAAAGTTTTGTACACTGCTTGTTTTTTGTGGTATTTAGAGGTAAAACTTACGGCAATCTATTAAATTCTACTAATCCGACGCAAATACACGTAACTAGACCAGTTACAGAGTTATGTTTCGTAATTCATAATGACGCTTGTCACTTAAAGAGTTTTGCTACGGAAGATTTATAATGTTTTTTGCTTTAACTGACACTTACAGACTTATGCGCCGATGGCTTTACTATACTTTTGGTTCTAATTGCCGCTTACACACTTATGCATTGGAGGTTTATTTAAAAAATATTATTTAAGTATCACTTAGGTTGTTTTGCTTCGGATAAGTTAATTCGATATATTTTGTATCTGACACTTAAGTATACTTACGTGGTAAAACAAATTTTAGCTTGCCCCCTAAGTGTTATTACTTTTTCAGAGTCACCTGTTCCACACTTCTCAGAAAAAGAGAAAATATTTTGGCCGAATAATTACATACTCGTATTTGAAAATGATGGTGTCAATGTTACGGAAGATCAGTTAGCTTCTGCTAGTGAGATCTTCTGATCTCACTCAAAACTCAACATGTGTACCCACTAAAAACCAGTCAGTGTTTTTCGATGCCATTTATGAGGGGGAAGCTACGGGTAATCCTTAGCTCAGCTTCATTCTTTGCAGCCTCGCCTTTGATTGTGACTCGTAGTTTGCAAGCTCCACCTGTATTCAGGAGAAAATTATTTATCCTGTTATCCAGCTGACGGCGTATGGGACACACACACCACCGTCATGGGTCTCCTTTAGCGAGCAGCAAACATGACCTTGTCGACCTCTCGAGACCCATCTAGGAGTTACAGGTGAAGAGCTTCAAGCCTTATTCGGTTCCCAGGAAGTCGGCGACGAATCATCGGTGCGTTGGCTGAAGCCTTTCGCTACCTCTCGCCGCCTCTTTCTGGGAGATTAGTTCTGGATCACTGTTGATGCGGTGCAGGTATTTGCCAAATCAGTCGTGGCCTGTTAAACTCTGATTAGTAGCTTGGTGTGTAAGGCGTTCATGTTGGCGCTTCACACATCCCTCGAGCAAAGTATAGCAGCGAGCAAATATACATAGTGAGGTCATTAGTTCTGTCACACAATAAAAGCTTTTGATTTTAGAATGCTGGCCACAAAAAAGTTTATTGAATTCAAATTTAAATATTTCATGATAATAAATTGTGTACTTTTTAGAATTTTCCTGATTTTTAAATAGGAGTGGACACTTACAGAAGACCGTGTCGCGGTTTTTGCGTAGCATCGTTGCGGTTACGCGCCAATTCAGATTTTCGACTTACTGAAAAATTTGAATATAACCAAAAGATTCGTTTATCGTACCATAAAACGATACAATGGTCTTCAATGTATCGTAGTATAGTGTATATTGTAGATGACAGGTCAAGAACTGGTCGCCCTCGCTCTTTTAGCACTCCAGCAGTGATAAAAACTGTGAAGGCGCGAATTCAAAGAAATCCCATAGGTAAGCAGAAACTGTTGGCCCTTCAGATGGGGTTAAGCAGAACTACGGTGAAAAGGGTGTTAAATGAAGACTTAGGATTTAGGGAATCATTTGGACGCACGTTTATTGGACCTGAGAATGAAGCGATGCCGCGCTTTGTTGAAGCGGTACGCGGGAAAAAAGCATCGGGAAATGATTTTTTCGGATGAAAAAAAATTACACCGTGGAAGAGAGCTACAACAAACAAAATGATAAAGTGTACGTACACAACAGTGAAGTAGCGAGCAACCGTATTCCGCGTGTCCAACGAGGTCATTTTCCATTCTCGCTCATGGTTTGGTAGGGAGTCGAGTCTCTTATTAGGGCTTAACTGAAGTGCATTTTTGTGAGATAGGCGTAAAAACGAATGCAGTTGTGTATCAAAATACAGTCCTCCAAAATCTTGTGGAACCTGTTTCTCATACCATGTTTAATAACAGGCACTGGGTATTCCAACAAGTTTCTGCGCCAGCTCATAGAGTGAAAAGCACACAAGACTGGCTGGTGGCGCGTGAAATTGACTTCATCCGGCACGAAGACTGGCCCTCCTCCAGTCCAGATTTGAGTCCGTTAGATTACAAGATATGACAACACTTAGAGGAAAGGGCCTGCTCAAAGCCTCATCCTGATTTGGAGTCACTCAAGGCATCCTTGATTAAGGCAGCCGCCGATATATACATGGACCTCGTTCGTGCTGCGATAGACGACTGGCCGCGCAGATCGAAGGCCTGTATTCAAAATCGCGGGGGTCATTTTGAATAAACTTTATTACCATATGAAGCTATGTTTTAATAAGTTCATTTAGCTATGTAAATGGTTACATAAATAATAAACATGCCTAAAGAATTTTATATAACACATGTAACAGAACCTATGACCTGTCTATGTGTAATGCGGTGCCCACGTTACAATTGATTAGCTGTAGGTCCCAGATCTGCAGAGCCTCGTCCTTCAATTTGAGGCGCTCCACCTCAACTTCTCGGGGTTCTGGCCTTAAGTCCAGAGACTTTTGTTTCTCGCGCCACTCAAAGACGGTGGCTAAAACCTCGGCATCGAGGGCTAAACTTACAAAACGGCCATGGCAGCAGCTGCATTTTCCGCTACTGTACGATATTACTCTCAGCGCTACAATGCGCTGTACTTTACGCAAGAGCATTTTGCTGTCCTTGTAAATAGGGGCATGTTTAACGCCATGGACCGCAGAGCACCCATATTGGCAAAAAAGCGCCTACTAGCAGGCAGCAGTCCCACCAATGTTCGGCATTAGTCTGCTCAGTGCCCCAGCAGCTTACTTTCAAAATGGGCGGTGAACTTCCAGTGTCCATCAAGCCGAAATACTTAAGCGGTTTTCCTTTCTTAATCTTGACCCCAATTACCACTTTGTGTGATCTCGCTGGTGTCGCTCGTCTTAGTCTATAAAAACTTTTATTGCGTTCCAGTACTTGATATGAGTACCCACGTAGTCTTTGATAATTTTAGTGTCACCATCCAGTCCTACAGAGTTTCTAATAGGTCCATTCTAGAACACATTGATAAAACCACAAGACTCCCACGCAGCCCTCAATTAGGTCGGAAACCCTTCTTCATAGTCCAGACTTCAAAGTTCATACTAACAAAACTATGTATCTATAAGTATAAAAATATCTCGTTCTATTCATAAAGCATTAAGTACCACTTACAAAATAAAATACGTCCATACTTCCATTACAAACCTACCTACTTGCCACTTACTAACTTTATCAGATATTTTTTTACGAAGCAAAACTCTGTAACTGACACTTGAATAAAAAAAAACTTTTTAAATCCGACGCATAATTATTTAAGTGTGATATCTTAATATCTGTAAATAATTCAATAAAACCAACACAAAAATATGAATACAGTCGTCAAAAACAGCCCATATGCCAAATTTCAAGGTGATAGTTTCAAGGGTAAGAGCACAGTGCGCATTTGAAGTTTCTATCGGCTCTCCTGTAAAATTTGCGATTTCAAGTTAGCGACTTTTGCGTTGGAGGTGTCGAGGTGTCGGGGACCATCAATCTCGATCAGAACCACACGGGAACTAACAAGATTGTGTCGCCCGACACCGGGACATGTCGACATTGAAGTTATTTAAAATATACACAACTTTTAACAAAATATGGGTAAGAAAAGTTAAGAAAACCTATGATTTTAATGTTTGTTATCCTATACAATGACCGACTCTTGGACTGGGAAATGAAAAAAAATAATAACTGAGAAATTAAATAAAAAAGACACGTACCAACTTACACATTTTACATGAACGTTTATTATACCCAAACAAACACTTCACTCCTTTTTGTTTCATTTTTGGTTTGTGCAGTCGTGACGTGACGTGACGATTAAACTATAATATAGTGGTCTTATCATAAAATTTTTAAATGAAACTAGAAAGGCATAGACATATCTGACTCCAAGTTCCTAAACTTGGAGTGGTTGTGATCAAAATATATATAAAAAACGCAGGCCTTGCAATCTTTGTCCGCATCGCGAATTCATACCAAAACGCTGCAAACATCGGAGACCGAACATCGCCGTTATAAATAGAACGACAAGAAAATAATGTAATTCCCCGGGTGAGAGAAGTGGAATAATAAGTTTTTTTCGAATAAGAGAACAAATAAAAGCGCTAATGCGGCTGCATCGAGATTTTCCAACTGGGAAAAATTGCTCTTTTATGTAAGGGCACTGCAAAGAAGGCTTTAATGAAAATTCTACACTGGGATAGACAAAAGTCTCCTCTTCCATAAAGATAATCTTTATCTTGTAATACGTGAGACGTTAGTATTAATATTGCTTCGATAAATATGTTTGTACCTTCCTTAGTTTTGATGACTCAATTCTGCTAGATGCGCTAATCGACCTGTAACTGCCATTAATATTTATAGTTTTAACCGACTTCAAAAAGGAGAAGGTTATCAATTTGACTATTATTTTTTATATGTGTTTTTTGAAGGATTATCCAGAAGGGCACCGACTCCAAAATTGTTCGCCTAAATGGAGCCTTTTCCAAAGATAAAAGCATTGCATTTTATATGAAGTCGGTTTTTACTTTTTTGGTTTTTTTATTTATTTTTTAAATATTTCTCACCACAGCTCAATATTGGACCATATATGCTGAAAAATGTATGTAAATTTACGAATAAATTTTATCTTTCATACTGTCGCTCTAAGCAAGTTAGTGCGTACATGATTCTTCACAAATTATTCAAAATCAAATGTTACTTAAAATGTTAAAAATAAATGGCGATAAATGTAAAAAGGGATGTTAATCATAGTCCGAATATGAATTTCAATAGATATTTTATCAGGTGAAAAGTAATCATGAAAATGGGAACAGTATAGACCGAGAATGAGGAAATTCACATAGAAAATGGCTGATAAAAATCCGTTACTCAATTCCTAGTACAATGTATAAAAAATTTATAACACAGTAGTTCCATTTAGGTAAACATGAAATGGTCATTTGTTACTTATCATTGTTGATTGTTATTTTAGTAGTTACCGAGGTAATACTCGTATAGTAAACATTTATTCATTGACCTTTGACCTGTTTAATCAATATTTATTTACCAATACGTATATTAGTATAAATATTTAGCACAGCTATGAATCCACTAAGTTTTGGACCTTCTCAGGTCAAAACCGTACAAAACGTACGATATGATCTGTCAAACCTTTTGTTCTTTGCCGTTTGACGGATCATATCGTACGTTTTGAACAGTCAAATTGCGTTACACAATTCCATACCTGTTCAGGCAGTTCGATTCCCCCTCAAATCAAATGAGGAAAATTTAAAAGTATTATTATATTTAATTGACTCGTTTAGTGCTGTGTCACGCTTATCTAATGCTAAGTGAATTATTCGTTATCGCAATACGAATTTGCTAATCCGTTCATATTTTCTGCGTAGGTCTTCTACTAACCTATTCCCTTGTGGTTCCAAACCATTTTTTGCGAATCACGCATAAAGCGGAGCTTGTGTTGCAGTTCAATATAAAATTCGCAGATAATGCGCAATGACAGTGACAAGGGTTGACTGCCGCTCGGCCAACCATAAAAATATCTGGCTGCAGTTCGGTTTATCAGTTATTTAATATTACAAAAGTTCGATGCTTATTTGTTACATCCTTGTGTTTTGATACGATTATCTCTGGACTGTTGCAGGTATTATCGACCATAATTATTTAAAAAAAAAACTATTTGGTTTGATGTTATTACGGGCGTGTAAGTGAAGCAACGTTTTTGTTTTTAATAACTAATTTGATTGGACAGAATTATGAGTTCTCTCAATTAAAATAATTCAGAAATAAACAAATCCTTGCATTTGAAAAACCTTTACGTCTTGCGTCCTGAAGTAGTTATGTTTGCTAAACCCAGTGAGTTGTTATTACTACTTTACAGAGGAGCTATGCCAAGCATAAAATGAGTCGCAAAATACGACGACATGATTGTGACGTATTCCTTCAAATTTGAATGTCGAATTTGAAACCGTTAGCATGCATTAAAAAGTCAAGTGATGTCAAATTATAGTGCAAGAAATTTGTTCGTGGTGTCAGATTGAATTATTCTGTTGCTTGCTGTGAGATTCTTTGACGATGGCACAATAAACAGATGGACCGGACGTGTTGAATTGCTAACTTCGGGTCAAATGTTAACGCAGGCTCTGCTGCTTAAACTTAACCTTTTTATACTGATACCTTCACACGGATTTATCCACATACTTTAAGCACGTTACACACTTACGATTTTTTAAGCATATGACACATTTTTACACCCGCGTGACTTAAGTCGCTCACTCGTTCCGTTAACAAGACTCAAGTTTGCCTATTGGATGCTCGACCCTCGTCACCTTTTGCTCATTGTATTGTAATACCGTACATTTTAAAGTACTTAAATGTAACCATGTTCTGTTTTAACACCATAACGGCTAAACCATTTTCCGTGATTTTGATAAAACTATACATTGTGCTAAGTAGGCGGACAAAAGAAAGTTTGATTCCCGCGAAATCATCATTTAAGGAAGTGAAAATTCAGATGATCGTATGTATAACAAATTCTATAAATGCGTTGGCAAAGGCCGCTTGCTTAGATATAACGATCGACATAGTACATAACACGGTTCTATCAACGTTTATACTTAGCACGCAGCATTAGGCGCGTTGCACACTTGCGAATTTTGAGCAGATGTTCCATTTCACACCATTCACCTGTTTGTGTCGAACACGACTCAAGCTTGCATATTGGTATATCTCGCTTCCCGACCCATGTCAGGCCCGGCTCATTGACTCCGCCGGAGTATCAACTGTGAAGCAATTTATTTTATATGAACCTCCGACCTTCTTGAGACGCTGTCAAGATGTGAACTGATATTGGGCTGGTTTAAATTAGTTTGGTAATACCAATTGTTAAGTTTAAAATGCATGATTTTGTTTTGATTTACGACCATAATGTCTAATTAGGATTGCCTAAAGTTACTGCTTTACCAGTCGATTAACCCATTCTGGACAACAATCAGGGAGGTAACATAGTATAATTATAAAAATATTGTTCGCTCACGGATATAGGCCGCCGGCGGTCGCGTAATCAAAAGAATGACAAACGAATGTTGATAAACACATCCGTGTGGGTTTAAATTACACAAAAAGATAATTCACTGTGAGAATGACATTATTATTTACATAATACAAATTAAGTTGTTTTATTATTTACGCCGTTGCTGTGTATTTCTATTCTATATTTAAATGTCATCATTCACATCCGATACGATCTTTGCGACGACTTTTATATGGTGTCACGTTAAAAATCATAGCACCGCCGTTATCGCAGTACGGAAGATTGTTTTACTTGGACCCTTGCCATAACGGCATAAGGAAGTACAAAGTATAAATATATAAATACATTTTGCATGCCACTTAACAGTCTCTGCCATTTATCACGTCAGGACAGCCGGAGTTATAACGCGCAGTGCAATTTGAAAACTAAAAAACGCATTTAGGAACGTAAAAAGATATACTCGTGATCTATGCGTCTGAAATAGTGTGAAATGTTTTTATTGTTCCGTTTTTAGGCTAATTTGTTTTGTACATTCTTGTTTTTTTTTATTGAGATTCTCGGTATGGGTCTTATTTATAGCGTGCAGAAGCATTCCATAGTTTTGGTCGTTGTACTCGTATTAACAAGTACAAAATGATATTTTACTTACAAAACTCACCCTTTGAAACTTTTGAAGTCTCACAAAAAATATTCTTATAAAATAACTTATCTGAAGTCAAACCTAAAGATTTCATAGCAATGCTTAGCATGGTTACGTCGTTTAAAATAAAATAGTCTTTTTTAACAGTCATAGAACGCGTCGTGGCCCAGTCAGCATAAAAATACATATACATCTTTTCGAATGCGCACAATACGGCCCAAATGCGATGCTTAGTAGGCTGCATACACATTAACTCGACGAATCGAGTCACTTCTAGTGTCGAAGAACCATTTTTCGTTGAGTTAAGGTTGGAGTACACTTTTTTCTTTTCGTAAAAGAATACTACCAATATTATACCGCAGAATCTATTTATGAGGAAACAAGATTGATTGACGACGCGTTTGGTGTAGTGGTTAGCGCTCCTGACTACTACGCCGGCGGTCGCGGGTTCGAACCCCGCAAGTGGCAAATGTTTATGTGATGAGCATGAACATTTGTACCTAAGTCATGGATGTTTATATGTATTTAAGTATTTATGGGAGATGCCCCCGTCATTATCGTTGTCTGGTATTCGTAGTACAAGGAAGAAAAATCCTTAGTTCGAAACCAAGACAATTGGTGTGTAGTCTGGCGCATATTTATTTATTTATTATTTATTTAAGATCAACTACAAACAACAGTATCATGTCCTGTAGGTACAATCTATATATATAAAAGAAAGTCGTGTTAGTTACTCCACTCATAACTTAAGAAAGCCTGAACCGATTTAGCTGAAAATTGGCAGACGTTTTATATTCGTTGTAGCAATAACATACGAATCGGTATGCAGTGTAAGGAGCGATTTGAAACAATAGTTGTCTTCCTACATAAAAAAAAATAGGTATATTTTTTTTTCATTTTATTTATTTGAAATCAGTTCGCTTTTGTCTCCAGGCTCCAGACAGACCAGTGGCAAGGACAGAAACGATGATAGAGCAAGCTACCCTGTCAGCTCAGCTTTGAACAATTTACCAAAATAGGTTTAAGTCATAAGTACATTAAGTATAAATATTGTGTTAGGCCACTTTCAAGCAAGTGAGCCCGCACCCTTACTTCTTATCTGGATGCACGTGAACTAGGTGCATAAGCGGACTGCATTCGTCGAAATTCCCGGGCTTCCTGCTTTATACCCTATTAAAACTGGGATATTTGCTACCGAAGTCAACGCCGCAAAGGAATGTTTTTGTTAATTTATATAAATATTTATTAATTTTGCTTTTGTATGAGAACAACATAAAATGAATACGCAAAATATTATACGGGTTTAATTCATTCCGTATTGTATATTGATAATTTCTTAATAAATGTAGATTTTATTGTTTTTGGAAAACAAATATGTTAAATACACGGGAAATATTTTATACTATATTTAATAAAGATTATAAATCTATTTATTAAAAATACTTACATACCAATTACATCATATGGATTTTAAGGGTATACCGACATAATCAGCCCAAAGTTATTTAAATACTAAATAAATAAAACAAGAATGGTTAAGATATACATCGTAGTACAATATGTAGATGTACAATAGATGTTCAGTTAAAAATAGTAAAAAATTTTGTTCGTTCATGCCTGACTTAGTTCAAATATTTTTGGTCTAATTCATTGAAGGTATTCCTAAAAACCTGCTGCAAAATATTTAGCGACTGCATAGTGTATGGCGATTTGTAAAACTTGTTATGATGGTATTCGTGATAATTTCTGATTTGCGCCTACCGTGCTTACCGGCAGATAAATCAGTTTGCTCGGGGGCGCGGCCGGTGTGAAACTGATTTTAAATATTGACACAGTTCTCCGGAATTTAAATAATAGTTATTAGTTTTTTCAATAGTTTAATAAGTTTGACTACTGTTAATCTTCACAAGACATTGAATGTTGGAATCAAATCATAGCAATAAAGCAGCTATTCCGCAGTGATAACCAAGTGAACTAATTGAAGATTGTTCGCGAAGTTAGTCGGTGTCAGCGAGTTGTTCGTTACTTAGTGCCGCTGTCACCGCTTAGTGTGGTCGAAGAAGTCTTAAGAATTAAAGTCCCGTTCGTGTTCAAGTGTTGACGGACGCAGATTAAGTCTAGTTGAAATAGTTGAAAAGTGCGAATCGGGAAGTCGTAGATAGTTGAGTGGTGCGGCGGTTCGGCGCGGCGACGCGACGTCGGCACCGGCGTCGTCGGAGGCGGAGGCGTGCCCCGGCGGGCCAATGGCGGCTCCACCCCCCCGCCGCGCGCCGGCTGCCGTGGCACCAGCGAGCCAGTAGGTTTGTGTCCTTTTGGCTGACCGCATGACTCCGTATCTCGCTTCGACGCTCATCTCGTTGTAACCTGTGTACGTGCATCACGCGCTTCACCATCTCCCCACGACGCTAGCTTCGCCAGACTCGCTTCAAACGCCGACCCGACTAAGTTTGTGAACTTTGAAACTTGTTGAGAAACTTTTGTGGGGAAGCAGTGAAGAGTGACGTCCAGCCACGACGCTGCAAGGTACTGTCCAATGCACTGCGCCGACCGGCTGCGCCGCGCCTTCGGGCCCACGCGGCCCCCTTATCTATGACCCATCCGTATGACATCCCTAAAACATCCAACCAAATTTCCTCCACGCGGAAAATTGGCCACTACTCATAGTCTACAACTCGAAGCTCCTTTGAGCGAATAAGAAAAACAAACGAACTAAAACTTAATATTGTCCGTAGCATAAATCGTAGCGTAACGGTTCGTAGCACACCGTAGCAAACACGCCCAAGTAAGTACACTTTCGACCTTATCAACTGAGCGGTAAGAACCATTTTTCAGCGACCGACACCGACGCCTCTGTTACGACAAAGTTTACTAAAGTTACACCTTTAACCCCTATTTCCATAAACAAAAACGTACACGTGAAAATGGCAAAAAATAAACAGGTCGGATAAAATATTTTATCTGATAAAGCGTACACCCAACAAGTGACGTATGTTTGTTATCACAAATTGATCTCCTCAATATTCGGAGAAGTTGAGGGCAACGAAAGGGAAGGTTCCCGCGGCAACGACTATACCTCTACATATTCAATGCGATTACGCCGTAGTTATTTATGTTATTTAATAACAACTTTCGCTTGAATAGACTAACTGAAGTTTATGTTACTTTACATTTACATTTTTTTACATTTTTATTTTATTTCAGTATAAGGTAAGTACAAAGTAGTTTTAACAATGAATCTTAATTAATTACTTATACAAACAGTTAGGAACTAATTAATTATTGAGCTTTGCTTCCTAAGTTAGGGAAAAACCCTGTGTTTTAGGATAAGCAAAGTGCTCCTCCCATAGCTTATACAATGTATAGACAATTTGAGAACATTCGTTAGACAGTCGATATACAGTCGCCATCACATCAGGCAATACATTTTTGTTGAAAAATAACCCACATAACAATTGCATAAAACATAACGTATTACTTTGATGTGCTGTCGTCAGCTATTGGTAACATATGTCCAAAAATAAAGTTGTATTTTCAACATGCTAAAAAAGATGTATTTAGTTATCTTAAAAATAAAGTTAAAGTAAGTACTTACAAATAGTATAGCAAAAAAATATAATAGACTATACTATAAAATATAAATATACCTTTAATAGTAGAAAAACAAAGCAAACAAGGTTCTAGCAAGTTTTTGATCTAATCAGCAGCTATTCGATGACAGATAATAGCTCCTCCGTTTTATCATATGTCTGCTGTTGTAGCCACGCTTTGACAACAATGACGCATGCGTGCCTATTCAAAGGGTATATCATAAGTAGTACGGGGGCTGAGGAAATCCAATCGCATTAAAACGGCGGAAAGGAAAAAATAAAAGGGTAAAAATACAAGATTCGGCGAACAAACATAACAATTTCCGGCTCATCGCCTTTGAGCGCGGCCAGACAAATTAAAGAACATTTTTCTCGGCGGTCCCGTTCGCCGGCTGCGGGCGCATAAAACTTAACTACTTGCCGTAACAGCGACTAATTATTAGGGTGGGTTTACATAACGTATTTATGAGCTCGAGATTTAACGGCAACGCCGGTCTCGGGTGGTCTGTTATCGCCCCATTAAAAAGTTGTCCTCTGCGGACGCGTAAATAACATAATATGAACCGCCAGGCATTCCACCCACTACCATGCTTTGTCTTTTTTATAGTTTTATTTTCGTATTTCACCATTTTCAACGTCGCCGATGCTTTTTGTTCAGGGATTTATTCCTGCATGTGTAATAAATACATAAATAATGCAAAGTTCGCATCTGAAATGTAATTTAATGTCCATAATAAATACTCACTAAATTGTTCCGTGAAAATTAATGGCGTCCTTATTAAGCAAGGGTTGTCACACATACAACATCTGCACTAGTCAGGAACTAATAAAAGTATATGAACAAGTTGTAAGTCGTGTTGTGCAATGTTATAAATAAACAAAGCACTGCAAATTTTTTCAGTAATAATTTTAGTAACTTTTAACTAGAAATGTAAAGTACGGTCCCCCGTATTTTTTTATATTATATAGTAGGTGGCATTTTTTTTGTCAATTTTACATAAATGTAGTATCTCGAACATTTTAAGCCCAATCCCGTGAAAACCCAAGTAAAAGTAAAAAATAAAATATCTACAGCAAAACATTTAAAAAATACAAAAACCTGTATAAAATAACTCTTTCTTATTTTTGGCAACCCTATGCAGCATATGACGCGATCGCACGACAGGCGACGACACTCCGAGGAGCCGTATTATAAACATTCAACTAACAACGCTAATTAACTTAATTGAACAATGTCGATACTATTTACTTGCCAATAAATTGCCTACCTATCATGTTTCGATAACATAAAATTATGACTCTTGATGTCCGTTGATGTAAATGCAAACTATAATAATAATATAATAATGTTAGTAGTCAAAGGTAATTTATAGCATATTTTATAATGAATTTTTTGTTAACTTTGCTTTGCAGCTAGCTAAATAGAGTAGGTTATTATTGTATACCTACAAGTGTAATTAAAATTTTACATTATGATTTTTAAAGGATATTGACCATGTGGTTTATATTTCAAAATTCTTGTTTGAAATTATAATTGCACTGGTATTTTTGAAATAATCTAACGAAGAAGGGTTTAAAAGTAACACTTAAATATTTTAAGTGACTTTTAATAGGTGCATTAACTCTGCAATTACAAAACATAACCTCAAAATGCCTAATTCCTCGTAACCCCCTATGTATTTAAAAAATGTAGGTATATTTTTTGTGTGTATTCTGTCAAATATTTCTTCTATATTATATGCAAACATTTTGTAAGATCGTATGCTGACGCAAAAGTGGGCCCAGTTTCTATACAGTTTGGTCGAGATCCTTTATTTATTTAATTTGTGTAAAATAAAACATAGAAATAATTGCCAACCACATGCATGTGTACTAGCCCTAGCAGGCTACCCACATCGGGCTACAAGTCGACCGACGCCATTGCTCCCAACTTTTTCTTGTTTGGACAGCCCTGTTGACGTGCCCACTAATTTCCCTTTTTATTATACTTCACAGGGAAAAACTTTCTTTTCTAAACTTTAATTCTTTCATCGTAAATTCAGAAAAATGCAACCTGCTAGCTAGCATGTTGTATATTGGCAAGAGTTTACTACAAAATATGAAGTAACTTTCTACGTAAAATGTGATCGTTGTGGAATATAACTAGAAAACATTAAAGACTTTAAAGTAGGTAGCATCTCTTACGGCAAAAGACTGATTAAAACTCTTTATGACTTAAAAAAACAGTTAAATGATGTGTAATAGGCATTGCTGTCTTTTGTAACCCATCGGTTTTTATTTCCCGACTACTGAATCAAAAAGAAATAAAATATACCTGATTAAATTAAAAAAGAATCATCTTGCTATGAATCTTCGTTTTCGAGAAATCCACAGACAAAAATACTTAATATCCAAACCAACAGACACATATGAGATTATGCATACGTATTTTGAAGCCTTGACATATTCAAATTTTATCAAATTTTCACGATATCACATACGTACAGGTCCTTTTTTTGATTTGGTAAAAAGGAGTCTTAATGCAGCGTTCATGTGTATTCAGACGGTTCCAATTAGTCAGTACGTAGGTCGACTATGACTGCATACAACTATTCTTGATATTTCTTAAGTGCTTATCACCATAGCTGGGCATGAACTCGTTAATCCGTTAATCGTTAATTAACGAAGTTAACATTTTGATTAACGGATTAACTTTTAAGTTAACTTTCAAAAATGTTAACGGACACGTTAACTTCCGTTAATATGCAGCTAAGTCCGTTAATCGTTAATCCAATGCCTACTGTTTACCGCACGGCACCGCGGCGTGGCGCGAAAAACAGGTGCAAACAAGTACTCGTAAGTTTTTTGATAATTCTGTCACTCAGTCTATTGAAAAACCAAAAAGCTCCAACTCTCTAACGAGTAAAGCGCAAAGTCTCGTTCAAATGTGGCTGGACATGAAATCAAAAGACTCGTTCAAAGATGCTGCATTCTTCGGGAAACAGATATTCATAAATCTATATATTAAATACAATACTGCTATACCCTCAAGTACTGCAATTGAACGGCTGTTTTCCACGGGTGAAAACATTTTAACATCAAAACGAGGATTGCTTTTAGTTTGTAATTTTTATAAATTTTGATACAGTATTTTGAAATAATAAAAAATAATTATTAAAGGGGTACCGGTACTCAAAGTTCTTCAGAAGCTTTTCATTCCGTGCTGCTAGAGGGCATCACACCTGAGGCATGGAACAGGAGTGTGGTGGTGTTGTTCTTCAAAAAAGGAGACAAAACCTTATTGAAGAACTATAGACCCATCTTTCTCCTGAGCCATGTCTAAAAGCTGTTCTCAAGGGATGACCCTTCGAATCGTCTCGCACGTAGATTTGATGACTTCCAGCCTCCCGAACAAGCCGGATTCCGAAAAGGGTATAGTACCATAGACCACATCCAATACGCTTAGGCAATTTATACAGAAGTCAGAGGAGTATAGTATGCCTCTATGCTTAGCGTTTGTGGACTATGAGAAGGCCTTTGATTCGATCGAAACTTGGGCGGTGCTTCGGTCTCTTCAGAGGTGCCACATAGACTATAGGTATAGAGAGGTGTTAAAGTGTCTGTATGACAACGCCACCATGTCGGTCCGAGTACAGGGACAGAATACGAGGGTGATTCCACTGCGAAGAGGTGTAAGACTGGGAGACGTTGTATCTCCGAAACTGTTTACAGCGGCACTGGAAGACGCCTTCAAGCTCCTGGAATGGGAAGGATTCGGCATCAACGTCAATGGCGAATACATCACACACCTCCGGTTTGCGAATGATAATATATTATAGTCACTTTATTATAGTTGTTGTGGCATGGATGATCTGGGCACTATGTTCGAAGACCTTGACCGAGTATCCCAACAAGTGGGTCTTAAAATAAATATGGAAAAGACGAAAATTATGTCGAACTCCCGCGTTGTACCCACTCCGGTATCTGTTGGGAACACAATTCTCGAAGTGGTTGACGAGTACGTCTACCTGGGACAAGTAATCCAATTAGGTAGGTCCAACTTTGAGAAAGAGGTCAATCGAAGAATCCAACTCGGCTGGGCAGCGTTCGGGACAAGAGCGTCTTCTCGTCTCAATTACCTCAGTATCTGAAGACAAAAGTCTTCAACCAATCTCAAACTATGGGCCTCAAAAAGAAGCTCAAAATCACACAACGAGCGATGGAGAGGGCTATGCTCGGTGTTTCTCTTCGAGATCGAATCAGAAACGAGGAGATACGTAGAAGAACTAAGGTAACGGACATAGCCCTGCGAATCAGTAAGCTCAAGTGGCAGTGGGCAGGGCACATAGCGCGTAGAACTAATTACCGTTGGGGCAGAAAAGTCCTAGATTGGAGACCCTTCGGCCAAAGGCGCAGCGTAGGACGACCACCGACAAGATGGACAGACGGCCTTGTAAAGATCGCAGGATCGCACTGGATGCAGACCGCTCACAAGTCACAACCGGTCGTTGTGGAAAGCCATGGGGGAGGAGGCCTATGTTCAGCAGTGGACGTCCTTCGGCTGATGATGATGAATTATCAATGTCAAAAAGCTGTCAAATTACTAAGCAGAAAACCACTCACTACTGTAGCACGACAGAGTCACTACAGCAGCCGCTGTCAGAAAAGCGAGGTGTATCAAAGCACTCTCGTTGTACAAGTGATGCAAAACTCAGTGAAGACTCAATTACTAGCGTAATTGACACCCAGATGAGAACTTCAACATGTCGATGTGCATGAAGGAAAATATGCACCAAATGCCTGACGATTAAATTACACATTTGAATAACACAAGTATTTTGTTTCGTCCCTAACCTGTTTACTTCCAGAACCTAAACCAACAGGTTTTATAAGTTCACTAACGCAACGATAAAAAAAATGAAATTTTACACATATTAACGGATTAACGATTAACGTTAACTTGCGTTAATTCTTCCGAAATGTAACGCTTTAACGTTTAACGAAGCTAACTTTTTTTGTAACGGATTAACGATTAACGAAGTTAACTATTAGATTAACGGTGCCCAGCTATGCTTATCACACATGCATCTGACGACGTATCGCCTCAAACTTTTTGTATTTACATTAACAAGCGTTGACACGCTCGCTAATTCCTTGTTTACTATAGTTATTACAGGAAAAACTTTATATCTTCACAAACTCCGGCGAAATTAGTTCCCGACTTTCCGTTTTATAGCCGACGATGTCAAGATGATATGGATAAATGTTAATTCCGTCATTTCGCGAATCAGTGCTCAGACTGGATGGCCGAACTTTTAGTGGAATATTCATAAATCCGTGTATTTTATCACACTTCACGAACTTTTGTCGACAGAAAAGAACATTCCGAGTTGCTTTATGTATCTTGAAAAACATTTTTCCGGTTTATAGGTGTCTCTTATATTAACTTGGGTTAAAAAGCGCCATAATAAATCAATCACAAGGTCAACGAATTTTCGCTTGCCTCATTTTTAAAAGAAAGTTTTTTTTATTTATTTATTTAAAAACTTTATTGCACAAATAAAAGTGTACAAAAGGTGGACTTAATGCTAAAAGCATTCTCTCCCAGTCATACCTTTAGGTCATGCAGAGAGATTGAGATGGGTGCAGGAGAGTGTTGTAAATAGATATTAAAATTGCAACAAAATACTATTTTATTTAATTTTTTGTAGTTATTACGTAATACTAACATTAAATTATAGAAAGATTTTCGAGATTGGCATTTATTATGACGTTTATTATGTTTTTACTCGAATTATTGCAAATTGCAACGTTCATAATGATATACTATGAGCCAGAAGACACCAACGCTATTCTTTTCTGTTCCAACGCCATTGGAAGTAGTTGTTGGTTTCAATCATAAATGTAGATTATGTACGAAGACAGCTCATAATATGTAGGCTTTGAAAGATCCTTTCTCGTAACCTAGCAACGGAATCCCAGAGCTGAGATAAATAACGACCTCTTTCGGGAGATGTTGAGACCTACTCGAGCTAATCTAGAAATTTGGCGCCGGCTGGTCTGCCCCATATACATAAACGGGAAAATAAGCTAATTCCTTTGAAATATCGTGCCTACACATTGGCAGATTCTATCTCTTCAGTTGCTAAAAGTACTTAGTCAAGCATTGGAATTGGTTATTTGAAGAATTAATAAGATGTAAATGCTCAATAGGAAACAAGATCACAAATGTGATTTATTGGGCTTTGGTTTTGTAATTAGTTGCGCTACAGAACAAGTAAGATTTATACATGACTACATCTCCTCTTTTGTGCTTGTTTGCAGTCAGTCATAGAACATGTATTTTCATAGGTAATTATTAAAAAAAAACCGTTGTAAAACTTATGTTTCATGCCAAACTTTATACGACTTACGAGCAACTTAATTGGCTTTATAGTAATTAGATAACCAGCTTCAATCGCGAACATTAACAACACCAACACGCACCAAATTACGGTTCAATTAAGCTTCATTTACGTCTATCGGTGCGGTATAGAATCAATTCACTGTAAATTGATATCTTTAAGCATTTTGATCTGTCAAAATTACCCCGGGCAAACTCGGTCCTAAGCAAACAACGCTCAGCCGTCCGGGACAAAGACTCTCATATTACATTAGACGTGTTTTGTGTTGATCCCTCACTGCCTTCGCGTTATAACTTAATATTTTTCGGGGAGGTGCTTTAACGGTTTAACGTGAGTTTTTATAAACATATTTTTGTACATCGTTACGACTTGACGAAATATTTTTGGTATGATTTTTTGTAATCATTTACATATAAATTATGTTCAACGTGTTAACAGTTATCATAACGTACCTGACTTTTTAACCGACTTCAAAAAGGCGGAGGTTATCAATTCGACTATACGTTTTTTTTTTATAATGTTACCACATATAATTATTCGTTTGAGAGTTAAATAATATGTCTTGAACCAAGACATTAAATAACAGATTATATTAATGGCACTTAAAAACGCAAATAAGTGGCGGCCTTTTTAACCTACAGCTGAAAACAGTAAATAATTACAAAATTCGTGCAACCCATATTAGGCACATCTGAATTTATCTACGTAACCACCAGCCATTTACACCTGAATTCATCTACGTAAACAATTACAGCAGAACGCGTTAAGGGCAAATTTTCAAAACAAACAATTGTTATTATACCGCTGGTAACGTAACTTTACCATTACTATCGATGAAAAAACTGGGACTTAATATGGCGGCATTTTTAACCTACCTGTTAAAGTTGATAATTACTAAATTCGTACAACCCACATTAGACATTAAAAACCTATTTTTATGCCTTTATTATACAATTCAATATCAAAATAGCCATTCGCATCTGAATGTACGTAAACAATAACAGCAGAACGCGTTATAGTCTTTAGTCACAATCCCTGTAATGGATGGATCGCTCGGCGGCCGGTTTATCAAGATGTCAATAAATCCCAGCGCTGCAGCGCGGAATATCAACGGCGAAGTCATTGCAGTTACTCGTTCGAATAGCGTTTTGATATTTTGAACTGAGAAAATATGGTTCGGAATCAAAATAAAGGACGAAAATCGCTTGAAAAGGCATTATCACAATCTAAAGGACGGATTCAGGTTTGATAATTAACTCGTCAAAATGCTTATGAAAAGTTGCAAACTTGTATTTTTACCAGCTTTTAAGTAGAGTAGTTACAGAACGTACCTAACCTAATTGGAGAAGCAAAATCTGAAAAAAGTTACTTGAATTCTATATGTAATTAAATCGTATCTTGAGTATAAGAAAAAATATTGTCTCTTTATCTCGATGATTAATTGCAATGAACATCAAAACCGTATCGTAGGTAGATAATATCATCTTTGTCAAAGTAGTTAACGTACTGAAGTGCAGATAAGTGAACGGTACAGAAATAAAATATCCAGGACATGATACTAAAAAATTAAAACATCCTCGCAGTTTCCGAGCGTTTTAATAATTTACGTTCAGATAGTTGAATCTATTTCCAATCTTTCCGTTTTTAATAGAATTTTAATTTCAATTTCACACGTAGCGGCGCCGCGGATTACGAGGCCGTGTGGAGCCGACTGGGTTTTTCCGATCGGCCCAGCAACTGTACCGTAGAAATTTTGATGGGCTGTTATTACACAGTCCGTTTCAAACGTATTGTGTGCGCGAGGTGTACAGAAATAGCAGTTTTTGTAACGATCGCGACGCGGAGTGCGAGTGCGGCCCTGCGTTGCTTTTTATGCGCTCCGTTTTTGAACGTTCCTTTTTTGATTTGTATTGTGAATGAGCGGGTCTAGGAAAGGATCTGCTGACTGTGTTGTTAAAATGGGGCTTGGCAACTTATTTTTAAAATCTTAAAAAGTTACAATGTAACAATTAAGGTAGGTTTTGAAATAGACTTATGTACCTACAAGTAAGTACTTATATTAAACTTAAATATTTTGTACATCCTAAGTATAAAATAACGTAATTTTATTTGCTACTTTTAGACCTATATAACTTCTCATGAAACCTTTAAAAAACCCTTCATAATTGCTTTAATCAGTCAGGTATCAAACGACTCCAGGGAGTCGCATAACAATGGAATTTCTATTGTGTCTCGCTCACGCATACTTGACGAGTTAAGCATACGTGTAGCCTCAAATATTTTCTATATTAGCCCCAACATCGACGTTATTGGCAGCCAATACAGACCAAGAGATCGTTAATAAATCATCGGTAAATGCAAATGCGGCTCAGTTGACGCTCGCTCGTCAGGCGACACTCGAACGCATCGCACATATCGCTCGGCTGCGTATTTACTAACTATACCTACTTAACGCTTGTGTGTGACGTGTCAGAGACTAATCGAGTACGTTTTTAAATACGTCATTTATTGAGTGTTAAAACTGTATTTTATTATTGTGGTGTTATTTTGATTATTTAATTTTCAGCAAATCAATTTATCTAAAGTAATACCTACTTTGATTGACCAAAATTGTTACTATCACGTAAGATGGCAACCGTAAGCAAATGACAATACATGAAATTATAGACAGTCATTGAACTGCTATTAATAGCGAATGGATCTGACACCACGAACACATTTCTTGCGCCGTGATTTGAAGCCACTTGGCATCAACGCATACAAAAGGATTCAAATTCGTTATTCAAATTTTAAGAGAAACGTTACTATCTTGTCATCTAGTTGCGACACATTTGCGTGACATATCTTCTATATACGTAATAAGAACACCTCACTGAAGACAGTGCTCATTTGTAGGCGATTATTGTCCTATAAAATTAATAGACGTTCTATTATTAAATTTCGGAGATCAGCAATATCTACACTATTTTGAAACTGAAAAAATCTGATGTAGAAGTGACAACAATTTCGCGAATGAATCACCTCAGGTTTCCAAATACGCGTCTCCGTTAGCGAGACGAGAACGTCACGTCAGGCGACGGCGGAACGGGCTCATCACGTGACGAGACAGCCGCGTCGCCTGCAGACGACGTGATGCCCTGCACTCACCTGGAAAAGCCATTTTCATTGTGAATAAATTAGCTCCAAATTGTTGTTGTTGGTTGTTAGGCTTTTTTCGTCAATGCGTCATTTTCAAACGTAATTACTAAATATGCTGTTGGGTAAAAAGCTGTCGTTTTCACGTGACACACCGCTTTTTTGGTGAGCTTAACAGCGCAGCATTTCCTTAGGAGATGTTTTATGAGTAATACCTCGGACCGTTGGTAACATGACTTTTGAAACACTTACGAGAGCGTAGTGGCCGTGAGAACATCTTTTGAGATAACCTAACTTTATCGCAAACCGATGGGACGACTACTGCGTGCGAAAATTAGTCATCCCATGCCAAACTGTAAAAGAATAGAAGATCACCACAAAGTTTTGTAGTTTTCTTGTTTCATCAGGCATGGCATTGGTAATATGGTCGGTTGAGATAATATTTGTGTATTTTATTATCAGCCTTACGCAGATTTTTAAGCCCATAGTAGTTTTTCGTTTTATAATTCTTACTTTTAACGTTCCTTTTTTTTACTTTTATTCTTACTAATAATGACACTCACATTAAATTAATAACTTGGTCAGTTCTGCAGCGCAGCCAGCTGTCACGTGTCAATACAACACAATAGGGACCTATTCACGCACTCACCTGAAACGCAGCTCATATTGCGTTGCCTAGCGCATCCAATTAGCTATGGTCAGCGCAACGATGTAACGCGAATATTGAGCCCTGATGAGCCTTGTCTTTATGGCTAGAGGTTGAAGCAGATGTAACCCGCAAAGGCAACAACACCTTATCAACTCGAGGCGTTCAGTATTCTTTGTACACCTATCAAATTCGTAGCGTAACCACCTCGGATCGAGATCAATTAGGGACCCACTCTCGACCAGCGGCGAATGCTATCAGTAGCCGTTTTGATACCGCAGCGTTGTCGATCTCTTTACGTATTACGTAATGTACTTCCGTATGGTTGATTCCTGTTTAATGTCAATACGATGCTATTCCCTTTACGGATTTGAATCTTCATGCTTTACACGGCAAACGCCGCACGCCGTCAGTATAACCAACGCATTTTGAATGCGGCAGCGATGCGGCTGAACGTTATCGACAAGGACGCAACTATTACATCTAGCTAGAGGGGTAATTGTGTAAAGCAATCGTATTCATTTGACAGTTCAAATCGTACGGTATGATCTGTCAAACTTTTTGTTCTTTGCCGTTTGACAGATCATATCGTACGTTTTGAACTGTCAAATGAATACGATTGTTTTACACAATTCTATACCTGTACCGTTACCATGAGTTAACGACGGTTTTACTCGCTAGCGACTACGTAAAAAAAGTCTTTGGAAAATTGCACAGCGCCCCTAGCGGTCTCTCGCAGAAATAAACTTTTCCATACAAAATTTACGTCGTCGTTACGACGTTAAAAGTTTACAATTACTGGCAATTACTTAAAACTATCGGTCATGCTAATTGTAAAATTACATAAACAAATACCAAACAACTAAGATCTGAATTAAATGTCGATGACCCCTCGTCAAATGCCCTTATGTTAATAGCGATGCAGAAGCCATCGCATCACCGCTGCTTCTCTCTTTATCATAAGCACAAATTAAAACGGAATGAATCAACGTACTACCACATTTGTCTTTTGTTCAAAGCTTTCACTTCTAATGCGGACATTTTTCCTATTAATGCCGTCTTTGACAAGGACTTTATGAGCTAGATTTTCCTTGTTTCGTCAGAATTTTATGTAAAAGCTTAGCTTTACGCTTTCATAAAAACACCGTAACGCCGCTCGAGGCACCCGGGTATTACTGGATACGGCTAACCGTTATTTTATTAGTGTCAGGCCTGTAAGTTAATCCCTGGGATAAATAAAATTTAAAATGTGAGACCGGGCGGGGACCAGGTAAAATGAAGTTATTAAGGCCATACGAGGTATACAACCTGGGTTTGTCGATGTTTTTTTATATCATAGTATACCTGTACTCAAAAAGTTAACAGTCGGATAAAACCACTATTTTGCTTAAATGCAAATAGGTTATCTTAATTTTTACTTCATAAGGATTGCAATAAATGTGTGGTATATGCTTTGTTGGTTGTCCTTAATAAATAAAATAAATTAATTAATTAGTAAATATTAGGTTTATTTGTAACAACTAAGCTTAACCAGGTGCGGAAATCTCGACATAGTTCCCTATAAAACCACCAGGTGGCGCTCGAAAAATGCTGAGACAAGACTGGTATATTTTCGTGTGTTTATTGATTGAGAAGAATGTTTGAATTTAGCTTAAAAGTAAAGAAATATATTTAAAGATTTATTAAAAATTTAGCTACGTATGTTAAAAGGATATTCGATGCAGCAAAAAATCGGAATATTGAATTTGTACACGCGAAAAGTCTAAAATCTTGCTTCAGACTTCCAGCACAGAACATTCTCAAATACAAGAAAGCTGCGCGTTACGTGTTTTCCTACATATGCTTATTTATTGTTTCTATAAAACACATACGACAGTTTAGTGAGCGCCATTGAGGATCTGAAATAATGCCACCGTCACATAAAAGCGTACAACACAACGAATCTAAATACTTCAAAATCAATCACGCACCAGTACAACGTTTATCAGTGCGGCACGCCACGTCAATATCAATCAAACGGTATATTCTAATGAACGGTGTTGTGAAAATCCGTGCGCGTAAAACGGACCGGACCGGGCTAATCCGACCCGGACGGGGACAAACGACATCGTCAGGTGATATCAGTTTCGGCTGCAGACGGCTCAAGTGTAAAGTGCACCGGACAAATCGAATCGGTAACGGTTATGGAACGATTTGAATGCGAAAGATTCGATGCGTTGTTTTGTTGCGTTTTATTTAGGCTTCTCGAGAAGCTTCGAGTTACATTTGTCAAACTTATCTTTTTAATCCATTTCTTTAGTTTAAGGAGGTAACTGTATATAGTAACGACTTCTTAAAAATATAACAAATAATATGTAAATCTTTAACAGTATATTCGATGTTAGTTGGGCTCTGTGCAGAGTAGGTATGCATTTCACGTGTTCGGTAAATTTATCATATCAAAAATAAGAAAAACTCGAATGAATTTAACATGGTAAAAAGTAATATCATTATCACAAATCCCCCGTTGACACAAAAATCACGTACGAAGCTGCTACTTCGCCGGCCGAGATGGCCTAAAGCCTTAAGCCCCGATGATCCAATTTCATCGAACTTTCCCTTTGTCCAAAAGCGGATTGGTCGAATCACGATCTCGATTTGATGTGTAGTGCTCCATTTAAATCTTCTGTGTATGCAGAAACCTGTATATTTTTAGAAATCGTTTCAATCAACTAGTTGTTGAAGTACTGAAACCTCAAAGAGTATTGCCATTTTGTCACCGGTTAATGAAAACGTCGAATTTATCTATATCTACGAATACGACTAGAATATTTTTTTTATGAAATGTCACTCTCATTTCTCAGTTGATCGAATATCATGTGATTGTTTTTATATCCGCTGTGTTGGTATTTCCGAATGTTGTGTGATCTTCGAATCAATACACGAGTTTCCATGGTTCTTTATCATAGTCCAATAATCTTTAAAAACATCAGATCAATCAAAGTGACTGCGTCTCATAAAATCCCGTCACTTTTACCTGAAATAGAAAAGGCCCGCCTACATTTTGTTGGAACGGCACGCCAGTCAGGGCCTCAATTCTGCTAATTAAGTCGTCACTGAGTTGGCATCAGTTATACTACGAGAGAAAAATTTATATACCTCTCTATTTTGACAATGCTGCTGACTTTAGGCACGCGATGTGTCACAATAGCACTACTGAATGACTACTGTAGTCTTTTCAATAGATGCCGAAAATATGTGAATCGGGGCCCAGGCCGCAAGCATCCGACCGACTCTCGCAGCGAAAACATTTTTCATAAGGCCTCTACACATACTTGATACGTAATTTATGAAGACACCGCGGCTAGGAGCCGCTTCTTGAATGTTGATTAGAAAATCTTTAGAAGTGGCTCTCCGTACCAAACGCCGCGGCAATATGTCTTGCCTAGCTACGAGTACGTTTTGGTTGTATGACATGATTTAAAAATGTTTGAACATTTTCTTGGTAAGCAAAATGTGAACACCAACATTTAAATCAATATTCTGGTGCTTTTCTAGTCTTTGAAATGGTTTGGATATCTTCAAAATTTTGACTCATGTAATAATAATTGCCAACACATTTGGAACACTAGCTTACGTGTCTTTATTGTCAAGTAAGATGAAAGGAAAGAAAAATATATGGAACAAAGCAGTCTATATTTTGTTAAAAAAACATAAAATACGTAATCTAATTAATTATTATATCTTTTACCCTGTCCACATAATCATAAAAGGAAGAAAGCGCTCATAGCAAAGATTGCCTAGTAGGCATTATACCTTTTTTATATTTGTGTTTTTTTACAACAAACCTATAGCAACTACTCTTTTATCCCAACAGTATCGTCGGCGAGTTAATCCCAGCTTAGCTAGCCCATTGTTTACTACTTACGCGGACTGATTACTCGAGTACGGTTTACGGCGGTTGTAATCCAATTAATTACTATTTCAGACCGCTAATTACTTAACATGGCATGGCGGTTAATCGCATGTCAATCATTGTAAAGGAAAATGATCATGAAGACGAACTTTCTTTTATAATGATTGGGAGATTCGTGTTAAGCGACATCTTTTCGTCATTGTACTTACCAGTTTTGCTTTAGCTTAACACGTTCCGAGACACTTCTCCAGACACAATAGATGTTTTATTGTTTTCACGCCTGTAGGCGTTCACTGTCCCGGAATGTGTTAACCTAAGAATGAAGTACTTTTTTACAACTTATTAGTGGCGCAACTGAGAGTACATTTCGTGTTATAAAACCATGTTTATCATTGAAAAAATAAACGTAGGGCCCATTCATTTACTAGTACAGTTGTAAATATATAAATGATTAAAATCAAAAAAGGTAAATCTGTAAAGGTTCGATCACTTTACGTGTATTATTAGTAAGTTGTCGAACCAAATACCGTGACAAGCTAATACCACAGATAATATAATACTACTAGTACTAATACCTACTATCGGACGGGTGCTAATCCGGGCTTAGGTCGCCGTTATTTACACTCGTTTAGCGTCACTCATAGGCCGCTAATCTAACGATACTGGACAAAAATCTATTGCCCAAAACTTTATTAGATTCATTAATATCCATTATTGTATTGTATCGTTTATTATTGAGACTTTATTGGTTTTACCGATGGAAAACAACAGATTTATTGTGTGACATTGGTTATATTGCATCCAAGAGAAGCTGGGGCAGGTTAATCGATATTTTGCTACAATTATTTTTGAACCTGCTTAGAACTGTAGGTATTTATAATCGACCACAGGATTTTAATCTTTTTACCCTGTTGCACAATACAACTTCAAACATACCAAAATACTACTGAGCAATCTAGGCAGTTTGCTAGCCTTCTGGGAGAGCCTGGGGTGGTTAGAATGAAAAAGGAGGGATATACGTACAATGGCCCAATCGTGAGGTTAAGTGCGGAAACACCCCAGCCAAACTAACTAACTAACTATACCAAAATACTGAAAGGTAGTTTGAGTAAAAAAATCCACATTGGCAAACACAGGTTAAAAACTAAATTGTGTCCACAATCACTGGTTAGCAGTGCATATTAATTTCAAACAATTTTAAAGCTAAACAAGTGCATGAGGCGACCACATTTTGTAACAGATTCATTTAAGTTTAACCAAACATGCCCCTAACGGGATTTTCTTGAAATAATTCGGCTGAGCTAAGCGAGCCGAGCTAAATAAACACACGAGTGGGAATCAAAAGAGCAGCTACGTCAGCTAGTAGCAGCTATCTTGAGTCTAAATGAGCCTCATTAAGATAACGTAACCGTGGACTGAGCGGGTAGACTTGACGTTACGCTTTTAAGATTGGGGTGAAGTTCGCGCAAGTTTATTGGCAGTTTATTAATATGAATACCTACGTCCCACCTCTGAGTGCATTTGAGATTTATGAAATCTTTTTGACTTTCAACGTTCCTTTTGCTATAATACGTTTTTATTTTTGATGTCAAATTATACTCACTTCCCTATTTTATGTAGTAGTCTTTGTGTATTTGTGTATTAAAGTTTTTGGTTTTGTCTAGAAAATAGGAAAAGAATGTAAAGGACTAAGTCAGAAAGTTTTACCCATCAATTTTGTGTCAAAATTTTAAACTTTATATTAACTCTGGACTTAAAAGCATTTTTGAAAAATATCTGCTGACCTTTTCGTTTAAAAGCCATCAAAAAAGTAGCCACGTCACCTAGTAGCAGCTATTTCGAGTCTAAATGAGCCTCAACATTACTAAGTTTATTAGTAGACACTTCTTAATACTTATGTTAAAAGTTGTGCTGGCATTTTTATACATGTTTTAATACAAAGACTAATCTGTTTCATCATATTTTCCATCTGCAAATACAGTTTTATTGAAAATAAAAATAAATGCGCTTTGATATGTGTAAACCGTCATAAATATAGCTTTAGTTAACACAATGCGACACTACAAAGGCTAATTAATGAACTGTTTTACTTCGCTAAGTCAATGATTGAACAAATTTTCTCGGTGGATCCGAGTAATTACACAGTGTACTGGGAATGCTTAAGCTGTTTTATGGAAAATTAAACCAAAGCACCTTAATAAAATGCAGCTATTTTACGAGCGCCCGCTGCATAGTTCACTTAATATTTACGCTTCATTTTCCGTCTGCATCCTAACCATTGGATTGCTCAATTAATTTTAGGTGACTTTGATAGATAATGTAAAGCAAACTATGGCTTTGATTACAAGGTTAGTAAAGTACGGACAACAGCACGTCAAGGTAAACACTGCGGCATCTTATGCAGTTGTAATAATGGCTAGTTTGCAATAAAAGTGGGTAACCTGATGTGCTGGCGACTGTACTTTGAAGTTCCTTTTTAGGTAAGCTACAGAAACATAAACAAAATCACTTTATACCGTATACCGTGAGCGTAGTTAGAATCTACATCCGTGATCGCTTCTTTGTTTACAGTGTGTGCCATCTATGCCTAGCGCCAGTTTACTATTTTTCATGCCTGCCCTCACTTATAAGCTCTCCGAAATATTGTTTAAATGAAATTTTATGTTCTCATTGTAAGCGAATTCCTGTAATTCTTTATGAGAATAAATATCTTAAACCTTAAATCACTTTAAGTTGGGAAAGCAAGCAGGACAAACCAATAATAGATCCAACATATTTATAAGCAACCTTGATAATATTTTTTCCCATTTAGTCAAACTTTTTGCTAATTATAAAGCTACGTACGAGCGTATCTTACATCCTTAATGAATATTTATTTACTACACAAACGATACCGTACTCAATGTTTTTATTATTTTGAAGCGCTTATCACCTCATCAGTAATTGCTTCTCGTAATAATTGACAGAATTTACTGTAACGATATGTGGAAGAGTCAACGTTTGTCACACAGTTTCTTTGTAAACTAGTATAGACGTCAATACTTCCCATCTTTATACTAGCCCTTTGTTAGAATGTAACTTATATTTCTAAAGAAAACTTGTATGCCTTGTAGAACTTAGAAAGATTTATTTATTTACTTATTTAATTTATAAGGTAACTCTTTTCTCAAATTTTAATTAATGATGATTTTTGTCTTTCAGAGTTAGGCTATGCGCGTGATCTTTGTGGAATTTCATAAATAAGAATTTTGTCGCAACTTAGACTTAATAACTTTATTCCGCCAATGTCGTCCCAAGTAATGTTAATTAGTAAATTTAATTTTGACGTTCCCCGGGGAAAATTTGAGTGAAATTTTCTTTTATGTTTCTTGTAACGAAAATTGTTTAACTTTCCAATAGGTGAGGAGCACAGTAATCTGGATTATGTATTTATTTTTTCACTTTCATAAATTACATCGAAGTTACACCTAGTATCGACAGAAAATGTATGTTTATTTCCAAACAATTTCGTTTCCTCTAGACTCTCTTGAATTTTAAAAACTTGCATGTTTAGTCAAATAACTTTACCTAATTTTCAGCTTTAAAGTAAATTGACAAAGTTATGTCTCGTTATATTTAAACAAACCAACTTCAATTGGCAAATAACTAACATTTTATTCATGCTTAGCCCAATTTAAAGCAGTAGCAATCTAACGTATTCGCTGGCCAAAGTAACATGCATTTGTTGCATTTATCTCTGAATGCATTTGAAAATACACTGCGGTGCGATTTGTAGTTAGCATTTCGGCTGAATTCTCATCGCGGCATACAAGTTCGCGGTTGCTACGCTGTAATAAACATAGTTTCAGTACAGGTAACATGCGAAACACACTGTACCTAAGGTCGTCAAACAGTCTCAAGTACTCGAACCTTTGGTTAAGTATTCCAATGAATCTTTCTATAGTATTATTAAGCTGATAAGTTAGTTTGTTTAAACAAAAGCTAGGGAAGTAATGGTTCGATTTAAAAAAAAATGTTATTAGAAACCATTAAGCTCACTGGGAGAACTTAGCCAATATTGTAATTTAGTGTTGTGAAGCGTTCCTTAGTAATAAATGATTTTTCTTTCTTTCTAAGATCAAAACGCGCGGACGTAGTCGGGGATGACCGCTGATATCAAATACTTAAACTACTTAACCTTTTCGTCACTTCAAAAACATCACTTAAGTAGGCTACAATATAAAAAGTTAAAAGTATACCTCTACGCTGGAAACAGATAAATGGCCAGTTTTATCATGGATACGTATCAACTGAAACAGCTTCCCTCAATCCAATGAATCCATCATAGATTTTAATGTCATAGATTATATGTTTGTTATTGCTAAACCAGCAATGGTTGCTGTCCTTTCAGCATGTCCTTGTGTCAGTCAGGTGTGATGTCGTTGCGCCTTAGAAGTGGAATCTCATAGATACCTCGCTCGTAGATTCTGTAAGCCGTTTTGCTTTCACGGCGTCCAACAACTTACGGATATAAATCGCATACCTTTATAAAACAACCTTTGCACACTATACCGTTGTGGTTGTGTGATGGGGCTATGTTATTCCGTTTTTATGTGCCTTAAGTTATTTGTATAGAGTCACTCATACTTATTGAGTAGGTACTTATACTTTTATTTGTATCGAATAATTGGCCAAAAGCACCATCTTGCCCTGTATCTTGATACTAAATTATACTATAGTCGATTTTACAATACAAACAGTAACTCAGAGTTAGAGTTATCCAAAGATGTGATAATCCCTAATCAATGTATATCAAATTCGCTAACTCGTTGTAGTAATTACAATGTCAAGGTCCATGACTGGACACATTTGTTTGCAATACATTGCTGGTTCGATTTAATTTGTTAGAAAATAACAATAAATTGAAACCATTTAGAATTGATTACTGATTACTCAAAGGGCCTATATTTTTGCTCCTAATACAGGTTACACCCTGTACAAATATAATTAAGGTCACGTTCCATCTCACCAGACTTTAGGGTCAAAGCGCAGTATGTAAACAAAGTATTATTTGAGTATGACCAGTCGAGACAAAAGCGAGACGCCGACGCCTGATTTAGGTGAAAGCTGCTTCTCTAATTAACACGAAGATTAATTATTATTGTAAGCAGTTACCGGCGTAAGGCTACGTACACACTAAACGCTTGAAAATTATCAATCAAGGTATCTTTTTAACCTTTCCTGCGTTCAGCCACTACTTTTTAACCTTGTCAATAAATCACCCACAGATCCCGTGGCCACATTGTAAGTAGGCAGTTATTGTTCCAAGTTCTAGAGTTAACCTTTTGTTTAACTTCAAAGACAGTTTTTGAAAGAAAAAAAGAAAAGCGTTTATTGGGTTACATCACAAACACACATGTACACAAAATAACACACGAATTACGAAGCACAAAATATTAAGAAAAAAAAATACAACAATTTTTGTGTTAAAATATTACGAATATTTCTGTTTAGTTTATTGGCTTCAGTTTGAACCAAGGTTATGTAGTTAGCTTATGCAATAAATAGCAATAAGTCTAGTTTATTTTACCGTTAAGTTAATATTTTTTTATCTCGATTCACTTATTTAATTTATATTCTGTATTCAATTGCGTAAAAAGTAAATGAAATTACAACTTATAGTTTTTTTTATAGTGTTTTGTCACCATACATACTTAATGATATAAATTGCACTTGTAAAAAGACAACTGTGAACCTGTGACAGACGAGGAATTGAACCCCGTGTCTTACGCTATCCGGGCGTATGCCTATGCCACTCGGCCACCGTCACATTAACAAGCCTGTTGAATTTTTGCAAGTGCTTTTTAACGCGTAGGCTGCGTGACATCATCAATGTTGCGAGATTGCACTCACAATGTCACCATGAAATGTATATTTTTAAATTACAACTTATAACTGGAAGTTAAGTCAGGTCAACTTTTTAATTTTCTGTTGTCCGTCGATGCTGGGTCGATAGAAACTCGTTACAGAGCTTTAAAATTGAATATCACCTGTATTAAAAAAACCTTTCTATTTCCGAATATTGTTTCCAGTCTTTGTCCATTTATATTTTGAATCTCGTTTTAAAACTAGCACATTTCACTTTGGTGTTGGTTTTTTTAGCTTTACTTGTTGAAATAAACTGTCTAGATTTAAAAAAAAAACACTCTCTTTGTTACCCAATGGTTGTTTGGAAAAAGATCGCATATAGCGATAAGACCGCCGAAATTTTATATGAATTTGTAATTACCATGAGTGATGTGCAATAAAGAGTTATCTTATCTTACTAACAAACCAATATATTAAAGCAAGTTGTTTGGAAAGAGATCACATAATTATAGCGATAGATATAAATTGTAAATTTCCTATTAAAATTTACCTATGTGATGTGCAATAAATTGTTATCTTATCTTATAATAACTAAGAAACCACTAGACTTAGGTATAAGCGCGATCAAGAAAAAACCTCTTCAGCTTTATAATATTAATATACTTAAATTGACATAACCTTTGATCTCACGATTGTAACTAGCTCACAAAGGTGTCGATACCCGATAAGTAGGTTGTCGCGCTGACGCGATCGCACCTTAATTGTATTGCGTCCGCAATTGACTTAAAGCCCGGATTACAGGCGGGCTGTTTGTCACAGACACGGAGGCCGTGGACTGCCTTTAACCTCTTGTAATTGTATAATGATTCTGTACATATCCTGCGGAGAAAGACTGTGTATTTTTTTTATCCTTTTATTTTTTTAATAAAAACCGGTCATTTACACGAATTAAGTTCGTGCAATTTTTGATTGTGTGTAAAGAAGTATTCGGCAGATTGATGAAACGTAGTAACTTACTAAGTTGCTAGATGTAAGGTGATAAAAAATATATTTATTCATAACATATAAATTGTTGCTAAACTCTAACTTGCTTGACTTAAAAGTATTCAAATTTGTCGTTCGAAGTGTAAATGAATGTATCATATATTCGCCTAATTTTAATATCACGTAGCATTCTTACAGTTTTTGATTTTGTAACTCTATGCCATTCCTATGAAGAGGTTAGTTTAAAACATAAAACTACCTTTACAAACCAGTTCCAATGTGTACAACAGACAGACTAACTGATAGTTTGGATTAAAAATAACCGTATCATAGTGAAGCATCGTTTTTCCCAATAATCAAGTTGTCGCGCCGAAGGGATCGCACCTTAATTATCCGCGCGGCAACTGGCAGGGGTATTACATAACAAGTAAATGAAATAAAATGCATTTATTTGTATAATAAAACATGGTCAAGATAATGGTCGTAAAATATCAGTTCAGCTTGTAGTAAGTAAATTTATGTAATTGCGATCATTGTGTCGCCAAAGTAAGCGTACAGCGTTTTTCGCAATAGAAACAGTTCTATCTATATATTTACTGCTGTTGAAAGGAAGTTATATTACGCGTCCACCAAAAACAAACTAAAGACAGTTCTGCACAATTAATGTTGTTCGCCTTTTGTATGCACTAAACTGCTGCTGCAATTTGCTATTGCCAAATGCCAATAAGCGCTTTCTTCGGAGCTTTCAAAATACTGTGATGACATAATTTACAATTGCAATGCAAAAGCGATCGAATTATCTAATATACCTGCGGGCCGGGATTACACACAGCAATGTTTATACTCGTGGAAGACAGCCCCGAAGCTATTGTTTAGCAAGCCTTCATAATACCATAGTGTACCGCTTTCAACAAAAAAAGAGATGAAATAATATGTTAGTATTATGTCAATCGTGTAGTTTTTACGAGATGAGAAAAAGCCTATTCGTACAAATTACTTTTCTCAGGTTCTTCATAGGCATGTTAATTAATTTTTCATCTCTTCTGTTCGGAAAGTTGAACTTTCATGTGTAGATAACAGGGTGGTATCGTTTTCCTTCCTAGAGTGGAAGTAATTTAGTATTGATTTGCTACGATCAGGAATGGAGTCAAAGATAAATTGAATCACATAATATTATCGTTAATTTAAAAATTGTGCAATTTATATTTTTGTATAATTACTGAAAAAAAAATTAAAATATTTAACTGCCCACCTCAGTGTTGTGACACTCTTTTTCATTTTAAATTATATTTCTATTACTTTTCGGTCTTTGACAATGTCTGTATTTTTTCTAGTTTTGTCAGTTATTACCACTACATATTACTTATTTATATTCTTACAAACTACTTACAATTCCTAAAAAAGTTATGATCTTAAGTTAACTCGTCAAGTATGTGTAAACGAGACACAATAAAAATTCCATTGTTATGCGACTCTCGGCATTCGTTTGATACCTGACTGATTACGTAACTAATTATTCGGTTCAGTTGAAAGCCCGTAAGCTGTTTTCATTAATAAAAAAGGCTTGAATCGTGTTGGTCTTTAAATAGAGTTAATGGATTGTGTGATAACCACTCAGGTGAGTGAATCTGTTTGTTAGTCTAAACACGGTTAAAAATAAACCTGTTTTTTTAAACACAATTGAAACAACTGATTTATTTATTCATAGTCTTTACGTGTAAATTGATAAAAACAAATACATACTATTGTACAGCAAAGTATTACAGATTTATTCAGAGTTAAGAAGTTATCACAATAAATTAATCGTTTCATGGTTTTTGTCTTTTTTTCTCAAGGTTAAAACATATTTACGACCTGTTTTACAATGCCCTCGTACTCGTAATCAATGCCTGGACAGATTTTCGACGGTGAAACAAGCCCTTAGATAAAAAAGTACTTTTACATTTGCACAACCTTCGTGCAACTTTGAAGAGAATGGTGTCAATTCCGTGGTGGTGGTCTCGCGACATAGACATTTAAATCTTAGTTGATAATGTCAAAACAGTATGAAGATAATTTTTACATAATTTACCACCATTCAAACACGGTCTCACACTGACTTTCTGATATAGTTATTCTCAGCTCAGCCTATGTATCCTCGTTAGAACATTGGCTGAATGAAAATACTTCATAGATTTTTAATAAAGCTTTCACAATAAAACAGCGAGCAAGCCTCGTAACACGCTTATTGCACACCCACTTTCATTTCTCGTAAGTGATCGTGGGTAGACATGTTAAATGATTCTAATAATACTTCACCTTGCCAGAGAAAACTTTTGATTACTTTATTTCAAGTAATTGAATAATATAATCGAATAATCTTGTATTATTTTCTGAGTTATCATTTTAGTTTTCTGATCGCCTCGATCGCACTTGCAGCTTTCCGAGAAGACATTTGTCAATACCATATAGTCATAAACCTCCTTCTGGTTTTGACCTTGTCGGATGGATGAGACATATCTTTTCACTATGTATAAAAAACTATTCCTTGTTTTAAAGGTCAAGGTATTCAAGCCATAGAACATTTTTTATGGCTTGAATAGAAAACGTTTAATACGTAAAAACTTTTCTCCACAGTTTATCGCTTATTATTGAAGTTACTAGATAATAAATCATAGTGTTGGCGATAGGCCTCCTTTTTAAGTGTATTTTATGTACTTCAAAGTTATATTTTTGATACTTTTTTGCTTTGTTCTCGTTTATCTTTAGACATATGCCGTTTTTGACTTCAGTATTATTTTTGAATTGTCTCATAGTGAATGTGTGTCTCAAAACTGCTCCTAGGTCTTCCCTCGCGAACACATACCAAAAAATAATATGCGACGTATTGTTTCGTGAGTGTATCAAGACTGCACTTAACTCTGTTAAATCTGGCATCGCTGCGGTAAAACGCAGGTGCACAGTGAATTATCTCGATACATTCTGCGGAGTGCGTAAATATTTCCGCCCCTGTGCTTCGCGGTCAGTGCGTCCAATTACTACAACAGAAGTCACCTCGCTTGTAAAAATACAGCGTTTTCGGACGAACGAGAAAAACGTTTCGCGAATGATTGTGCCTTACGTTGCATGTTATTGTTAAAGAAAGGTTTATTAATGGAAATAATACCTAACATGGCTTTTATTTGTTAGTTTTATTTATTCAAATATTATTATTGCACAAACAAAATGACGTACAAATGGCAGACTTTATGCTTCAAGCATTATCTACCAGTCAGTTATTGGGTGAGGCAGACAGTTAAGATTCTTTTGTATGTACTTGTCACTTCATGCCAGTAAACTTAAACGCGATGTTCATGCATAAAAATAATGCGTTAACCTGCTCCATAGAAATCAACAAATTTGTAAGTTTTAATGTAATAAAAGTAATATCATTTGACATTAAGTCCACATTTTCTTCAAATTAAGTTATGCAATAAAGCATAAATAAATATCGCTTTGCAAGCATTTAAGATTCTCCATCACAAGTTAAGTCTCAAGGATTAGCCGCCAAGTCTACATTTTCACTCTCAACAATCCGCTACACTCGAATATCAGCACGAAAACCAATCGTTATCATACCATGCAACACATTCCGTGTGTGCTTACACGATGTTAATCCGGTCCACTGTGGGAGTCAAAGGCACATAAAACATGATAAGTGGCCAGCACCGCCTACGGCAAACGTTCTGGTCAAACAACTTGCGGGGAAAGACCGTCGTACAAACATTTCCTGGTCAATTCTTCATCAAATCGAATGAAATGGAATTGGGGTTAAACGTGGAATTTGGTTAGTTTGAACCAATATGTGACGCTTGTTGGTCAGTGTGGTTTATTCAATTGTTCATGCTATAGAATAAGAAAACATAAATGTATCATAATTATTTCGAACTGGGTAGTTACAATCTTAGCACTTTGTCAACTTGACAATGATGTGCCGTTCGCGTTGCTGGCAACATTTTCGTGCCATAGGTGGGAATATTGAAGCAAACATTGCTTAAATAGTTGGAAAACTTGGCAATATTAGGGAAAATTAAAATGTTTATCATCTCTTTTCATAAAATGTTAATCATAAATATTAAAATATAAATCAAAAGATGATGAAAATTTGCCGGTAATTTAAGCAATGTTGCTTCCATACTCCAATGGGATTGTTGCCGGCAACATCACATCTATAACCTTGGTACTTATTAACAGTGCACTGACGCATCTTTTCGTAGCAAATTCTCGTAGCCTACTACGAATACATCTACGAGCGAGCTACGAAATCATTATAAGAGCTACGAAAATATTCGTAGCTACGAACTTAAAAGCTATAAATTATCATAACCGCATTGTTTGGATTAGCGGCATGGATTTTCCGTATACAAGATTAGAGGAAAATAATATCTTAACTTAATATTTCCTCCACCTCTTGACTTTAGCTTTTTAAAAATCACTCGCAAACATAAGCAACAGTTCACTGTAAACACAAAAAAGCACATAGAGTCTCCATTCGTTTCTAGTTCTTAAAAAATCTAAAATTACAGCACAGAACTTTGGCGGCGCGGTTTAACATCGTCCCCAATAATTACACAGTGGACGGAGTGCGTCATGCCGCTTGAGTGATAGCTTTAATATAGTCCGGCTGATTGGCCGGCCGGTAACACCAAACGGTAATCTTGATTTAATACCCCGGCTCATCGCTGCGCTCCACTGAACCCCAGTTTACAATTCAATAACTTGTCATTTTGGGTATTGATACTTTTCATCAAGCGAACGCGTTTGTACATCGTTTTAAAATAAAAAAAATGTAGTTTATGTGACATTATCACGCTGCAAATTAAGAAGTCGTCGCAGATGAGGCGATTAAACACTTACTGATTACTTGTTGCGTATATGGGTTTTTGCTCCTAAGTATCACATCATGCAAAACATTTTTTTAAATGGAAAATGAACCTCACTTTCCTCAGTCCTAAAAAATATTTTCTACCAAATTGAAATACCTTCCCGCCAAAAGAATCCCGCAAGTATTATAGAGAGAGGTGGTAAAAATTCCACTGTCAGTCCACTGTCCATTCTCCATATGAATCACTTCCAAAGAGTAATTTAAAACCATTTTCAAATGCCGACAAAAACATTTATGTCAGACATAATAAAGCTGGGAATAGCATTCTAATGAATGATATTGGCCCTCCTATGGGATTACAAGTTAATCCTCTTGAAGCGGAGGGGAGGGGGGAGGGGGTTTACAGTGAGTAATAAAATTTTTACGTCATCAGTGGACGGCCGATCCGCAGCGAGGTATTACCGCCTCATCTGCTTTGTTGTTTAAATTCCAGGATTATTTTTGAGGAATTACCTTAATTAAGTTTTGATTTTTTTTAAATGGAAATTTGTGTCTCTTTTAGATGTCTTGCGATGTTAACAGACGCAAGTGTGATTTTTTTATTTGTTATTTCTAACTATAATTGAATCTGAATTTTAGTTTGATCTCAACAATTTATCTATTGATAAAAACTATTATCGTCACGCAATGACGTATCCTAAGAGACCAAGAATTTCGTGGACCGACAGCACGGTAGCTAAATTGGAAGAGCAGTTGGCCCGGTAAGCCAGAAAGATGCTGGTTTGAGTCCCGCCCGTGCGCAATTTTTGGTTTCTTATTTCATCTTTTAAAAACTTTTATATCCATACGCCACCTTAAACAATAACAAAAAAGATAAAGACATATAACACACGTTTATCGCATGAGGTCTGAAAATAACATGTATTTTCCTCATCGAGTAATTTTATTAATGAAATGGAGGTAATACTAACATATCATAATGTTTTATATATCTATCAAGACGGTGAAACATAATTTTCAGTAGCATTGAAATATTTGTGTTAAGTTTTAAATAAGGTAGGTAAGCGATAAAAATTGTCCAATTTTTATCTGCTCCGTTTTTCAAAAATAAACCTATGTATATAAAATATTATAAGCCAGTTGATAATAGGGTTTCCTCAACTTCTGAGGTTATAATCAGTGTCTTTTTTCTGTGTATTATAGTCGATTGTGATACTTCACAAACGAATTGGACCCTGCAAATTCAAAACATAGCAAAATCTTAATAATCCATAACATGCAAGTAAAACGCTTATCCCCAACAGTAAAATCCTTAACGACTTCATATTCACGAAATTCGCCATGAACGATTAACGGCGAAATAAAGAATGAGCCAGATTAAGTCTTGCATTTGGAGTGATAAATTAAACTGAAATAACAAGAAATCTGCTTGCACCGTTTGTCGTGCTTTATCTACGAGTGAGATTCCGTAGCCAGCTCGAATTTGTACACAGTATTCCTTTATCCTTTGTCGTCACGTCTATACAATAGCGTTACCGGAACAGTAAAACAAGCGTAATAGTTGACGCCAGTAAAAGCATTCGAGGTCGCACGAATAAAAAGAAAACAATATTACCTACCTACTGTGCGGTTTCGGGGGGCACATTAATATACATTTGGCGCGAGGGGAGGGTCGCATTTTCATCGCAAATTGAGCTACAAAATACCTACATTTAGCTGTCGTTATTTATAACAGTTACTCCCGCTCATATTGAACACATATTTTTTATACGCCACCAAATAAGCAGTTTTATCGCATGATAATACCGTAACTGCGAGTATTGAGTTGAAACAATAATTGTCGAGCCCTGCAAATCAAATTTTAATTTAACACAACCGACGCTTTAAAATTAACAAACGATTCCACGTAAACGTAAGGTTTTCGAGTAGAAATTTAATCTTTACGTTATGGCTCCCTCCTATAACATCACAATACTTGGTTAATTAGTATAAATAACAGTGTTCGCCAGACGCACAAACAGAGGCCGTTAATGAAGGCGACCGGCTCGTGATATTGAACCGAAACGCTCTTTCATTTGGGCGAAGGCGTAGGGCGTAGTTTGCCAAAAACAAGCTCAATAACGGTCTGGCAAACAGTACAAATGATGCGTTAGTGACAAAACGACGTACAGCTGTCCCTTTCCGCCCCTACCTCTGGGAACGAGACGGCAGAGGCCTGACGGGGAACAAGACAGGTTATTATCTCCCAACGAGCCAAAAGACGTCAAGAATGCCTCTGATATTTTCCACACGTTCGCGGGTATTCACTGGAGACTTGAAGCGAAAATTAGTTACTGAACATTCCTTGTTTTTGTACGAATGCGTTGCGTGATTTTCTTTGTTAAGGAATAACAAGCGGCACCTTTGAAATTGAACTACGCGTCCTGAATAGCAAAGAGGCGACATATCCACTCGTTTCTCACTTATTGCGAGACATTATATAGTTATTTTTCTGTGACATGGAGAAGGATTGGTTACACTGCTTTTATATTAGATAGATTTGATTTGATAGAACTAAACGATTTTGCGCAAAACTCTGTTATAAAAATTTCTACCTACATTATTTAAGAAGTTTTATTTTTGATTGAAAGTTTACAAAAATTGTGACAATTTTTACCAAAAAACCGAACCAAATTACTTACTTATTTTGTAATTATGCCAAAACACGCATCAACATACTTATTATATAAGTAAAACATTATTTCAGCTATAAAAATCTTCCATCCATCCATCTTCAACTCCGTCTTAGTCGCACTTGGCTTGGTCTGGAGTCAAGAGCAAACCCATACTAAATTTAAAAAATATTATCATACAAATTTACGTACATCAACATGGTAGTTTCTGAAAAAGTAGTAAAAGAAAAACATTCGTTCAAAATGTTTGCCGTAATCCACCTATGTTGTATTGCTTTCATAGATCGGCAGATCTACCGAATTTTCGGTCTAGATTTTCGTTATTTTATTAACAGTAAAAATATTCAACTTTAATCAGTTTCTGGAACCTCTCCAAATTTTCATATAGCGCTCTACCACAGACTACTTCATTGTTGCTACGTTTGTTAATATTCGATTTTAATTACAAAAGAGTTTACGAACAAGACCAAACTGAGACACCTTCACATATTTTGTAGCATTTATGAGTTGACTCAATAACATTTCTAGGGCTTTATAAATATACTCACTTCTAAACAGTCATTATAAATATACGCACTAAACATACAGGTAATGATTTTGATTACAAACAATGATTACCTAAAAATCGTAACTTTCAATTGCTTTGCCATAGGTTAACACGTTCCGGGACAGTGAACGCCTACAGACGTGAAAACAATAAAACATCTATTGCGTCTGGAATAGTGTCCCGGAACGTGTTAAAATGGTAATCGGCACACTAGCTACTTTAACCGAGTAGAAATATAATGGCGTCCCGTGCCGCATATTTGCGGCAGCCCCACTCGTTTTGTGTTCTTTTGCTTAATTTTTTTTAGGATTAATTTGTCTGCGTATTCAAATTGCAAATTGTGAGATAAAAGGGTGACCTTTCCACATTTTTGCGGTACCACGAACCTGGAATATCACATTGACAAGCCGTTGAAATTCGCAGACAGATCGTTAACTAGGTATTTATATGTACTTTATTTATTTACTTTAATTTTATAAACGTACTTTTTGCGAAAAGGATTACTTGAGTAATATATATTTGTTGTACTGAACAAAATATGCACAAACAGATTTTAAATCCAAATATATATTTTACACGTACTATTATCATTATTTTAGTAATAAAGTTTGAATTCATAAATTAATTCATGTTTAAAACAAAGACATTCAGCACGTTCAAATAAATGCAACCGTAGTTTAGTTAGTCAGCTCAGTGCCATAAAATGCAAAAGTAATTCTCTCGAAAAGTCCTTTATTCGACTAAAATATTATCAGAATTCTAGATTTGGAGTAATGCTTTGCTGTTGTTACGTGCAATATATTTTCAATAGTTTTGTCAGTATACACATTTATGGAAATGAGACATATTTATGTTCCTAATTTGTTCTGTATCCAAAAAAACAGAATAATGTATTAGTACTTAAAAGGATTTTTTTACAACCGAAAGCCGATTTGGAATATGAATATCATATAAAACTTCCAAAGGTAACCAATAGTGGCTAGCGATCGAAGTAAAGATTTAGTAGGAGCAAGTGTCATTTTTTTAGTTTAAAATTTCAAAATCTAAGTACTACTATTTCATTACCCTATCAAAACAGATGTATAAAAAAAAGCAGTCTAATTCTCTGCTTCTTGTATTTAGCGTTGAAAAAATAACCAGCGAAATCAGTAGACCCCCTTTGCAAGCGTCGGTTGTTCTTAGCACAAAAAAACAAGCAAAAATACTTCAGCAGAGTCTGTTCCTAGGAGTCAGGAAGCTCAGTTTCTCGCGATATCAAGATCGGGATCAGTTCGATGCAACACGTAGGGTTGATACAGGTCGACGTTTTCCTAACTTACGGCATTCTTTCCGATAAAATATCGTTTTTCTATTTTCGTCGTCTGAAGCATAAAACACGAACACTGTACAGACGATGCATTTCGCGATAGCAATAAAAATATGATCGGATATCCGATTGGAAGTTCTTTTGATATTTTGTAAGCTTGCTAAGTTTCATTATATTTGTGAGTTTTGTGTTTATCGGATTTTAAAATTAATAATTTTGTTAAAAAGTTGTGTCATGCATGATTGTTTATAATATTCGAGCTAATAAAAACGGACTTTATGTGCGTTTTTGATAACTGTATTTCGTTTTGTTGGAATTAGTTACAAAAATACTCGGCCTAAAAGCGATAGCAAAACCGTAACTGTGACATTGCTTGTACAAGAATTTCAATTTCGCCGACACCACTTGGGCTCCACCCTTCGTATTTCCGTGTACATTTTTCCCCTCTCTATGAAGAAGTCATAAATCACTTGAATGCAAATCTGTAGCATCCAGTACTGGGGTCCTACTGTTGAAGATATCATTATATTCGTGATTATAGTCGTCCTTGTTATACAAGGCAGTGAGATAGCAAGAGCAAGCGCGATGGCTAGAGATGAAAATAAGGAAAATCTCGAATAAAATAGGACCTTGAACGTGAGTGACGCGCCATTATCGCTTCACGTCGTGCCACAGCCTAAAGTTTGTAACCGAAGTTTCGTGGCCCAAGCCTTTTTTATCCTACGCTCTTTTGCCACGACGACAAAAATATTAACAGTATGGTTTTACGTCATAGCGCACGAGGTAAATGTGAGATTTTGTCTTTGGCAGCAGGATTCTACTGCTGATATAACTACACAATGTACGTTCGTAAAATTTTAAAAAATCATGAAGAAAAGCGACGTTCACTCGTTCAACACAAGCTTGTCGTTCCTTACTTCAGATTAGTTAAAATTAGTTAATTCGTTTATAGGAAATATAAAATTCTTTAATAATATACCATACAATCTTGTCGAATTGCCAGTTGATAAATGTAAGAAACACGTTAAAAACACGCTATGTCTAAGGGCTATTTTAAGGTTCAAGACTATTTAAACGAAACGAATGTGTGGTCCGTCCAGCCTGCACCAACTGATGTATTTACCTTTGAAGATTTTGATTTTACGGCAGCTAGTGGTAACTGAGTTTGTTCCGGAGTTTCTTCTCAGCACTTGCCTAATTGTTTGTGTTCTGTCATGACATGTTATATTTAGGGGCCGTACTCTTGAGACTGCCAAGATTTTTGAATACCGCCATCTCTTTCCCTCGCTGGGAAACACAACATTGTATTGCAGAGTAAGGCCTCTGTTCTGTCTGCATTGTCATTTAAATACTCGTACTATAAGACAATCAAATTGAACCTCTATCAATTGTTATTACAAATTTATTAAAGAACAGCAAACTCAAGCACAGATAATTACGATACAAACTAAATGTACGAACTTTCTACATTACCAAGCGGTTGACTGGTATACCAAAGAATGCCCTACGGCATTAAGTCCGCCAATTGTACAACTCACAGTGCAATAAAGTTTAAATAAATAAACAAGTTGTAGAGTTACTTACTCTTTTTTGTAGGGGTAGCCATGAAAAAACAATGTAATTCAATTTAAATTTCAGTTGCAACGTTGTAACCGTAATGTCTCTAGTTTTATTGGGTCCAAACTTTTGTTTTTACGACTTTCTAGACGCAAAAATTTAATGTAGGACGATTTACATGAAAGTCCAACAAAAGTTCGGACTTTTACAGCACATTTTGTAGTTACAAAGTCCAGACTTCATGAAAAAAGGAGACAATAGCTGTCATTTTCTGACTTTAGACGCATTACCTCCTTACAGCAAAAACACAAGTTATATTTCAGTTGAAGCATTTTATAAATCTATCTACTCACGACAATCTTCTACAGTTGAAGAGCTATGAAATTGAAATGAAGAAGTTAGTCGAGGTCATAAGCCAAATCGTGCATAAAACATCATAAACTTTGAAATCCACCTCACTTGTCATCCCACAACTACCTATCCGTATTTTTCATCCGGCGATTTCTCTTCACATTCCAAGCACTTGAGGTAACCGTGATCATAATAACAAATGTACTCTTATTTTTGGCTATCACGGCAACCTCTCGTATACGACATTGTTACAACGAAAAACAATTTTTCATTCGCGGTATCCGCGGCACTACATCAACATTTATCTTGCAAAATAATGGAACGTCACTCTTTACGGGACCGATTTTTGTTTGGAAGAAACAGTTATTTACGTAATAAGGTAATAAGCTAACACGTTCCCTATTACCGAGCTCGCATCCATCACGGTTGCCTACTGATTCCTGCCATCCGTCAGACTTGTGATAACATTTCTTACTTAGCTGCGTGGAAGTGTACCTACGTCGCGAAGTTAAGTAGGATATCACGATAACCCAAAATCTGATCCGTGGATTTCTTTCACGTGGTGTTCTTTTGTTAGGGTTCCGTAGCCGAATGGCAAAAAACGGAACCCTTATAGTTTCGTCAAGTCTGTCTGTCTGTCTGTCTGTCTGTCTGTCTGTCTGTCTGTCTGTCTGTCTGTCCGTCCGTATGTCACAGCCACTTTATTCTAAAACTATAAGCATCACACAGCTGAAACTTGGTAAGTAGATGTATTTTGTTCACCGCTTTCCGATTCATGTACTAAAAGTTATAAAAATATATATTCTAGGGGGGGCTCCCATACATGAAACTATAACCAAAAAAAATTTTTTTACCCAAACCTATACGTGTGGGGTGTCTTTGGATAGGTCTTTCAAAATGACATTGAGGTTCCTAAAACCATTTTTTCTAAAACTCTAACGTTTGAGATATAGACGCTTCCAAAGTGGTAAAATGGGCGTCCCCCCCCCCCATCTAACTTTTGAACTAAGGAAGTGAAAATTTTGAAAAAAATATATGATGTAGATCTCAACAAAAACTTTCAACGAAAATTGGTTTGAGCGAAATCGAACTAGTAATTTTTGAGATATAGCACATTTTTATCAACCGCAAATATAACTTTGTCTTTCATACAAACACTATGAAAAACAAAGTTATATTTGCGGTCAACATAATATTGAGGTATTTTGGCTAAGTGGAAATAAAAATCCCTAATTCAGCTAGAGTTGGCACGGAACCCTCAGTGCGCGAGTCCGACTCGCACTTAGCCGGTTTTTTTTCTTATATTGCGATGTAGTTGCCTGCTTTGGCTTTACTCTACGTACCAACTGACGCATAGGTAGGAAATTGTCGGCAATGCGACTGTTTAATAATATAAATTGCACTTGTAAAAAGACAACTGTGAACCTGTGACAGACGAGGAATTGAACCCCGTGTCTTACGCAATCCGGGCGCATGCCTATACCACTCGGCCACCGTCACATTAACAGGTCTGTTGAATTTTGCAAGCGCTTCTTAACGCGTAGGCTGCGTGACATCATCAATGCTGTGAGATTGCTCTCACAATATCTGAAGGAAAATATTTTTACAAATATTTTAACAATCAGTTAAGATGATGAAAGCCAATTTATAGTTTATTTTTATAGTGTTTTGTCACCATACAAACTTAATAATATAAATTGCACTTGTAAAAAGACAACTGTGAACCTGTTAATGTGACGGTGGCCGAGTGGTATAGGCATGCGCCCGGATTGCGTAAGACACGGGGTTCAATTCCTCGTCTGTCACAGGTTCACAGTTGTCTTTTTACAAGTGCAATTTATATTATTAAGTTTGTATGGTGACAAAACACTATAAAAATAAACTATAAATGCGACTGTTGTGTAAAAGTCGCGCTACTGCAGCGATGCTAAAGTCGCCTAAATGTGAAAGCGCTCTAAGACATTTGCTAATTACCATTATTATATAATCAATTTTTACGTTAAAAAAGTTATAATTTATACGTTTGTGATCTTTCATAATATTTTTCTAAGTTTTCCCAAAATATTTAAATTGAAATACTAATAAACTTCTCTTCTTTACAGGTAAGCGTCAGCAAAAACACTTGTAGCGATATGACAAGGTTTTCCACTAACTTCACCCTGACAAAGTAAGTGGCTTTCTTATCTGAGAGATTTCAATTCCAACTGAGTTCTTTCTAATTTCAAATAACTTCTCGATAAAAATTTTATTCGTGGAATTGACTATTGATATTGAATTGATAAAATGAGTAATTATTATACTACTAGAGTGATAAAATCATGCTATCAGTAGCCAAGAAATTGATATTTCCCTTAATTACAGTTAAAACATTAATTTATATTTCATTGAAACTTCGCTAGACGCTAGTCTAGATTCCTCTGGTTATCTGAACTTAGTAATTCAGTCAAACCAAAATTTTAGAATCGAGACATTTTCTTAACTGGCTCTGCTCAAAAGTTGGTAAAATTTAATCAAGTTGCTTGTCCTTGCTTAACGTATTTTACTAAGTGACTTCACCTCGCTAACCACGTTATAATTAACTAGATTTTACATCTTTGAATACCGTTTCCCAATTTCTTAGTATTATTTTTGACTATTTTATCGCGGTATTCTGTCTGGCGGCTGGCTTATGAATTATGTAAATACAGCTATGAATAGTTTAGTTAATAAATTAAGGTACTTAGATGTACAGTCGGGAACAACCTGGATGTTAGGGTTTTCACGGCTAAAGTGATTGGATTATGCGAGATTTATTTTATCAAGCACCCCTATAAGGATTAATAGCGTAAAGATAAATAGATAAAATGTATAGATGACTTTTTCGATAGTATTTTGAAACACACCAACAAAGAAAAAGCCTTTCAGGTATTTTTCAGTGCTTATATATTTTAACACAGTTAACATTTCGCCTGGTCATGGCCAATCAATTAAGTAAATTAAAACTTGCTCACATTGTAAACACTAACAAGAAAACTGGTCTTTAAACTGCTGTAGTAAAGCTGGAAATAATATGACCTATGTTCTTATAAATATTTAAATAATGTAGGTCACACTGCAGGAATTACGTCGGTTACTGCATTGCATGCCTGAAAGGTATGCAATTGGTACCATAATAGTCGTTACTTGAAATACGACGTGAATATCAAAGGTAGTGGAAACATTCACTAGTGGATTTCCCAAAGGCTTCGCTTTGTGTCATTCGGTCAAATTGTTGGCCCTTTAGTTGATTGGTATTTTTCAATTATTTTTTCAGCGGCTTAATCGTTCGTTGTTTTAACCTGGACCTCTGCTTCTTTGATAACTGTTAAGATTTATAAAAAGAAGTTGCACCGAAATTGGTTCCTTTATCCCGAAGATATAAAAGCCCCCGGGTAAGGGAATTTTTCAGCGAAAGAAAATAGGTTTAGTATGCGCAAAGCTCAAACAGTGCTATTCCACTGGGACCTACGGTTCGCGGAATGGACCAAGATTTGCATGTTAACTCAGTTTTCATAAGTAATAGTTTAGCTGAAATAAGCCAACCAACTCGGCAAAAGGAGTTAACTCCACGTTGTCTGAATATTTTGAATTTGTTTCAAGTGTCAAAAGTTAGATTATCTTCATCTCGGGTGACGACGCACTCCTTCAAGCATTTATTCTCATAACAGATTCATTAAAAGTTGCTAATCTTTCTAAGCTAAAGGGAACTCGATAGCGGTAACAAACAAATCTTTTCTAAAGGCTGTTAAATTGAAAGGGTTAATGATATTTCTTGGCAGCAATAAATAACTTACAAATTGTTAAAGGTGTCCCGAGGGCATAGACGGCTCAGACTCAGGATTTGCGGGGAACGGATAAGTTTTTCCTCTTGAACTTTATTCGCACCTCAACTTGGGCCATCTGTCTGTTACTCGCAACTTATATTCTTGCTTCAAATGATTTAGTTTGGGAGTTCTCTTTCAGAAAATATTTTCTTTTGAACTTCTCGAGACGTATGAATTTACAATGGCTGGCTCGATCGCACATTTCTATACCAACAACGAGCTTGCAAGAGCACCATTCAACTAAGTACTTTAGCGTTTTATATTTGTATCGAACACGGATTCACTATTCAAAATAGACTGTTGAATTATTCATAATAGTAACATCCATACAATATTCTGTTTGAAGTTTCTTTATTCTACTGGCGTCATTTGCATAAATGGAACTATACGATTTTTGTGCAATTAAACAGAGTCTGATGATAACCCAAAATATCGTTCTCATTTAAAAAGCTATCCGTATTCGTAAGTGAAAACAGCGTCCCAACTTGATACCGGCACCAATAAATCTACGCAAGATAAGACTCAATAAAGTTGCCGGTGGCTCGGGCCTGTCATAATTTTAAGAACGTTATAAATCCATCAATAGTAAGCTCTTGGCCACAATATTTTTCCTCGGGCGGTGTAAGGTGCGTCACACACGCGCCACATAAATTCCTATAATCCCTGCTCGTACCAGTATTTTCGTGTTTGGAATGTCCGTAAAATATCCGACGTTATGTCACTGGAGCGCTTTATTATTGAACGTTTAAATTAATATTTGAGTGAGAACACGTGAAATTCGAAGGTGTTTTCTGGCACGATAGTAGCTGACGTATTTTTTGTGTAAAGAATACAAATTACTACAGTAACTCATGTATTACTTAACCTGGCCAAAACATACTACCTAAATTACGTTATCATACCAACATCATAATTACTTAGTATTTAACTTTGGGTTAACTTGCCATTAGAAGAAGATGTAATAATTATTAATTCGTATATTTTAACAACTTTATAAAAAGGTTATTATTTCAGCAGTCAAAGACAAACGCGAATGACACATGAGCATACACGTATTTAAACATCACACCTATAACCCTACCAACCGCACTTTGCTTGAATCTTGCTTTTGCACAGAAATGGTAGTGATTTTATGTAGACATATCCGTAGCAAATTAACATCAAAGCGCGACACAACAAGTCGAACATTATCCGGACATAGCCGGTATTCATGGGCGTTATTCATGAGTTTGTTTTGCGGCGAGCGGTACCAAGACTTAATAGCGCGTATCGATGTGTACGCCGCTTAGTCTTGTTCCTTCGTTTGCGTACTCTCCGCTTTACAATATTTTTCCACGGTTTTACACTTGAAGCTATTAAATGTGAAGAGACAGAACCAAAAGAAAACTAAAATATGTTCATTTAGTTTTCGTAAATGAGTCTATTTAGATTTTCTTTTCTACCTAGATTAAGTATAATCTTCGTCTCAAAACTCGATAGGAATAAAATACTTTCCCAGTAGCCTTTAGAGGTAGAACTTTCGTTAGTAACCAAATCGAAACTGCTAGGTATAATATGATTTAATGACATTTAAATAATGACAAAAAGACAGTTTTTCAATGCTTGGCGGATATTGTAACAATCATTTGTAACTTTTAAAACAATATCAGTGAGTAAAATTAATCCTACTACTATTATAAAGGCGAAAGTTTGTATGGATGTATGGATGTTTGTTACTCTTTCACGTAAAAACTACTGAATGGATTTGAATGAAACTTTACCACAATATAGCTTATACATCAGAATAACATATAGGCTACAATTTTTGAGGTTTCTAATGTGAGGTCGTAAAAAAACACATTTTTTGCGCTACTAGACGGGACGAACCTGAAGTCCACGCGAACGAAGTCGCGGGCAAAAGCTAGTAACTTATAAATTTGATTTAAATAGATCTCTGTATTCAACGATGGAAATCACCTATCTATTGTTGTCAGTTTTGTGTTTAGCTTATTTCAAACTTATAGTCTACCAATGGAGACATATTATATAAATGGCTTTCTTTTTATTTAAATTTTTAGCAATCTTGTTCTAGCTGTAAGTCTCCCAAAAACCGGCCAAGCGCGAGTCGGACCCGCGCACTGAGGGTTCCGTACCACCCTCAATTAAACTGAATTCGGGGTTCACTTACTTTTATATAGAGAAATTATCAGAATATTTCTTGACAGCAAAAATAACTTTGTTTTTCATAGTGTTTGTATGAAAGACAAAGTTATATTTGCGGTTAACAAAAACGTGCAATATCTCAAAAACTACTGGTTCGATCTCATTCAGACCAATTTTCGTTGAAAGTTTATATTAAGATCTACATCATATATATTTTTTCAAAATTTTCACTTTCTTAGTTCAAAGATGGACGATTTTACCACTTTGGAAGCGTCCATCTCTCAAATGTTAGACTTTTAGAAAAAGTTGTTTTAGAAACCTCATTATCATTTTGAAAGACCTATTCATAGACACACACATGTAGGTTTGAGTAAAAAAATTTTTTAAGGTTTTAGTTCCATGTATGGGAGCCCTCAAATATCATTTTTTTTTTACATTTTGTATATGAATCGGAAAGCGGTAAACAAGATACACCAACCTACCAATTTTCAGCGGTGAGATGCTAATAGTTTCAGAATAAAGTGGCTGTGACATACGGACGGACAGACATACAGACAGACAGACGGACTCGACGAAACTATAAGGGTTCCGTTTTTGCCATTCGGCTACGGAACCCTTAAAATGTAAAATAAAATGTATCATTTCGTTAAAAAGAAATGTCAAGGTTGTTCACAATAAAACCAAGCAAAGAAAAATGAACTAGGCTTAATGAAAGGTAACGCTATTTGAAACTTTGTATTACCGCATTCTGAACACAATACCTCAAGTTTCTCCAGTCGAGATTGTTACCCCTCGGTTATAACTTCGTTTTGATCGAAAACACTGGATATCTAACGAAAGGTTTGTCCATACACTTGTTAACAAAGTTCCCGCTTAGCGCTCGCCACTGGCCCCTTGCTTGAACTAATATTTATTTTAATATATTCCGCAGAGGAAACTTCTTGATCATATTTTAAAAACACCTGCATTTTTATTCAACATCCAAAGGTACTTAGGTTAAGTTTTTTGTGTTTGCCACTTTGAAGTTTAAAATTATAGAAACTAAGTAAGTAGGTTAGAATGCTCTTTATTGGCACTGTTTAGATGTCCGTTGTTTAATGTTTAAGTTGTAGCTAATATTTAGGTCCGTGCAACTTATCATTGATTTTAAAACATAACATATTTTGAACGTTGCTACAGTTATAGAGAGCTTGTACAACTTCGCATGTAGTGCTCTTTTAGTTTAAGTTTGCTTCCCTCAACGCTTACTAACCAACTTACACTAACTGTTGCACCATCGACAGTACATAAGCACTAGACTAACCAACGAAAAATTCAAATATGGAAAGGCTTTTCGCTTAAAATAGTGGACAAATAATGATAATGGGAACTTATTCAGACAATGTCAAGCTCTCGTTAAAACAAGTGTAGTGTTTGACAGTCAACTTTTTTTTCTCAGAATTATATGTTTTCTCGATATAATTTCCGCTCATAACTCAATCGCTCCACGCTCGCAGCTAATTCCTTCAAAATTTTCCAATACAGTCAACATTCTCTGTATTCCTTCCTCGGAAAATTTCTTATGTGGTCCATGTCTTGACAACAAATTGCGAATAATCGTCGCGTGTGTTATGAAGTGTCGTGCGAGTTTGCATTCCGCGGGCGAACGAGCGAATTGTATTAGAGGACGCCATACGTGACTTGAGAAGACTCGTGGAACGCGTCGTGACGATAATTCGCGACTTTCAATTTTGGAATTATTAGCTTTTGCGAAGTAATGCCAAAGCGAATTGGTAAGAAGGATCGAGAGTAGAATAAGCATTGAATTGGATCTCAGAACCTACATTGGTAATTCATCGTTGAGTACTGAGATATTTAAATAGTAAATTAATTTTGCTAAATTGCTAAATTTAAATAGTAAATTAATAATACTACTATGAAAAGTTATAAAAAATGTTTAGTGTATTCGGCAATCAAAGAAAAACGGACTTTACCTACCTACATGTCGTAAGAAATCCAAATGTGACGTAGTAGTCTTTAACCTCGGCGTATTATTGGCGTGACCTAACCTTGAAAAGGTTATTTTGTTTTCGCACTATCTAATAGTGGTCGAGACCTTGAAAGTCTATAAATATATTATGTCCTTGCCTTAAGAAGAACGAATCTCCATTTAGAAAAACCTTTTTTTAATGTAGACGCTCACTTACAATATCTTATCTCGAAAGTAGAAGCAAAATGTATATTTTTATTTGCAAAGGGCAGCCAGATGTTTCGTCTGTACTTAACATGCAAAAGGAGTTGTCTTTTCAGTGGAATTTCAAACTCTTTACTTCCTGCCTTAATCTCTAGGGAAATAATATTTACTTTGTAGGATAGCAGGAGGCTGCCTGCGTAATTATTTTATTAAGTTCAGCCTTGAGCGCTTAAATAGGTTTGGTAGCGTTGGAAAACGATGGTTTTATGAGGCATGTTCGCAGCAACGACTAAATATTATTTTATATTCTTAAAAACACAATTTATTGGCATAAAACATAAATGAAAATAAACCAAGTCCGAGTTGAACTCACACATAGAAATAAATTTTTCCCTTTCGCGATACGAGACTGCATAAAGTAGGTACAGTCCGAGGTATCTCGCGCCAAAGCACTTTCCACGGTAACCTCATGATCACACAATACAAAAAACGGGCGTCAATTCAAACAAAAGACGACGCGAGGTGCAAGAGAGACCGCGACCGTACATAGAATTGCGTGTTCACACAACAAGTATACCAAGTGGCAAAACAGGCCTTTTCTTGTAAATTCCTAGCTCGCAGCACGTAAGTATTATCTAAAAAGTATAAATTGCTTGAGTGACCTACTAAAGCTTGGGAGGCATAAACATGCGGCGCTTGGTAGTTGCTTGTAGATAGGGAATATTTATCGCTCGCTGGGCCCGCGTTATTGGACTTGTCTTTTCGCCGGTTAACCCACACTCGCTCATGTTAGATCGAAATGTCCTGCACTTATAGCATTTGTTAATATTACATTTTATTTGACTTAATATTGATTTCACCAACTTACTTTAACCGTAAGTTTAGTTGCTGACTGACATAATATTGTTGTTAAATGAGTAGGTACCTGACTAGTGTGTGGTGTGTGTGTGTGTGTGTATGTGTGTGTGTGTGTGTGTGTGTGTGTGTGTGTGTGTGTGTGTGTGTGTGTGTGTGTGTGTGTGTGTGTGTGTGTGTGTGTGTGTGTGTGTGTATGTGTGTGTGTAAAGATGCTATAATCTACATATAATATTAAACATATTCAAAAAAATCGGAAAAAAGTTAAAATATTGAAAATTTGAAGTTTATAAACTTTATCATGTGAAATACCTACATCGTTTAAAATACTATGATAACATGTCGTTAGAGTAACTATTTATTTACGACATAAAACCCTACTGTTAGTTTTTACTGTCAAAAATATTAAACTACCCTAGATGCTTCATATTACAAAACAATTGACAAGAAGCATCAATTTGAAAAAGGTTACCCGTTCACCTTCACAAAATAGGGACAGATTGTCCCTCGATGTATCGCAGTTTTCTGCTGGGAGTGGAATGATGCAGGGTTAAGGAGCTGATGTGTTTATTCAATTTGCCGGCGTGGGAAATATTGTTACCTGTTTTATTGTGTCGCCTGCTCCACAGTTTACGTAGTCACTTTTATTTCATGCTCCAACATCTGTGTTTTGAATGCTTCTAGAAGAGTTTTGTTTGCTTGCATTTAGGAGAAGGTACAAATGTATGTGTTCGGTATGCAGTGAGTTGATATTACTACGTATAGAAAAAATATCCAAAGCAAAAAATGTGTCGTAACTCGATGTCAAGATTGTGACGTATTCCTTGAAATTTGAATGTTGAATTTGAAACCGTTTGTATTTGTTGATGGCAAGTGACGTCAAATCATGGCGCAAGATATTTTTTGTGGTGTCAAGACCATACGCTAGTAGTACTCGTAGTAGTTTTAATGTCGGTGTATTTTTTTTATTTTCAATGGTGATACAAAGAACTGCAGAAAATGGAAGTTGTTATCGATAGTCGATAACAATTTTACTCGCTACGAAGAGTTTCCAAACATCCAATGTATTATGAATTGGTGAAAACATCGTGATGTATCTGTCGAATCGTGTCAACAAACATTACATGATGGATGTGGTGCATTTGTAAACAATAAACGCGTTGTGATGTACCGACCGCGCTGACCGCTCTGGCCAGCGGCCATCTTTACTTTTGTATAGATTCGTGTTTGGGCAACACGAAATGGACATTTCCATTGGCTTGTCGAGTGAATGTATGTATGACAAATATTAATACGGCAAACAGAAACATGGATTCAGAATAAAGTGTGTATTTTAAGCAGTGAGTTCGAGCGTGGGACATTATTTAGTAACAATGCTGTATGCTTGTTTAACCACGTACTGGCTATATTTACTTATTCTTACCTACGGTGCATTACCACATTTTATTGTTTAACCGACTTCAAAAAAAGGATTGTATCGAATCAAATGCATATTATATGCATGTATATTTGTATGATAAGTAATATCGAGATGATGCAGATGTAATGTAACCAGAGGAAAGTAATGTAACACTCCAAACCGAATTGCCAAAAAAAGGCCGACTATTACCCACCGCGGCTTCCACAACCAAAACTAATGTTGACGCAAGTATAATCTAACTTTGCCCATGTACCCGAACGGCTCCCTTTAAAACGCGAAAATTCCGAAACACAATTCGAAAACTCACATAAAAGGGGCTTTTAACGGGACCTCTTTTGCGGAGTGACTAAAAAATATCCCCCGAAATGATCCATTATCATCTCACGGACAAGTTAGCGATCTCCTTCCGTCTATTTTCACAAGTAATAACTAAATTTATCGTCAGACTTTTCGACGTTAGTCCAATATCGGGGTTGAGGATTCGAGTCACGCGTCTGGGCGGGCGTGGGCGGCGGTGGCGGCGGTGACGGCGGTGACGGCGGGTGAGTCGGCGGCGTACGACGCGTCATTAAAATTAAGCATCATTACTCTTGTAGAGCGAGTGATGGTTGCAGCCGGCTTATTGGTAACTTTGTCGCCAGCGGGCGGCTAATCCGCCGCTTTATTGCTGCCTGTAACAAATGATTCGGTGCGGCGCGACGCTGCAATGACCCGACTCCGAACGATCTGTAAAATATGTTAACATACTGGGCCTCAATTCCGCTGATTAAGTCCACTGAGTTGTGCATCAGTTGTAAATCAGTTGAACAATTTTTATACCTCGCTATTCTGACAGCGGCCTGTCTCCTTTCAATGCTGACTTTAAGCACACGATGTGTCACAATAACTACTGAATGATATAATGATACACAATAACTACTTGAGTCCATCAGTATATGCCGAAAATACGTGAATTGGGGCCCTGATTTTAGATGCGTGATGGACGCGTAATTGCAATGTCATTACCGTGTTTTGTGGTAAGCAAGCTCACTTTTACATTCAGGTAACAAAATAAAAGTAACTACCATAGAAACTTTAATAATGTATAAAAATACCTAAAATATTGGGCTCAAATAGTGGATTTAAGATTATTTCGTCAAATTGGGGTTTAAACTTACAATAAATAAATATGCACACAAATCACCAACAAACTGTCATAATACCAATTTTAATTTCCAAGCCACGTCAAAAGTTAGGAAAAAAGTATAACCGTAAAACTTCAGACGGCTTTTGAGGTGAATAAAGAGGGAAAGTATAAATATTCATTCAAGGCCCACGCACAGTAAATATAAACTTTTATTTCAGTTCGCCATTAGTGAGACGCTGATAGGGAAGTTCGTTACGGGTAAAAAGTAAGCGTCGATACTTTGTACACTTTTTTGGTATCGACTAGACTGAGTCCTAGTAGTTTTGTATAACGTTCAGTTCGAACATACATTATTACAAAATACCCAGTACATACTTAAGACTTACAGACTTTTAATGTTATATATTTGGAATTGCATTAGGTAATTATTTTCTCATATTCAAATACATGCCTTTATTTGATATAGATTGGTGTATAAGTTGCTTACTCGTAATAAGTGCGTCATATAATAAAATAAAATAAATAAATAAATATGTGAAGAGCGTCTTAATAACTTACAAAACGTTACTATTTAGCTACGACGTATGAAATGCTACGATGCATCGTAGCAGTTCATACGTCGTAGCTATGTACTCGTATTTGTTTAATGCTACGACACCACGACTGAGTTACGACGCCACGGTTACGCAAACATTTTATTCAGACTTTGTTTTTCTTTTGTTTTAATAAAAATGAGTTTTGAAAAGGTCACACATTATTTTATTATTTAGTCAACTTCAAAAAAAGAACTTTCGAAGCACTTCAACCGCAACCGTTCGTAAGAGAAGTAGGAATATACACAATTTAACTTTTTTAACGTGTTTTTGTTTTGTAATAGTAACACGTTTCACTGATGCCTGATCTTTTTGTATATTATTTAGGTTTATAAACTGTTACGTCACTCCTATATTTGAAGCGGCTGTGAAAATTGATTTTTATGGTATCTTTACAGTACCAAGAACTATAAATATCGACTATAGTTATTTCTTACAAACAACCCTATTGGAACGCATTGAAAATTCGACTCGCGATCTCTAATTAGTGAGGACAGTACGCCCTTTCTTCCTGCTTCCCTTATTAATGGAAAAGTCTGTTCCAATTGATTTCATACTTTAAATTCTTGTCTTAAACCCTTGGAGAGTGTTTACGAAATTAATCTACCAAATATTTTATAATACCTTGAATCTATCCAAACTGTTTGAAAAAGTTTGGATCTTATCGGATATCTTTATATTTTTTTAACAAAAGTAACATAAAGTGCAGATAACAACGCTCAATTAGAAATTGTTGTTTTATCACTATTTTTTTTTATAATTGTGTCAGGTATTAACACGAAGGTAATTCCAAGGTTTTTGCTATGGTTGGTATTTTAACGTCATTTAGTTTATGCGGCACGTAACGTTTATAAAAGTTATGTAATGTGACTAAATATAATTAAAACAAAAAAAAAATATAAAAATATAAAAATACTAGCCTGCTATGTCAGCTAACATCACTAACAAGATTAAATCTCTACAAAGAAAATTAATAACATAATTTGATAGTTAACAAACATCAAAGTCAAAGTAGGCAAAGAGGTGGCCGATAGATAACTTTGGAAGATCAAAGAAAATATGCCACGATTAAAACGTCTTACCAAGAATTCTTATTACTGTAACTTAAATAAAATGTTATAAGAAATTCTAATATCTAGGATTTCATTTGTAAATCTTTTTTCATCAAATTACTAAAAGCTTATTTATTCTTTTTGAAAAGTTCAAGCGATTGGTGCGTTCAAACATTAAGCTTCGTAAAATCACATAAAATCAACACACCTTACCTAGTTATTTATATAATAAGGTTAATAACCATGGATACTTGAAATTATTTAGTCACCCCTCTTGGTACTTGTCTTTATTACGTACCTCATTCACCGGGCTAATAACTGAAAAGAGTACTTACATTATGTGATAGAGTCGACAAATCACTCCACAGATAAGAAAAATGCTCTTACATAGCTTCTCATACCTAGTATGGCAACTCATATCTGGTGTGTGCTATATTAACATCCTCCTGGTCGTATGCGACCACGGCGGTCAATCACACTTGAGATTGGCCATCGGCACGGGACATTGTTTAAATTGCTCAAGGGCACAAGGGCACTCTCTGTTCTTTCACTCTCATTGTTCGGTGAGACGGCAGATCCGACATGACCGGTGAGAGATCAGGCGCAGGACCATCGGCTTAACGTGCTTTCTGAGGCACGGGGTTGTTATCGCCACCATTTTCCTGGCTCCAAGCTGTTTTAGAGTATTTTTTAAGACAGAAAACAACAGAAACAAATTTCATTTCACGCAGGTTGCAATTATTTGTCCTCATATTGGACTATTGTCCAGTGTTTCTAATTAACCCATAGCGCGTAATCCCGCGTAGTGTCACCATCACAGTACATTGCGCACTCATACTTAATTCATGCGCTCGCGTCGCATTCCAAATGTAATTTCACGCCTCGCCTGTCGCGTAACTTAAGATTTTTACACCAACTTTTAATTGAAAGTCATTCTTTAGACTTTTGCATTACCGTTTAGGCTCATAACTGAGGGTCGTGTTCGTTGTGAGGATAAGATGTGTAGTTGTCACGATTACTACCAGTATTTAAAAAAAAACAGATATATAACGGTATATAACGGTAGCTCGAGAGCAGTTGGCCCGGTAAGCCAGAAAGATGCTGGTTCAAATCCCGCCCGTGCGCAATTTTTGGTTTCTTATTTCATCTTTAAAAACAGATATTTCTTTTCGGTATGTACATTTCTAAAATGATTCTAAAGTGCGAATACTCATTGATTGTTACACTTTACAGATTTATCCTGACGTTTCGGATGCTTTTCAGCACCCGTGTTCACAGGCAGACTCAAATAAATGTGCGCGAAATAAATCTGTAAAGTGTTCTTATAAATTTTTGAACATATTTATATCAGCTTTTTTTGCTGAAAAATCCGTCGTAATACAGTTAACATTAATATTAATTTAATTCATGTTACAATACGACTGTCTCAATCGCTATCCAATGCTTTATAAGTACTTAGCCACTTTCCATTAGATAAAGCATTTACTCGCTTTATTTAGTCTTGTATTAAATAAACACTGAGCAAAGCTTACTGTCATTTTCTACATTTTATAAAAGAGAACTTAATCTTTACGAGAGTAGCTCTAAAAGTGGAATATTTACTATTTTCTCAGAATGCATTCTTCCCACGTTCTTCACTGTCGTCGGATAAACTCAATTTTACTGTTCATTCCTTATAAAGTTTTCTGTTCTAAGCACAAAGATATTGAACACGTAGAAACACCTCTATTTTGTGTATTTTCTTAGTCATCGTTACACGAAGTTCCTTTTGCTAGCTATAGCAAACGTCAAACTGCATTTATTTTTAATACTACCTCTATTTCTGTGATTTTTTTTAATTGTGTTTATTTTTGTAATGTGTATAGTGTGTAAAGACTTCTTACTGTGCGAATATAGTTATTTACGTGACTGCAACCATGATATAGAACGTACTATAGTTACAACATACATTTTTAAAATACGTCAAAACAGTTCCTTCATTTAATAGCATTTCTTAAATGTGTCAAAAAATATAGTTTACCTACCTAAAATTTAAGTTCATAGTTAACTTCAAGTTTCACAAAAAAAGTATAGGAGACCGATCTAACCGATATCGATATAGATATTCCTCGCTATCTTTTGACGTATTAATTGAAATTCCTCACAAAAGCGGCGGACAACAAAAGAGCTAAAGGGTTCCGTAGGGTTTGCAGTGCAACTGACGTGCAGCACTGCAAAATGCACAAGTTTATTCATAGAAACGATGTCGCTGAGTGCGTAGTGTTGTTGGTACTTGTACATTGCGCTAAGAATTTCTAGAACAATAATTTATTTGAAATCTTAATCTTAATAATGTTGCTGTAATGATTTATTTTTGGCATAGCACATTGTGTAGAAATGTACTTACAATAAATGGTGATAAACTCGTTTACAAGTTAATATTTCCTTTATGTCAACAAAAATATGACGGAATAAAAATACATTTATAAAAAAATGCGTTATATCTTCGGCGAAGTTTCTTGTTTACCTTATCACGGAGGTAACATCCCGCTCTCCTGATTTATCCAATACGTACCGGCTTTAACCCCCAATTTTCTCATATAGCGTCGGCTTAGCAGCACAAATAAGTTAAAAAAGCAAAAGAACGCCTCACGCGAGACCCGAATACAAACCGGGACCCCCAAAATATTTTCTTGTATAAAAGCAACAATATCGGTTATGAAGGTCAACTGTTTGATATAAAGCAAATTTATTCTGTTCGTTCGGTGTATTGGCTCATATAACTGGTGATCTCGGCTGCGACAGCGGTGGAATGATAACGGTCTAATTTTGGAGGTTGCTCCTCCTATGCCCTAAATTACATTGCGGCTCGCATCCACCCTGAAAGGTTTTATTCATAAATCTACCGAAACGTTTTCATAAAGTTGCGAAAAAATGTGCGCTCTCGATGCCCCCGCGACGTTACACCGAAATTTTGCGGGAAACGTTAAATTTTATTCGAAGTGTTCGGTGTAATTAGGGATTCGTTATGCAGCTATCGTTTCTCGTCGAATGATTTCACGCACATTTTTTATCTTAACTTATTCTCCTTATTATTTTGTAGCAAAAAATCAAACACATTTTCGGGTCAATTTACAAGATAAAAAGACTAATGATGTCACAAATTGTTCCAATCTTGGATTTCATTTACTAATGGTGACTGTACTTACATCAGACTTTTCGTAAATTGGGTCATGTGACTTCTTCAAACATTAATCAATTGGCGTGTTTTAGCCGAACGAGTTGGAGTGTAAACAAAATCCGGAGTCCCTTCTGTAAAAAAGAAAGGGTCAGAAAGTCTGTTTGGTAGTTTTTGTTACTTGTTGTGATGTCGTAACGTTGTCCTGTCTACATGACTGTTAATAGCAGTGGTTCTTGTATTTACAAAACACTTATCTACCTTATTTAAGCCATTTATATTTTGTTAAACATGGCCTTAACAATATATCTGATATGTACTTTATAACTTTATTGTTTACTTAACGAGCGAGGAGCTTAGCCGTCAGATTTCCGTCTATTTGTCCGGTCTACTTTTGTAATACCGCCGCTGTATGACGTGAATTTCTTTCGCAAGTGCTACTTTCTTTGGGTTTATTTTTTTATTTATTTAATTACTTTATTGCACAATTATCAGTGTACAAAAGGTGGACTTAATGCTAAAAGCATTCTCTCCTAGTCATACTTTTAGGTCAAGCAGAAAGATTGTAAGTGGGTGCAGGAGCATAATGTAGTAAATTCGAGGAAAACGCAACAAAATTATTTATTTATTTATTTATTTAAAAACTTTATTGCACAAATAAAACTGTACAAAAGGTGGACTTAATGCTAAAAGCATTATCTCCCAGTCATACTTTTAGTCATAAAATTATCATTATGAAGCATAATAATATTATATTACAACATACTACCTCTATAATAGTGGGTTTAGCGGCTTAGGTCACTGTCTTCGTGTTGTATTTTCATTTATTTATAAACTCGCACCTACTGCTACTCTCTGTACTGTAAAGCAATCTAGGACGCCCTACAAACCGATTGCATTTCCAGTTGTTCTCCAAATGTTTGCAATATTTGGGAATGACAACTGTGTTGGACTTCCGTGAACCGCGGCCGCTCTTTGTGTTTATTATTGGCGAGCAAATAGACAATCTACGTTGTATGCCGACACAATTTGAAGGTGTATTTAAATGAAATTTACAGCAATCATGTATACCGTCAAAACGTGTGTCTTTGTGCCATAGCTAGATGTTCTCATAATAAACTAAAACTTTGTAAATTAAAACAATTCTGGTGACTGAACATAATATAGTATAAGATTTATTCACAAAGTATTGAAAAACAATACTTACAGCATTCACAATATATGAAGATACTATTAGAGTTATCTGTCCAATACTTCATACTAAATGACGTTCCATATTTGAATTATTCGTAGATAAGTGATTATTTGTCGATGTTAAAACAGACCCTTAATTGTTAATAATTTATTATATCAAAGTCCGTTTAGATTTACAGGTAGGTATGGACAACAACACTTCAATATAAATACTGCGGTATCTTATGCAGTTGTAATAAGGGCTAGTTTGCAACAAAAGTGGGTAACCAGAGGGGTAATTGTGTATAGGAAACGTGTTCATTTGTCAGTTAAAAACGTACGAAATGATGTGTCAAACATTTTGTTCTTTGCCGTTTGACCGATCATATCGTACATTTAGAAATGTCAAATGAATACGATTGCTTTGCTAGTGACGGCTGCAAAAATCTTAAGTATCTTATTTTAAACCAAAATCACACTTTAGTTTTATTTATTTTAACTAAACGAATCTAACTCAGTATGTTCGTTAGAGAAACCAAAATTTAAATGCTGTTTGTCTAATCCCTGCCAATGTTGGTGCAAACGTTATCACAATCAAATCACAATATGAGCAAAGGAGATGATTGGCTAATCAATCATTGATTGCGTTAATAGGATAGGCTTATGAGCCTATCGAGTTTAGGGCTCTTACCGCTAAACGGGTTTGAATTTAGAGAAGGCAATAGAGACTGTGTTGATAAATAATTTAGCGACCGAGCTATACGTCGCATGGGTGAAAATGATACATTTATCAGTACTGTATCATTATTTTATATGAATTAGTTTTATATTTTATTCTTGCGCAAGCCTATCAAAAATTAATACTAGACATTACTCAGGCAGACCTAAACGTTGTAGTATTTAAAATCAATACAATTGAAAATTTCGAAATTTTGATTATTCTCCTAAAGATCTATACATGAAACAAATTCGTGTTTATTACACTTAGTATTTATAACTCGAGAACGGCTAAAACGATTTTATGATTTTTTGTTTCTTGGGTTCGTCTTAACCGAATTAAAGAACATGGCGACACAACACACACACACTACAGAGGACATAGCGGGACAGGGCCAGAGTTGAATTATTAATTCCAAACATGAGTCGGAAAATAAGCTCTGATTTTTACATCCAGATATAAGAAAGCGCTAAATACCTTCATAAATATTTAACGCTAATGAGACTTAGTAGCTTGGAAATAAAATCAAAGAGCTTTAAACGTTAAAGCTATCCAATAAGGGGGTGGAGGATGTAATAACAAAAGACAATCAAAAGACGTGTCCTCCCCGATTTATCAGGCCCTAGAGATGATTGGATCGCCAAACATTGACTGAGCTAATAGGATGAGCTGACGCCAGCCGATTTGCGTAATGACGAGCTATTTCACTCTCGAACTCAACCAGGACATTATGCAAAATCGTGTTTGACTTCTATATTAGCTTCCACGATTCCTCATGGATAACAATCGATTGATATACCAAAATCAATGGATTTAGAATTTGAAACAGGATAACAAATCTGTTTAAATATAATTGACCGACTGAATTTCTCATTAACGTCAAAGCTCGATCACTCCAAAGTATATAAATATACGCCTACATCAAAAGTATCTTATTTTACAATCAGTAATGTCTCAACATTTCTCTGTATAAGCAAAATTAATTTCACTGATATTGCTAAGGCGTTCCGCTAATATAAATTCCGGAAAGCTGAGTAATTAACTCGGTTAATTTCGAAACTTCCCCCGTTTTTTGCCATAAAAATGGAGTAAGTATAATCTTGGCTCCATGCTATGTATCTTGCGGGAACTTTTTTCTCAAAGTAAACTCGGATCCAATCGGGTTTCGTATGGTACGAGTAGACTTTGAATTTCGAAACTAATGAATTTCGAAAGCGTAACGGCCAGTTAAAAATAACACAAAACTACCAAGTTGCGGAGTTCCGGGAGTAGTTCTAGTCGTCCAACATTAATCTACAGTTATAATTTCGCTGCTTTTCCCCGGGAAAGTTAAAAGAAGTGCACTAAAAAGTCACGTTCGCTAACTTTGTCTAGGTGTATATTGCGTGAAATTATTTATACCGCTTCAATTATGTTACAGTGCTTTGCTTTTTAGGAATGAGTGAATGAATGCTAGGTACGTATTGCCATCTTGCTTTGTTCCGTTCAACATCCAGGCAGTTCAATTCCCACTCAACTAGTTCAGTCGCCAAATCGGCATTGCGAAGTAACTTAAGAAAAATTAAAAGTATTTGTATTTCGCTCACTCGTGCAGAGGTATCCCACGCTAATTTGCCGAGTAGATTATACGAAATCGCAATACAAATTTGCTTATCCGTTCAAAAGCAGAGCTGCTTAACTGTCAAAGCAACATTGCAAGACTCACCCTGGGTTTACCTTTTTCAAAAATGATTCAAAAATTACATGGAATTGGACTTATGAACTTTACGGCCAACCGAAACATGTTTTTTTCCATTATCACTACCCATTAACGAAGTCTCAATAATTCTCTATAAAATATTCATCGTCGCCACAAATCGGCAAGTGGCACCAGCTGTTTGACAAAACAATAAACATCTGAATATTTTATAGTCGAATTCTGATAAAGGGATGTAAATGACTGGGCCGTCCAATTTGCATGGAACAGATTAACGTCATAATCGAAGCGATTCAATCAGCGATCCCGGGACTGGCCTGGTTGGGTGGGGGACCCATTTACCGGGATACTAATAACTTCAGATAAAATGCTAATTTTGTGTTCATTCGATTCGGGCGACGAAGATAGGCCGGGCCCATCGATAACGTCTCCGAGCGCGACTGTGGAGATTTAAATTCTTTTTTTAATCATTGTTTAACTTTTGTAGTTAAGTTTCTTAATTCTTGTTAAAATTGGGTATTTAATGCAACTTTGGAATCACAACTGAAGACATATTTCGTTAAAAAACAGCCTCAGAAGAGTTTTTCTATCAAATCCTGCTGCATTTACGTATAAATTACGTCGGAAGCAATCGATAGCACTTCATTTAGGCTAACTTACTTATTTATAACTCAAACTAATATATTCATATATAAATTCAACCTCGGCGACTTAAAACAAAGGTAGTCTGATAAAATACGTTTCTATAGATCGAAGCGTATTTTCGACAGCATTGTATTGCTCAACAAATGGAATGTCGAATACAGGTTTTAGAGATTGTTTGATGTAAAATTCACGATGCAAGACGTAGCCAGAATAAGGCATGTTTTGTGTGCTTCATACTAATTTGAGAAAGAAAATGCACATGAATGGGCCAGTAAAGAAATGCAATGATGGAAAATGTTATTTTGAACATCGATGGTCATTGAAAAGAAAAATGCACTTATTTCGGTACAGTCAGTCATCAAGAACTATAATATATTTTGTATTTGGTTGTACCGAATAACGTCAGAATTTTACAATCCCGCAAGATGACGACAAAAAAAAGTAAAATCAGAAGGTGCAAACTCGCAGGTCACCACTATTGTATTGTCCGCGAATTGACAAATAAATTATTTTTTTCACTGCTATTTATATTTGAACTTCTATGGCTATTATCTTTATATTGTTTTATAACCAAATTTTTTCATGCGACATCTTATTGAATAACATAAGAAAATCTACCAAATCGAATACATCTTCCTATTAAGTTGACATGCCCCAAACACATTCTTACTTAACATTTTAATAATATCATTATCTTGAATCTATACTTTGTCATTTAAAAACGTTACTCAGTCCGCTCATAGCATAAAGGAGTGCATGTCATTCGCCGCCCGCCCCGGGCGGATTGTATGGGCAAATGTTGACTTCCGGATCCGGTCGGATCAGTCAGAGCCTACAGCGAGCGGACTCCGCTCCGCAGGCGTATTGAGTAACTTGCGAGCTAAATGCGTTGTAATCGTGAAAATGGCTCGCTCTATCTATAAAAATAAAAACTGTGTGTGGAGCCAGTAATAATCGCTTCATCATCATTATCATCAGCCAAAGGACGTCCTCTGCTGAACATAGGCCTCCCTCATGGATTTCCACAGCGACCGGTTGTGAGCGGTCTGCATCCAGTGTGATCCTGCGATCTTTACAAGGTCGTCTGTCCATCTTGTCGGTGGACGTCCTACGCTGTGCCTTTGGTCGAAGGGTCTCCAATCTAAGACTTTTCTGCCCCATCGGCCATCAGTTTTACGCGCTATGTGCCCTGCCCACTGCCACTTGAGCTTACTGATTCGCAGTAATAATCGCTTACAAGTACGTAAAATGGTGAAAGAACTATCTATCATGCGTAACCAAAGTAGTGCCGTAAAATATTATTTGACTAGCGTTTCCCTGCGACTGTGTCTGCGCGTTTTAGGTTTACTAGTGTGATGTTTAATAGACTTCCCCGATTAGTAAGCTACCCAACACAAAAATATATTTTGAAAACGGTCCAGTATTTCCTGAGATCAGCGCGTCCAAACAAACAAACTCTTCAGCTTTATAATATTTAGAAATACATATTGCGTGAAAATGTCAACAGTTTAGCTACCGCGGTTACATATACATGTATAAATATATAATATGTATACATACAGCCTGGAGCTCTATTTTTGAATCACTCGCTTCAAGATGGCGAGTGATTTTCGTTCGAAAACGAGTAATTTTCCTTGACTTTTAATTAATATTCGAACGAAATTCACTTGCCATCTTGAAACGAGTGATTCAAAAATAGAGCTTCCGGTGCCAGACAGACGGACGGACAAACAGCGATGTCTTAGTTATAGGTCTTTTTTACCGTTGGGTACGGAACCCTAAAAAACTACTAACACGTCGTCATTAACGATGACAATCTGAAGGCGGTTGAGTTTAGGTAATAAGCCGTTCTACTTACTTACCGATCGGGGGTGGAGCCTCTTTGTTAGCGGGCAGAGGGCCCTTGAGCACGTTTTACGAAGACTTTTTGTTTGGAAACGAGATACGGTTTTTTTGTGGCGGCGTATCAGTGAGGAAACTATCGGGTGACTATTTTAGAGTTGGGGATTAGTTACGCATTCTTTGATAAAAAAAAAATATGGTGAGAATAATGACATAAATAACGTATTAAGATTTTTTGATGTATGAAGTATTTCTTGAATCTCACTTTGGACCCTTTGCTTTTAAACACTATTGAATCAATCTAGACTAGTTGGATATTATATTTACCTAATTAGTGCGGCCCAAACGATGCAACGACAATTGATTGTAATGTGTCTCGGAAACTTGTTGGCTGACAATTTATTAGCATTTAATGAGTACGTATACAGGTAAACTTCCTGTGTTTTACCTATGCTTTGCTAGACAACAATTCACTACCTACAAACAATAACCCAAAATGAAAATCCATCTTTTCAGTTTGTTTGTAGGAAACGTACCGGCGCAGTACAGAAAGCGCTTTTATTTAGCCTAATTTCTGCGAGTACAACAGCTGCGAAATACGAGCTTTGTAGGTTTAAGTTTATTAAAGTTTCAATGATACGTTACAGCGTTTTACCATGAATAAATCACGCAACGCGGCAGAAAGATAGTGGCGCGGGCCCACTAAACAAAGTTCATTGCAACGCTGCGGCTGCTTAAAATGCACCTACGCTGCACCACACAAAAAATGGGATGCACATTTTCACAGAGCAATGTAGAAAGGGACTCGGAAAGTGCGCGTCACCGTCCGTCGAGGGGAGAAATCACGACAGCAAACATTGACTTTAGACTTTACTCTTTCACTCACTTAGCCTAACTCCCGGCTGCGAATCACTAGAAACGAAGGGGAAGTTTCCAGTCAAAAAACTATAGAATCATTCAAATACCGTCAAGTAAGGAACAATTGGTTCAAACTGGAGCAGTTAACTGTAATAACTACCTCTATTCAGTGCGGCGTTTTGTTGTTTGTTATGCAGCAAGAATACTAAAACGTTGGTCGAAAAATCACCGAGATCGGGCTAACTGGAGTTCGTTTGAGGATCTAACGATTCTAAACAAAAACAGATAACGATCCTCTTTGGGTTCTAGTGCAGCGCCGCAAAGCAATATTGCCAATCACTGAATAGAGATGAAAAATGCTTCGCTCTAAGAGCCGTAAGATGAAAATCTCCTGTGCCCTGTGTGCTGTTTTCTAGACTGGCCGGGTAACGAGAATATCCGGGGTAGACTGGCCGTACGTGATGTGGTGGTTAAGATTTCCAGTCTAGGTGGTTAAGATAAACTGTCCAAAAACCGCAAGATTGGAAGCTTATAAGGGACGTTTTTGCTTTGCGAAGATAAATGCTTGTGTAGATATTCTTCCTATTTACAGAATAAAGAAATATAAGTATAAAGAATATAATATAATATAAAGAAAATAAAAATAAAGAAATATAGAAAAATAACTTGTTTCGATAACTTTTGACATATTTTAACTTATAAGGTTAATTTAATATAAAAATATTTTAGGTTCCTTCATCTTGTCATTAGTATAACAAGGACTCATTATAGATAGTTGATTTTTATTTTTATAGTGTTTTGACACTAAACAAACTTAATAATATAAATTGCACTTATTTAGTGCGAGCTATTTCGCAACATTGATGAGGTCACGCAGCCTACGCGTTAAAAATTAAGCGCTTGCAAAATTCAACAGGCTTGTCAATGTGACGGTGGCCGAGTGGTTTAGGCATACGCCCGGATAGCGTAAGACACGGGGTTCGATTCCTCGTCTGCCACAGAGACCTGCACGGTTGCTTTTTACAAGTGCGATTTATATTATTAAGAACCCATTAAATAAAAAAGCCTAAATTCAAGCATTCATATCGGAAACATATCATAGATATGTAATCATAGTGCTCTTCATTGCAAAAGCAAATAAAACCACCTAAGTAGTTTACTAAGACAGTAATAAATCAGCCAAGAACGCTGTATAATAGAAAATCGACATTCAAAGATCAGAGTCAGCGATCGCTGCAGCCCGCACCTGAGAAACGGCTTGCATTTAATCTTTTCGGACATTCTCAAATATCCGATCATTAACTTGTGTACCCACTTCAGACATCGGCGATTTGTTACTTTGGACCAGTGACTCCCAAACTTTTAGCGATCAAAAACATTATTGTTTCTTTCTTTCTGTTTGTGGTCACTTATGTCTGCCAAATCCACACTCATGTATAATAAATTTGCGATTTGGGAATCATTCGCAGCATACACCTTACTCATTTTTAAGTACCAAAAACGGTAGTGAAAGAAAGAAAGAAAAAACGTTTATTTTTTTATTTAGTGGCTCTTGACCCACAGTTTGAGAGCCACTGGTTTTAAATCGTGCCGATAGAATGAAAGAGGGCCCAGATTTGAGGGAAAGAGGTGCCTATTTACACCGACGTTATTCACCCCAAGCATTTTATCCGCGAGCTTAGACCCCGAGATGTTTTCTCATAAAACGTTCATTCGATCCCGAATGCGGGGCTAATTAATCAACTTTGTTTGCTCGTAAATGATGTTCGGGAAAATCAAAAAGAGACCCAATCTCTTTCATGTCGATAGAGAAGTTTGCTTAAACATCTTTGGTGATACTGCACTACTCTTTGAAGCGCAATTATATGTTTTTAATCATTGCTGCATCATAATTAAACAAAAACACTCATTCATGACGCTTTAGCTTTAGCTTAGTATGTACGAGTACAAATAAACTTTAATTAAGTAAACAAAGAATATTGATTTTGAAATTCACAGTATAAAGTTTTGATAATCCATTATTCCGCTTCGCATCAGCATTCACTAACTGGAAATTAGATGAAAAACCAATGATTAATCAACAAAAATCATCAAGCCAACGCAATTGGGTTACATTAAATATGCAAAACGTTTAACAACGCGTCCAAAACATTCGATATTGAATGCCTAAAACAACGGATGGACTTAACGAGATATAACGATGCAGGACAATATTAAATCGAATTGAGTGAATTCGGTGCATTGTCAGCCGTTCGGGGCCTCAATTCCGCTAATTGAGACGTCACTGAGTTGTGCATCAGTTGTACTACGAGAGTAAAATGGATATACCTCACTATTCTGACAGAGGCTTGTCACCTTTCAATGCTGCTAACTTTAAGCACACGATATGTTACAATAGCACTACTAAATGGCTAGGTACTGCTAGTTCAACAGTAGATACTGAAAATACGCGAATCGGTGCCCGGTTCGGCCTGTTAACATTATTGTATAACATAACCGCTGGACTCGGCATTGAACCGTTTGCGACTGAATTGGAGGCAATTGGGTGGTTTACTGCAATCACTAACAATTCTAAGACCTAACTATACAATAAAGACATAAAAATATTTATGGCAGACATTATTTGATTATCCATAATAATTTGCAAAAGAAAGCGAGGCACTTGAAAGTAGCACTCGTGGTTAAGCTTAGGGTAGTAAACTAGCTTTACAACTTAATTAAAAAAATACAAAAGTCGGTCAAATAAATATAATAATATTAAAACTAGACTGCAAATTAAAATAACAGAAATTAACCTTCTAGGGCTAATATTGATAATTTGCTATATTTAATGCGCATAATAAATTCGCACCCAATAAACGCAGTGCTCTGCTTTTCCATGAGTAACTAAAATGCAGAGCCTATCACCATTAAACTGTATAACGATGATAAAGCTTCAATATTGGTTTAGATAATTCAACATCTCTTGCTGCGTTGCATAATAATATTCAGTGTTGCTATTTTATTGTTGCGGTGAATTGCGCGATCAATTTGCATTGTAATTAAGCATTTGCTCCGTATTTTAAAACAAATTAACTTTAACCGATACCGCATATTTTGAGAGTAAACACCTAATCTGCTCTGAAAGGACGGCGTTTTCTGGTTAATTTTGAGGTGGGCTTTTTGTTAATAAAAACACTTTACGGATTGATTTCGCGCACATTTATTTGTAAGCAAACTCCTGAATTAAACTTCAGAACCAAATATATGGGCTATTTAGCTCGCAGTTATATGAACAATCCATGTTGATACTTTTTTTTACTGCAATAACAAATAGCTACGCCTCTACTGATTTTGGTGACGGGGGCTCTCTCTAGTTATCTTATTGAGATTTTCTAAGTGCACAGAAGATACTTCAGATACTACGGCATGTTTCACAATGTCAGAATAAGTTCCCATTACGTTATCCGCCCACAACTTCGTACGAAATGACGTCTTATATTTGAATTAATCGTTAGTGCTTAAGTATTTTCGGTGGCAATACATGCCCTCTATGATATTCTTTGTGTGATACGGCTATTGTTCTCTTATGATATACCAATGCGAGCCCTTATGGTGTATACCTAACCTACCGTCCAGGGCTATTTTCGTAGCACACACAAGCGGGTTGCAGTGAGTGTCAGTACACTGCAGTGCAAAATGCACTCCACACGCTCATTACTGATGCATGCGCCAGCCGGCCCCACTCCGCCAATCAGCTCGCCCCTTGACTTTTTGCTAAATTTCATACACTACCACAGGTGTGGATTTTGATTTTACGCTACTTGAATTGGTTATCGATAAGTTGTTGCAATTAGCTCTGAACATTTTCCGCGTCAGGGCAGTTGTAAGGTGTTTATTAAGTACACAATAAACAAATTAGCAGTTTCCTGCGGTTTCACCCTCGTAAATATCATATCTCACAAAATGTAATAGTAAATTGTATCCTATGATTCCAATGTATAAGCTAGGTATATTTTTTAAAGTTTTATCAAAATCTATTTAGTAGTTTTTGCGTGAAGGAGTAACAAACAAACATCCATCTTCACAAACATTTGCGTTAATAATATCAGTAGGAAGTAGGATTAACTACCAAAATAATCCCCTTTAATTATTCTTTAACTCATTATATTGGAGTATTTTTTTAGACAACAATAATAAAGAAAAATATAGTAAAGAGACTGATACACATAAATGATTTTTCCAAAACCGACAAAGAAACTTAGCACTCAAAGCGATACAATTATAAAATTCAATTTCATCCCTAAAGCCGCATTTTTCAACACAATTGAGGATATCCTCAACTTTTTCCTTATTTTGTGTTCGAAATAAAATATCTGTCGAATGAAAATTAATTTGGCGGAAAGGTTACCGTTCGGATCAGCCGACAGTGCCGGGTTATGACGATCCTAAAAAATGTAACGTTCATTTGTAACGAAAGTCTACTTCAGTGGTAATTCAACAAGTAAGTATTACGAGTGTAAAGGTATACAGTCAGCACGCGATTTGCAAATAAAGCTAGAAGATACCAACAACGAACGTTTTCCAGAGCATGCGATAAAAGACCTGCGCCGTTTCAAATGGAAATAACAAATGAATGTCGGTTTTTTTTCTGTTGCGGCGCGCATGAGGCTTGGATCAACTATTCATTCACTCCCCGGTGCCCTAGTGATAATTTAAATTGAGATCGGAAGCGATACGAGCAGTGTAACGATGAGTAATATGAAACGAATTGAATTTTATCTTTGATTTACTGTTAATGTACTTTTTCCGATACGTTGAAATGATTGCCACTTTCATAAGCTCGATTTTAACTTTTTATTCCTTGTAACAATTTTTGATAATGTTAACGGACTTTGTGTTATTTTGTATTGTGTAATAAATAATGCATGTCTTGTACTCCATAAATAGATTTTTATTTTTAATGGTGATCACATCATGATTTAATTTACTACAATACTAACTTAATTTAAAAATAACTTTAATAACCTGTAAAGGAACGAATGATAACTTAGTTACCGATAGTATTTTCACCCCACGCAAACATTTACTTTACACGGCCGAAAATCCTTTCGCACACAATCTAATCGTTTTATGTAAACACGAAAATTTTCCGCCCAAAAATTCAGTTAAACGTGCACAATGGTTCACACTATAAAAGATAGCGGTACGGACGCATTAAGCCACCTACGAAAAATTCACTCTCAATATCTCGCATTTGATAACAAAAGGAAAACACCCAGCAAGATGTTCTAAAAATACTTTCGCAATCTACCTTACCTGCTCACCTGGGCTGGCCATTCCGACCTCCCCATAAAGAAGAGTAGTCGGGAAGCAGCGAGGGTTTATCGTACCTCAGGGAGCGGCCCGCAGCCCGCCACTATATCATTGCCAGGGTATGTGTATACCGTCCTTTGTACTTGGTTGAGCGCAAAACTCTCCAAAACATTGTCGGGTACTGGCAAACTTTTGATTTTACTTCGATTGCGAAGGTTCAGGATAATTTCGGGATACGGATTAAATGTTACACGGTTACGTGAGAAAGTTTTTATTTTCGTGTGCTGAAATAAAAATAATGAGGATGTACACGGAAAGTTCTTCGCATGTAAATTAATGCTCTCAAATGTTCTTGCCCCCTGATTCACGTATTTTCGGCATCTACTGTTGGACTATAGTAGTCATTCGGTAGTGCTAGTGTAACACATCGCGTGCTTTTAAAGTCAGTAGCATTGAAAGGTGACACGCCGCTGCCAGAATAGCGAGCCAGTAGTATAACTGATGCACACTCAGTGACGACTCAACTAGCGGAATTGAGGCCCTGTTTTCTTATCAAAAGTATCTAAATATTCCTTAGCAGTAAACTAGTTTAGCTATCTATAGTTTAGACAAGTCTTGGTAATTGCAACGTTAAATATCGACCAGTACTTTAATCAGTTTAACGCAAACATAAACCTTTATTTTATTTACCTGCACAACAGAACAGCACCAAAATTATCAGCGTAAACAAGGCGGCAAAAATAAATAGTGCGCTGTGGCATAACACCGCCTATAACTCTGTAAGTCGCGTAATTCGTTAACATGTTGCTCGCCATTCACGTACATTAATCGACAATGCGTTGTCAAAGTACTTTTAATGAAATGCTGCGCGCATTTTGCGGTCGCCGCTGCGACACCGGCAAACAAAATATGTGAAATAATGTTGGTGTTGCGTATTTGCATAATGTCTATCATAAACGGACCGTTTTGAGCCCTGTCATAACATTATCGGGCCGTAGAGGCACGTGCATTGGCGCGCTTACCTGATTGTGTGATAGAGATTTAGCTGGGATGACGTTATGCGGCAGTAGAGAATTTATGGTGACAGTATTTAGTAAACAGCTTTTGAATTATTGGAATAAAACACAGGGTACAGCAGAAATAGTGCTTTTAAATTTAAAAAAAAAACAACTAAACATTTAGAGGTAACGATTTTTCTCATGACAAATTAAACCAATTTATTCCTACAACTTAAGTGTATGTAAGAAAAGTCTTAATTTTTAAAGAGAAAATCACCAATCCTCTTGCGAATAACTAAGTACCTTCAGCCCAAAGAAGTGTAGTCTCGACTGAACTCTAATAAACACTAATATAAACTTTTCGCCTTGAAAAGTCAGGGGAATCGCACGAGTAGTGTGTTTGTAATTTATTCATGCTATTTCTATACAGTATTACCTTAGAGTCCCCTCCAATTACTGCCCTTGCAGAAATACTTCAAGGAATAGGTACTGACAGCAAAATAATCAACATCCGTTCTAGTAAAAAAGCTATACCAACCATTCCCAATGTAAAAAGTCATTTCTACAAACATCAAAAATACATTGACCTGGTTTGTTCCATTTTAAAATGACGTATTTTGTCAAAGTTGATCTCCGCTCCACCATAAAGTTCTATCCACTCTAAAGTTGATTTCTGTACGATATGTAGTTTTACTTAACATACCACGTAACTACTGACGTTTTAGGGCGTCTATAAGTCAGTCTGTACTTACACTGTTAAGTAAATATAGAAATAATAAGGTTACAACATAATCACGTAAAGCCTTTATGTATGGAGTCATTCCAGTGGTTAAATACTACTACTTTTTTATGGATCAAATATCACATCTCAATTTCTTTTATACACTTCTTTACTTAAACACCTTGCATACTTACGCAAATAAAAATTATCTGTAATTCGCATTAATACTAATGGGTCATTTGTTTGTGTCTATCACCGAATAAATCATTTAAATATAAAAAAAATCCTCAAAATAAACTTTTTTGCCGACGCTTCCTTCGATTCGTGTTACCACACGGCACTCGAGACGTTACAGCGCCCCTGGGACCCTGCGCCTGACCTCAGCCCGGGATACGAGTCCACAAATAGATAACATTCACTTACAAAATAATCGCAGAGTACATTTCTGTACTTATCATTATTGTATGAAAATGGGATGAAAACTTTAGGATGGACGGTATACGGACGGTAGTATGTCGACAACACGAGGTGGCAGCTGCTGTCGTCGGCACGCCGTCGACTTGCCGTTGATGTGACGTTGCCGCGCTATCGACATGTTGACGTCAAAATGTTAAACGATGGTTGCCAATAGCTGGCATTGACTTACTGAAGGCCCAGGGGGATAGCTTGCTGGCGGATACATGATTTCCATCATAGCATACGTGCTAAAAAGGTGATAGCTGTTAATTTGGCAAGCCCTTGAGACGTTTTAGCGCCCCTCAGCCCGGGCCACGAGTCCGCAAATAGATAACATTCACTTACAAAATTATCCGGGAGTAAGTTTTAGTATGAGTACCACAATGGAACCTACTAAAGTTTGGTACAGTACACACTGACTCTAGTAAGCCGACGACATGTCGTCGATTTGCCAGGCTTTCCGTCAACTTGCCGTCGATTTTACGCCGCAATACCCTTGACGTGACATAGAAAAACTCCGGAAGAAAGTACGCGTATAACGTGTAAAAATATACAAATATTAATCAAATATTGACGAATTTATAACCTCCTTTTTTTGGCGTCGTTCAAAAAGTTTGGTGTAAGTAAAGTATACAGGGTGTTATTGCAAGGGGGTGCCAAATTTTTGGAGGTGAAAGGGACCATCAATATGAACAACTTTTACTACGGGACCATTGTCCAATTATTAATTTTGTTTTCTGCCTCTCCATACATTATTGTCAATGTAGGTGACTGATTTTGTATGGGGAACCTGAAAGTTTATTTAAGATTTTGACCATGACCCCATAGTAAAAGTTGTTCATATTGACGGTCTCATTCACCTCCAAAAATTTGGCAACCCCTTGCAATAACACCCGGTATTGGCAGTGAAACTACTCGAGTTTTGAGTCATACTAAGTGATGGTTAAAATGTAGGTTTTATGTCTTAGTAAAGATGGCGCTGTTGCACCCACAAATTTGTAATGCCGCTTTCATAGCTAAAGGTACCTTGTGGGTCGCGTTACGCCGGCAGACTTACAGGCCCCGTGGGGCGCGCGGTGCACCTGACCTCGCCTGAGTTATATGCAAATACCCAATAATACGAGTACGGGTATATACCGGTAGTGTTTTTGAGGGTGTTTTAACATAAGGGGCTTAGAATTTATTTTTATTTTCCGGATATTTAACCCCTGGACCGCTTACGCTTTAGATGCAAGACAGATTTGAAATTTTTTCGTACATTATTAAATTGACATGGGCAAATTTTTAAATATTTAAGTTTTAGTATATGCCTATTTTTTAAATATTAGTACTAAATATCACTAACAATATTGAACAACTAGTATATTAATCAACTTATCTCTTTTCTAAAGAAAGGCTAAAAAATTCTGCAAAAATAAATCCCCCAATCACGTACATTACCCTGGCCCCAAAGTAAGTAGTTAACGCACTTGTGTACAATAAAAGTCTATTTATAAAAAGAGATCAATCTTTGATATCGTAAAAGTAAAATAAATCAAATTACTGTACTGTACTGTGCCTGTACTGGTATTGAGATAGTAAGCCTCCGTCTGGCCCCGGTAGGCGGATGAGTGAACTCTGATTGATTAACCATTCGCATTATCTACTCTAAATCGGAACTGTACCACCCACATACCTACCCCTACCTTCTACAACATAATAGTTCGTACCTATTCTCAGTGACAATAGGGTACAAATAACTATTAGTTATTTTTTATGGTTTTGTCCTTGACCATGACGAAGCCAATGGTAGCATACATTTAACAAACGATCTTAACTCACTTATTACAAGAAAAAAAATTCTAATATGGTTGCGCGAGCCGATGAGATACGATGTGGCAAAGTTGGCAAAAATAAAAATAAAATCTTTAAGATAACTAATTTTCAAAGGGTATAATGACTGTAATATTAGTAATAACACGAAACACCAACGCGGGTAGTTTAATTATGAAAAGCGCTTTGTTTGAATCCATAGAATCTATATGGGTATATCCCGCGACACTGGCATGAACTTGTGAAAAATATTCAAATAGTTGACGTAAGCATTCCCATGATCAGTAACTTTATACATCACTTAACAAAATACATGTGCACATTTCTCCATAACTGTACTCTGTTGCTGTCCGCGATCGTGTTACCTGTACTTACATAAATTTTTCACAAATATAAATAAAGTTTTTTTTTAATAATCTAACTTGTTAATGATAAGGAAGAGCGAGGCTATCCCAACACAAGTATTGTTTCGAATACTTTCTGGCAACTTATTTGTAAAAGATTTACGGAAATAAATACATTTTATTTAAAAAAAAACCTGCACCTCTTTGTAACATAGATTCGATACGATCATAGGGTTTAGCTTTGATTCGCTTCCAAAAAAGACTTCACATTCATTTGATCAAATATTATAGTTGCATCAGGCGGATTGAATAAACTTTTTCACAAATATGCAAGCTTCAATCAATACCTGTGCTACAAACAAAATCCGGAAATGAAAACATTAAAGCACCCTGCGGTAGTATATTCATCAAATAACCTTAGAGGTAGGACATATTAGGCGTGACATGAATTAGAAAATATTTTCAGATGTATGACTTTGACTATCAACAATGTAATATACAAGTGGTGTACAAAAAGCTGTGTCAGTCATTAACCCCTCGCCAGGTACAATATGGTGCACTCTTGAGTAAACTAAACTACACAACTACTCTATAATGATAGTCCATCCATAGATTATAACTAGTTGAGTCAAAGCCACTTCGATAGGTACATCGATACTATGAACTATCGGTACTATCGATAGCTCAGTTTGGTACAATAGTATCGTGGTACTGTAATATTACCTGTTGAAAATATATCTATAAATATCTATATAAGCTCAATATCGAAGTCACTGTCGATAGTATCAGCTATGACTATTGTAATAACAATTCGTAGTACATCAATACTATGCATACACACTCATCATCGAAATCGAAAATCGATTTTTGAGGTCAAATATCGATAGTTCGACACAGCTAGAATTACTCGTACATTGACTTTATGTTCGTTCGTACCGCATGCTTACCATACTTGGGTTTCAGTGTAAACTCTAAATGGGGCGATTATTCGTAGCACACTTAGCCAAACTTAGCACTAATTTCTAACATAAATAACGTTGTGGCACTAAATATTTGTGTAGTACAATATTTGGTAATTACACTTAATGTGCTAAAACAATTATGAAGATTTAGGAGTAATGCCTATATTCCAATAGATGCCTACTCTAAGACAAAATAATTTTAATGTGGGACTTATTTAGTATTTATTAGTTTAAGTGTACACAATGTTATAATGTTATATATTTTTATTACTATTGAAAAAGTAATAGCACAATAACAGAAAAAATTAAAGTCAATCATGATTCCTACATTACAAAAAATAATTTTAATCTGTAATCTAAATCAGAACTCACAAATCATACGTTTGAGTGGTTAAATCGGGTCGCTTCCATCGCATTCGCTCATAAACTCATATATCACCATGGACGTAAATGATGATGTGCTGAATTATTCCATAACTGACATCTGTGATACCTCACCTCGGGCAGAATGCATGTTTAAATTGACTGTGCCAGTCTGGTACAGTCGAGAGGGAAAGTTATTTGTGATAGTTAAACAAGGATTAGGAATTAATGAAAGTTTTAAGTTAAGAGGATCGTGTGCAGGCGTAGCGCATCGCGAGTTTTCATACATTTCGAACGCCATCGGTCGAAATATGCTTGCGGGGGAAAACGTTTTCCTACACGTAAACCTTTATAGAATGAGTCTAATTTGGTCTCATTTGTTTTCATACATCCTGAACTACGCTTGTACGTCTTTTGTATAAAGGCTTGATTAGTTAAAAATGGACGAAATTCCGAAGAGATTTTTCCGAAGAGAGTCGGACTCGCGCACTGAGGGTTCCGTGCCAGCTCCACTTAGCCAAAATATCACAATATTTTGTTGACCGCAAATATAACTTTGTTTTTCATAGTATTTGTATGAAGAACAAATTTATGTTTGCGGTTATTGCTATATCTTAAAAACTACTAGTTCGATTTAGCTCAAACCAATTTTCGTTTAAAGTATTTGTTAAGATCTACATTATGTATTTTATTCAACATTTACACTTGCTTAGTTTAAAAGTTAGATGGGGGGACGCCCATTTTACGACTTTGGAAGCGCCTATCGCTCAAACATGCCACTTTAAGAGAAAACGCTTTTAGAAACCTCTATGTCATTTTAAAAGACCTATCCATAGACACCCCACATGCATAGGTTTGACCAAAAAATTTTTTTTGGATTTAGTTTCATGTATGGGAGCCCCCCTAAAATATTATTATTTTTTATTTTTTCTATGAGAATCGTAAAGCGATTAACAGAATACATTTACCTACCAAGTTTCAACTGTGTAATGCTAATAGTTTTAGAATAAAGTGGCTGTGACATACGGATGGACAGACAGACAGACAGACAGACTTGACGAAACTATAAGGGTTCCGTTTTTTGCCATTCTGCTACGGAACCCTAAAAATTTTTGATGGTTTTCATTATATGATAAAATATTATTTTTCTATCACCTCAGATGTAGGTTTAATAGGTAAAATAATATTTTATCATCCGTTTGTACGGTAGTTTTACTTGCTGATATATTATTATTTTTGAGGGTAGAAAACTGCCCGGACGAGGGTTATCTAATAAAATAGTAATTCAGTTAAAATGAGATGCCCGTTCGGATCGGTTCGTGTGCTTTGTATTTTCATTATTGTTCCTGGAGTTTTTTGGATTTTAATAAAAAGAAAACAGTGTTTAATAGTGTTCAGTGAGCCAAGTATCGTGCGTGGTATGGGGTGAATCAAGCAAAAAGCTTTTCCGGCAAAACTCCTGAGGAACCATTTATTCAAGGTACGACACAGTGGTTCAGTACTCACTATCTTTTCTCATCTATTAAAAGGAAAGCTCGGTTTATTATTTTCAATTAATCAATAGTTTTGAAACAATTAAAACATAAATAATCGTTACAATATTAGGTTAGGTAATGAAAACCTCGACTTTGAATTTGTTAATTTTCTTTTGTTTTTTACTGTGCAACCTCAAAAGATAACACAGGTGCCCGCAGTGAACTGTACCTACGATGTGCCTGCTAAATAATTATAGCCTTCCACTGTTACATATGAGTTTGAGTCGGTTTCTTAGAGGGTTGGCCCCGAGGGCTCACCGAGAAAACTTTTGGGTCCTTATTTATTGTTATTGCCTCATTACGGTACCTACCGAGCGATATCCAACAAATTGCAAATAAATAAACCACCTCCATAGACACCTCTGGAATAAATAAGCTTAATTATTTTATTTGCTCCGTACGAGTTCTCGGAAAAACAGTTGGGAAAAATAGTTTTGCTATTTCAAGCTTTACTCGCTAATCAGGTGCAGCTTTGTTAAATAAAATGTTTAATGGCATTACGTAGAAAGCGTTAAGGTACCTAATTTTTCAACTAGTTAAAAAAGGAGGTAGTCAATTCGGACTGTTTGTTTGTGATATTGTTGAAAGTTGGAATATTAATTTATTAAAAGACTTTATTGCACAAATTTAGTGTACAAAGGTGGACATAATGCTAAAAGCATTCTCTGCCAGTCAGACCTTTAGGTCATGCAGAAAGATGAATATTCGAGTATGATGATCTAGTTTAGCTTCTAAATACGTATGCCAGTGTATATGTACTTAAAAAAAATATCGCTTTCAAAAACTCACGACTCACTTTTTAGTGAGTTTTTTTAGTGCCAATATATTTTAATAAAAAGCACTAGCTTCTGAACAACTACAGAAAAATTTGGAAACATGCAAACTTTATTGTTCAAATATAAATGACTGATATCAATATCGTTCTATCAATGATTTATTTAAGTGATAATGTTATGTTCACCTGATCGCAATATAATAAACGGCGTTGTTCATGTTATTTATGAAACAAAATTAAATGTTATTGTTTGGCATTATTTGTAATTGTAACCAAAACGTACGATAACAAGCATACGAGCCAAATGATAGGTGATTAAACGAACATCGATGGTGAATTGTTAATTGAAACTACTTTTGATGCCGTAAAGCCTGCGTTTGATAAACATGCCTGATTGTAATTAGGGTGGCTAGGGCTACACGATAAATCGAATATCCCGATTTTAATTAAAAACATATAAAAATATGATAAAAACAGATTGCGTCGCTCTACTATCGCCTATGGCATATGTGAACACGGAACAGCTTTGACAATAAAATGTGTAAACTTAGGTATAGTGCTTTCAAAGAAAACAATGATTTACTTGTTTCTAAAGTTTACGCGAATACTACACATTTAATAAAACAAAATTTACGGATATTTTCTCGATAATAATATATTGGGTCTTCGATAGAACCGGAACCTTCAGCATGGGATCCGGTTCTATCGAAGACCCAAGCCACACCACTCACTGCAAAGATCTCAAGACACGGTTAGCTCTTTCTGTGTGGATAGGAACGTAAATTAATATTTAATGAGTGATGGTAGTTAGTCAAATAACATCTTAGTCTACCTCGTGACCACCAACGCTGTAAAGTGTTCAAAACATCGGGATGAAGAATCTAATAAATTATCGCGAAAATATTCGTAGTTTTCTTATAAAAATTAAGATTGATGAACAAAGCATAATCCGCCAACGTATACCGTGCATTAAGAAAGGGCAAATAGTGCGTGAACTTAAAGGTGAGCGCAGGTATTTTGGACTTATTGAGCGCAAATTTTGAAGACCGCAGCCCTTTGAATAGTCAATGTCGCGTACCCTTATCTCGCCACAGAAAGGCGACACCACATTACCGGAATTATAGTACTACCCGCCGCGACGAGGCGGCGATTTAAAAGTTACCCTCCCCGCCCGCCTTACGGCCGCAATTCGTTCACATATGCCATGAAGTACGGGGCATTTTCAAAGTGCAATTTATATTGTATTGGAAGTTAGAGCGCGCGTTTACCCGGCTTGCACAATATTTTGTGCCAGGCCAATGTGCCGCGCGGCTGAGCCTTATTTTGTGTCCTTTGCGAAAACCAGCTTTACATTTTCTTGTCTATACAGAAAATTTAATAAGCATAAGTGGAATTCCCCCACTTAACCGTTGTTTTAGGCGATTAGAAAAGTTTTTCTGTCTCGAATACTTTCTTCTGTTGAAAGGTGCTCAAACGCGTTGAGTATACTCGTCTCTTCTTTTAGAACAAACTTTTTTATATTAGTACTTACGAGTTTATTTGTTCAGAATTTCAGTTGTCGTGATATTCACTTTGCATCAAGGGGACTGCCAATGTATTTCCACTAAAAGGAAAAGTCTCGTTGAGTTTTGCAGAATACTTTCTATCTATAGATAACTAAATCCTTAGCTAATATAATGAGACAAAAAAATGACTAGGCCGATGATTTAATCAACTAGAGAAAAATCCTTAACTACTTGGCGTATTGAAAATTAGCCTTTGAAGGTGAATGACCAAGATCCAGCCAATGACAAACATTAAGGAACATTTCGGAGTGTTTTTGTTAAACCAAAAGATACAATTTGCAAACCCTGTCAATACTATTTCTTCATATAATACACATGGACACTTGAATGCGTCAATTAAACGGAGTCGCGTATCAAAGACAGACTGTATCTGGGGTCCTACTCCAGTGGTATTTATTTGTGACCGTCTAAATTGTACATCTTTCTTAATCTGCATTGACCAGTTTGTTAAGTACCTATTCATAGGGTCCTACTCCAGAGTGGTATTTTTGTGACGGCCAAAATTGTGCATCTTTCTCCAAAACTATTTTCTAATTGTCATTTTGATCTGATTAGTTGATTAGAGTAAGCAGGATGCCATTAGTGGAAAACACTGACACCGACTTTTAGAGTAGGGTGTCCACTCTCATGCCACTGTATCGTTCGTTGCACGTTAGGTTTAGTGCGCTCCTGGGACGTCCTATATCATTGCTGTCCACCCTCTATGTAAGCCGTAATAATTATTCGCCGTACGTGCCCATACTGGTTATTTACCTGGATAAGGTATTAGCAACGAATGGCAGGCTCTATATGGTGGTCTTGTGTGTGCAGTGAAAAACGGGTGCAGTGCGTAAGCTATCATGTCATTGTGTGTTGTTCGACGCACAGAGTTATCAGCTACTTCAGAACACAATGAATTTATACGAGTAATGATTGTTTTTTGTCAATATGCAAACTTAATATAAAAAATTGCACTTGTAAAAAGCAACTGAGTCAGAGAGATCTGTGACAAGAAATCTGAATCTTACACTATAGGCATGCTTCTGGATAGCTTCGAATCCTGCAATGCTATTTTTAATTATAAAACGAATTAAGTGCATGACTGCTACTAGAAAGAAAGCTTTATATTAAAGCATTTCGAGGGATTAAGATTTCACTTAAGCACTATTAAAATTTGCTTTTTCAGTAAGATGGTGCATGGGTACATAAATATAAGTAAAATGCATTTGATCATTAGTCTTAAGATACTCTATCCGAATAAATACGAAAACTCCCATTCAAAGAACACCCAGCCCAAGCTATTAGCTTTCAAGTAGCGATAAAATCTGAAAGTACAAACTTTCTCGTATCAATAAAAACTCGCTCTTTACTGCCAGTTTATGTCTTCACTAGTCATTGTTAACCATTATCCGGGCTGAGCGAACAATAAAACTTTGGAGCAAAACTAATAGCGGCAAAGATCGATGATGCTATCGCAGCGAGAGGGTTGACTGTCGGGTAATTCGCCAACTCGTCCCACAGCCTACGGCCAAGTTGGGACGAGTTGAAAAATCGAAACTTCAATGATTTTTCACTTTGTCTCATTTATGTCTAACCTAACCTCAATATTAACATGATATACTATATCTGACTCTGATGAAATATCAATGGGTATTTTCCACATGCAAGGTAAATAAACAGTCATAGAGCGTTCGGTCCACCGCTTGTGCAAAATTTAGTTAAAACTGGTATACACAAAAAATAACGTGTTAGTACCACTAACTCAAGAACAGGTGCACTGGTTTTTTATTTTGTTAGATTTGTCTTGGCCCTAAAAGGATAATAGCCATAAAACGGGGAGTGAAACTAATTTAAATGGGACCAGAAAGAAAGAAACGAATTTCTGACTAAAACAACTTTTGTTCAAATTCAATTCAAATTCAAATTCTTTATTTAAATTTAGGTCATGAAATGATAATAGCCATAAAACGGGGGGTGAAACTAATTTCAATGGGACCAGAAAGAAAGAAACGAATTTCTGACTAAAACAACTTTTGTTCAAATTCAATTTAAATTCAAATTCTTTATTTCAATTTGTGATGAACGTCAAATTAATATACAGTAAAAAAATCCTTATATTTTGGGCCTTACCAGCGCTTCGAGACAGAACACAGACAATTAGGCATGTTTTTCCACAACTCGTCCCAAACTGGCTGTGTGGGACGAGTTGGTGTATAGCCCTCGGATCGGATCAGGCGTTCCGTATTTATTTACATGTAATTAGGTCGTGTCAGTGATCGACGGCGGACGTCCGCGCGTAGGTAAACTATCCATTACGACGCTGTCAGCCTGCAGTTTAGGGTTAGGGCTCACGGCCGTGTCACTGATTACTGAAATCTGACGTTCACGGATCTTAGCTAGGAGGGTAACAAATATCAAGAATCTTTAGCATTTTTATAACTACAAGAATTTTCCATCAACGCTGTTATGCAATTCGAGAATAGGTACTCGAATTGCATAACAGCGTTGATGGAAATCTACCTAATTTGTTCCACGCTGATGGAGTGGTGGTAGGCCACTGCCTTTTCGCTATGACACTTCTTCTTTTCCTTTTCACTTTCTATATTTACTTAAATTATAAAAAAATATTAATCACAATTTTTCGAGAATTTATAGTACCTTGTTTCTTACTGTATTGATCTCAAATTATTACCGCAAAAGCAATGCAGTAAAACGACTATATTTTTCTTAATTTATTTTACTTTATTTGTTACGTCTAGGTATTCCAAGTGAACATCAAACTAGCACGGCTATGCTAAAAATAACAACCTTTTGTTTCGTTCCGAGCAGTGTATGAAATACCGCATAATAGCCGTTGAATTTTACGCGAATATTCGAAATGGGAAACTTAGCCAGGGCTACAAAAATATTACATCATAGCAAACGTTTGCAATACGAACCAATTTTATTTATCACATGACACACGCCGTGATTTAAACCTGGAAAGATATTGTTTTACCACTTTCGGAACGTAGGAAAATAATTTTAGGTCCCATTTTAGATATTTTACTTTCAGTGTACGTGAGAAACTTGAGTGTATGGTGTTTTTAGTAAGTAGGTATTTCTTGCCTTCATTTTATAGTAACTTTGATAAAGGCACAGTAGGATGTCCACGTACAAGATAAACAAACGACGTTGTCTAAATCGTAGAAACACAAATGCAGGCCGCATGCAACCGGTCAATGTGGGAAATTCTGGGGGAGTTTTATGTTTAGCAGTAGACGTCCTTTGGCTGATTTACTTCATCGATATAAATCTTACTTTATTATGTATGTATTATGTATGTATGTATTATATATGTGTATTGCTTTTCTTCATTTTATAACTTTGATTAAAGGCGCAGCGTAGGACGTCCACCGACAAGGAAGATAGACGAACGAGCTTGTAAATATCGCAGAATCATAGATGCAGACCGCACGCAACCGGTCGCTGTGGAAAATCCTGGGGGTGGCCTATGTTTAGGAGTGGACGTCCTACGGCCGATTTCTACTTTCTACATTTCTAAATTTTATTACTTAATCATTGTCAAAACGGTACCTAAAAATAGTCGACAATAAAACAGAGGTGTGTTCGTGTAGCCCCGCCCTGCGCCGGTCTATGCATATAGCGGGGCAATATGGACGGCAAACGTCGGAATTTAGAACAGTTCGCCGTCCTGCACTGTCAATATTGACCCTTAATGACTTTTTAATACAAACACATTTAGTTGCGACCAGGTGAATGGAATAATGGATCAGATTCGCTGTCAGCCGATGACTGAAATTAGCGCGGTATTCAGTGCATTTGCTCAAATGTGTTTGATAAAGATATTCATAACAAATTATTAGTAGTACAGTATATTTTAGTTATTCTGTATTTGAAAGAACTTTATTGACATTTTATCAAGCAGCAGTGCATAGAAGGGTCCTCTAGTGTTCGTCATATTAGTCTACTTATGTTTTCATTTCTTGTTCCCAATTATATTCTTCACAAGGTTTTCGTAAAACGGATTTCTTCAAGCGCACAAAGAAATCCTTCAACAGTATGATATTACACACATCACGCATGAGCCTTGGATTTCCTTTGCCGCTATTTTCTACTAGACTCCCAGCAGAAAAGAACACGGCACGTAAATAATACATATTCCGTATGCGAATACAAAGCGACCTCAGAGTAGTAATCCATTCAATGTATCACTATGCAACTCTTATCTTACCGCGTATAGCCACGCCAATCCGTTACCGATATTTAGGCAAAATACAAATTTTCAAGCCCGGTACTCGAAGTCGGACTTTATTTCTAGACTACAAAGTCGAAAATCGTGACTCAGTCGAGCAACTTTACAGCGTTTTTACACCGGATAATCCGCATGATATTGGAAGGTCCGATGCATTCACGGGGATGCACAAAATTTTCTATAAGGATAAAAGCAAACAAGATACTGATCGAGCCGAATGTTACGAGCTTGGCCATGCCTGTATTATCGACTGATTTGCCTCTGAACAAATGGGAAAATTTTCTTTCCCTGTAGAACATAGGCTTTGACGTAAACAACATTTTGTAACTTTTTTAAGTCGAATATTATACACGACTATTTTGACTCGCACTTGAGACGACTACATACGTTAACTGGTATGGTATGAGAAACAAAAATCTTTTTTTATTTTTACCGACTTCGTTTAAAAATTAACATCAGCCAGTTGCTTCTCCGATCTTTCTAACAGTGCAACACCGCGTTGTTAAAAAAATACTTTTATACCACGGCAGAAACTTCAACAATCGCGATTTTGTTCCCGCTACACAAGCGAATGGAAGTTGGAGCAATAAAACACTTTATTTGCCCGTGTTAGCCGGTGACCGATGAAGCCCGTTTAAACCAGTGGGCTTTCATCGCAATTATTTAGCAGCGTTTTATAAATGTTTCATTTTACGAGTTAGCAGTTTAGGCCCGTTTCCCTGAATTGAGCCGAAGACCATTGTGACGGGGAATTGGGACCATTTTTCGTTAGTAGGTATCTGTATTTTTTTATTTTTGTTTGGGTTTGAAGGGTAAGGGCAGTTTAATAACAGGTTAAGAGGCATTCAATCTTTGTCCTTAGGGTACCTCCAAATTACGCTCTTGTTAAATATAATCAGGTCAATTATGGACCCATTTTTGGACGAAATTCTATTGTTTTTGCGACATATAATTTCGAAAATACGTACTTGTAATTGACTTATTCGAACAATATAAGCTAATAATGAGATGTTTGTACCTCACTGGGCACAAGTGCCATAACGATGCAAAGATCCCAGGATAATTATCCTACTTTTTTTGCGCTGCAGGGAAGCCAATATCTACTTACTTAGCATTCTTCTGTCTTGATGTAAGCATTCTCGACCCAAATGCATGACTCTGGGTAAAATAAATCATTATTCTGTTATTGTTTCTTTACTACTAACGGAAACAGAACGACGTGTTACCATTTTTAGCCAACACCATACGTGAGCTCTGCATAACGCAAGTGAGCCTAAAAAAAGCTAAATCAAAAAGGGAAATTAATCGTACAAAAATCAAATAAAGCTTAGAACACATTGACATTTATTCCGACTCGCGCTTGGCCGACCGCACAAGAGTGGCAGACGGCGCAACGTAAGCACTAAAATGTTTCCGTTTTTGGCGCGCACTCAACTTAGTTAATGTTTAGTCCAATCAATGAAGCTTTTGTCACCCGAATAATTCTCCCGTCGTTGAAACTTGGCACATAGTGAAAATAAGTAATACAGATTATAGATATACAATAATCCAATGATTTTTTTTACGAGAAGTTAGGTATTTATACCTAAACATGGAAATCGTTTATAACTCTCTGTGAAAAAAATCTCAGTCTGAAATTGTTCGTGTATACGTATGTATGTATAAGTTAGAATAGGTAAGAATAAGAATCCAATATTTTTTCGATTTCCGAGATACTCAAAATTAAACTTTTAGCATTTTGCTCTATAACTTCTACCGAAAAAATTCTCTGCTCATTTTTGTTTTTTAATATGGTTTTATTTACGTATATAAGTAGCTTTAATAAGTTATCCAAAACATTTTTCGTTACAATATTACAATTCTTATTATTACTTAATTATGGCTCGTGAATAATTGCTCAGGCAAATTAAATGCGTTTCTGAGTTAGGGGTCGCTCTATTGCAGTAGATTTTTCAATAATCCAATAAAAATTCCACTAAATACCAAGTTTTTAAAATATCAATAACGGGTAATATTGAATACTACCGCCACTTAGAACCGACCGGGCGCGCGGCAGTGCAGTGGTGCGTGTGCTCATATCTAAAACGTACTGCAGTCAGTCTATCTGTATAAAAAAATGATGATAGTGTTTGTAGGTAATGGCTGTCAACCGCGATAGCCCAGCAGCTAACTTAGGTGGTCTTGGAACTTGGGCACACGGGTTCTAATCCCAGTGCATCACATCGTATGTTATTAATTTGTATGTATGTTCTTATGAGTTCTTTTTACTTTTTTTTTTAACAAAATATTGTGTTTTTGCAGTGATTATTTGCCAGTAGAATTCAGTCCTTATATGTTAGGATGTAAGGCTTATTTTGGCGGACGACTGACAGCGGAGTCTGGAACGCGGCGTGTGTTTATTGCGATTTCTGTCGGGCGAAAGTAGTTCTTATTTTCATAAGCGGAAGGCTTGTAGTCGGCTGTGATGGATGATTGAGGATTCTAAAATGCCGTCTATTGTATTTCGGCGCCCGTGCACTCCATAGCTATCGTATAACTATAGTATTCTATTATTCAATTATTGTGACGGTATTTAGCGCGCGGTCCTTAAAAGTCATTCTGTACAAAGAAAGACATTTCAGTTTTCGTTCATCTCAGTTACCTACTTTACCAATCAGAGGACAACGACTCAACGCAATATAATAATTACGTGAGGAGTTTAACGAGAAATGAAATGAAAAGATGGACCAAGAAATAAGTAAACGACGGTGGAAAAGCAAAAGGCTTAAGCGACACTTTGACAGATATTGGTCTTAACGTAGTTGTATTCAGCAAGATTTTCTGCGTCGTTTGAGCTGGGTTTGGTGTAAATCAGGATTGTTGTAAAATATGTTCATAGAATTTATCGGAGCATATTGAATGAATGAATGACTTTCTTTATATCGGACAATGGCATCCATAATAATAAATAAACAATTAAAATTACAAATAATGAATATCAATTAAATATTATATTTGATAAAATAAAATTAAAGCACGATTTTTTTTCTAATAAAATCTAGGTAGAAAATACATTAACGATCTGATTAATGAAAAATATGACTGCCCCATTACCTATAGATTCAATGGAAATCAAAATACTGTTGGTTCCTTGAAAGTTGTATTTGCTACATGTAGTTTTGAACTTGCATAGGAGTTTACCTTTTGATACCTCAAAAATACACAAAAGACGAAACAGGAACGTTGTCAGAACACAAAATTTTAAAACCAAATCGGCTAAAAGGCAATATAAAGCTACATCAGCTCACGTGTACAATAATATAAATAAAAATATTGAAATTTATCCATTAAGCTCAAAAGACTGTAAAAAAGTGTTATCTACTTGGCTTCAGCTACTTAGTTATAACGATACGGAGATGCTGCTTCAGTAAAATTTAATACATGTTACATATCTGCTGTTTGTTAATACGTGCTTGCTGTTACTACTTTGGTATATAATTGTATGCAACTCTTCTTTTACTTGTATATTGATGAAATCACTCTCACAATTTATATGTACCTACAAATTAGTAATAAATGTATTGAAGGAGCGTGGTTACCTGCCACAAGTATATGTCTATACTTACTAGGTGACCCCAAACATGTTTAATAATATGTGTACAATACTTGTTTTCTAAAGAAATAAACAATTTTGATTTTTGAATTTTTGATTTTGATTTCCTCCCCCGCAATCTGCATAAGCAAGAAGCCTTTGTACTTTAGGCGTTGCAGAAACAGCATTCTAAAGGCTTGATTGAATGTCACTTTAAGTGCCTTCAGCGCCTTTTGCGTATAGCTGACCCAGAGGGAGCCCGAGTAGAACAACTGGCAGTGTTTGAGGTTAAGACCTCCGTATGTGTTTTTGACATTTAGAATAGATTTGAAATTCTATTAGAGACAAAAAAAATGACAGAAAAACATTCATAGTCAGATTGATTCCCATTTCCGATTAGTTATCTGTTTACATTGTTTCTTAATAAAGTGAATATTTAATCAGTACCTACCTATTTTTAATACCAAATTATTAAATCTGCAAGTAAGAACAGGCAGTATGCTTTAAGGAGAGTTAACTTAACTTCATTACTACATCGAGCAAACCGCCGGGCCAGCATATTACTCCGGAATGCCAAGGCGTATTTAAAAAAAAATAGAATAAGTGACACCAAAAGTCTACTAATTAATAATAAATATTGTTGGTTTTCTAATTTTGTTGTTGTATTTATAATTAAATTTATTTTATATTTGGTTCAAGTGATTAAACTAGACTGGTTGCACCCGCAATCATATTAAAACGAATAAATCATTGTTTATGTTTGTTTAGTTTACAGTTCTCATATTATTTACTTTGTTACTTAAACACCTCACAAAATATTAAAGTAAACAAATTAAACGTAACACAATGAACTGATTTTTGAAAATGTTAATATATTTTTCAGCTCAGGGTGATTCCATTTTCGCGGGTGCGCCATTTAGAGGCATGTTTTAATTTCGTGTAGTGAAATAAGAACTTATTCAATGAAATTAGTCTATGAAAGACTACATTTTATATGTTCTCTATATATTATTAGTAGACAAGAAATTTTAAATATAATTTCAATAGAAAAATTCAAACTGCTATCGCGGGTGCACCAAATATGACCGAACCTTTGCCCGATTATAGACAAAAAACGCAAAATTTGTTCATTGTGTTACGTTTAACACGTTCGATGCAATATAAGGCTTAAAAACCCGATGCATGTACTCCCACTCTGTACGGAAGCAAGAAACAGTAAACTTCTCCTGGTGCGGCGGCTGTGTAAGGAACATTTCTGTATGTTCAAAAGAGACAAGTATAGGTTTGAGTTTACTATCTTAAGAGCTACTAAAAAAAGCAAGAAAATGGTGCTAAGGCCTTTTGACCTGATACCGCACTAAATGATTTTTTTCTCGATTCCTTGCGGGTAACGGGCCGAAAGGCCCGTCATAGAATACAAGGTCATTACACCCCTTCCCACACTGTTATAGGTAATTGAATCGTTTACTTAATTTTATTATAGAGGGAGCAGACGTAAATACGATAATGCATTATTTGAGTGTTTGTTTACGTTTTTACATGGTTTTATCGAAGTTTAATTGTTTAAGATTTCTCGGCCAAGATGTATGATGTAGAAATATGTTAAAAGTGAATGTTCTGATACAGACAAATCAAAGTGGAGAAAGGTGTTTGTGTAAAATATTTTAAAAATCTTTTTTTCTGTGTAGTATGTAAGAACTGCCTCGGTGGCGCAGCGGTAAGAGGGTCGCATTTTTAAGCGACGGCTGCGCCAGAGGTCCCGGGTTCGATTCCCGGGTCGGGCCAAAAATATGTACCTGGGTTTTTCTGTTCAGAAATACTCAGGGAAGCCCGGAGATTGGAAGTTGGCGGTGTTTCACCCCTGTGCCTCGCAAAGCACATAAAGCCGTTGGTCCTGCGCCTGATCTCTCTCCGGTCGTGTCAGATTGCTGTCCCATCGGGCTATGAGAGTGAAAGGAATAGAGAGTGCACCTGTGTTTGCACACACACTTGTGCACTATAATATGTCCCTCGCAGTCGGTCAGTCGTTGTGACTGGCCACCGTAGTCGAAATCGGCTAGGGGGACTATTATTATTATGTAAGAAATTATAATTACTGCGTTGTATGCTTTTATTAAAAAAACTTATCTCTTAGTTTTTTAAATAAATTACACTAAAAATATTATTTCGATAACTTATACTTATTTCCCAACACTAATACTTACTGAAATAAACCAATAATTCGGTGCGGTTTCGGGTTATAAGAAATTATCGCGGGTGCAACCAGTCTAGTTTAATCACTTGAATCAAATATAAAATAAATGTAATTATAAATACAACAACAAAATTAGAAAACCAACAATATTTATTATTAATTAGTAGACTTTTGGTGTCGCTTATTCTATTTTTTTTAAATACGCCTTGGCATTCCGGAGTAATATGCTGGCCCGGCGGTTTGCTCGATGTAGTAATGAAGTTAAGTTAACTCTCCTTAAAGCATACTGCCTGTTCTTACTTGCAGATTTAATAATTTGGTATTAAAAATAGGTAGGTACTGATTAAATATTCACTTTATTAAGAAACAATGTAAACAGATAACTAATCGGAAATGGGAATCAATCTGACTATGAAAGTTTTTCTGTCATTTTTTCGTCTCTAATAGAATTTCATATCTATTCTAAATGTCAAAAACACATACGGAGGTCTTAACCTCAAACACTGCCAGTTGTTCTACTCGGGCTCCCTCTGGGTCAGCTATACGCAAAAGGCGCTAAAGGCACTTAAAGTGACATTCAATAAAGCCTTTAGAATGCTGTTTCTGCAACGCCTAAAGTACAAAGGCTTCTTGCTTATGCAGATTGCGGGGGAGGAACCAACAGTATTTTGATTTCCATTGAATCTATAGGTAATGGGGCAGTCATATTTTTCATTAATCAGATCGTTAATGTATTTTCTACCTAGATTTTATTAGAAAAAAAATCGTGCTTTAATTTTATTTTATCAAATATAATATTTAATTGATATTCATTATTTGTAATTTTAATTGTTTATTTATCATTATGGATGCCATTGTCCGATATAAAGAAAGTCATTCATTCATTCAATATGCTCCGATAAATTCTATGAACATATTTTACAACAATCCTGATTTACACCAAACCCAGCTCAAACGACGCAGAAAATCTTGCTGAATACAACTACGTTAAGACCAATATCTGTCAAAGTGTCGCTTAAGCCTTTTGCTTTTCCACCGTCGTTTACTTATTTCTTGGTCCATCTTTTCATTTCATTTCTCGTTAAACTCCTCACGTAATTATTATATTGCGTTGAGTCGTTGTCCTCTGATTGGTAAAGTAGGTAACTGAGATGAACGAAAACTGAAATGTCTTTCTTTGTACAGAATGACTTTTAAGGACCGCGCGCTAAATACCGTCACAATAATTGAATAATAGTATACTATAGTTATACGATAGCTATGGAGTGCACGGGCGCCGAAATACAATAGACGGCATTTTAGAATCCTCAATCATCCATCACAGCCGACTACAAGCCTTCCGCTTATGAAAATAAGAACTACTTTCGCCCGACAGAAATCGCAATAAACACACGCCGCGTTCCAGACTCCGCTGTCAGTCGTCCGCCAAAATAAGCCTTACGTCCTAACATATAAGGACTGAATTCTACTGGCAAATAATCACTGCAAAAACACAATATTTTGTTAAAAAAAAAAGTAAAAAGAACTCATAAGAACATACATACAAATTAATAACATACGATGTGATGCACTGGGATTAGAACCCGTGTGCCCAAGTTCCAAGACCACCTAAGTTAGCTGCTGGGCTATCGCGGTTGACAGCCATTACCTACAAACACTATCATCATTTTTTTATACAGATAGACTGACTGCAGTACGTTTTAGATATGAGCACACGCACCACTGCACTGCCGCGCGCCCGGTCGGTTCTAAGTGGCGGTAGTATTCAATATTACCCGTTATTGATATTTTAAAAACTTGGTATTTAGTGGAATTTTTATTGGATTATTGAAAAATCTACTGCAATAGAGCGACCCCTAACTAAGAAACGCATTTAATTTGCCTGAGCAATTATTCACGAGCCATAATTAAGTAATAATAAGAATTGTAATATTGTAACGAAAAATGTTTTGGATAACTTATTAAAGCTACTTATATACGTAAATAAAACCATATTAAAAAACAAAAATGAGCAGAGAATTTTTTCGGTAGAAGTTATAGAGCAAAATGCTAAAAGTTTAATTTTGAGTATCTCGGAAATCGAAAAAATATTGGATTCTTTTTCTTACCTATTCTAACTTATACATACATACGTATACACGAACAATTTAAGACTGAGAATTTTTTCACAGAGAGTTATAAACGATTTCCATGTTTAGGTATAAATACCTAACTTCTCGTAAAAAAAATCATTGGATTATTGTATATCTATAATCTGTATTACTTATTTTCACTATGTACCAAGTTTCAACGACGGGAGAATTATTCGGATGTCTCCATACAACGAATCTCCTCGTTGATTGGACTATTACCAAAACAACGCGGCTAACAACACACCTATTTGCGGCGAACTTTTGACCTGACTTGATGCGGCTAATAAGTTTTGATGCAATCTACTGGATACGGTTTATGTGTGTGTATGTCGCAAGACTCTATATCGACTTGATTTGATTTCTATAAATTATTTAAATGACAATTAGTTATGTCACTAAGGCCCACTTGCGCATGATTTAACTCAGGATTACGCTAACCCAGGATTAAATCGTCATTCTGTCTCTGTCACTTTATTTGTCGTTGACAGAGACAGAATGATGATTTAATCCCGGGTTAGCGTAATCCTGGGTTAAATCATCGTGTGCAAGTCCTACTAAAGTATCTAATAGAACATGTTTTAATTCAAAATAGAATGTTTCAGTCTAAATTAAACACTTTTTTTTATAATTATAATCAAACAAAAAAGTGGTGCTAATAATTGGCAACGAACCGAAACGAGATTACACGATGTAATCTATTATGTAAGCATTTTCTGCTTCATGAAAGAGAAACTAAACTAAATATACGAAGATTTAATTCGGGTAATATTTATGGTACACATTGCGAAGATATATTGTTATTGTCGCGAGTCGTCACAGCAACAGTAAAAGTTATCGAAACATTTACATGTATTTTGTTTTTTAAACGTTTTTCAACGAACAATCTAACAATGTTACGCTTACGTCCAGACGTAAAATTAACACAAACTAATAATCCATCCAAAGTAGATATGTAATGGCGATTATTGAAATGTTATTTTTGCTACGTTTCTACTAACCAGTCGTCTTAATTAGGTCCCTTAGTTTTGTCGTCGAGACGTCTCTTGAATTGAATGAATGACAAATTGTTTGGAATTTTACAAGATCTCAGTCAGTCAGTATTAACATTTTCTTGCGATAAAAGGATTACTTACATTACATCCATAACAAACTGCAGCACAACTAAACAAGAAAATGACAAGTCGCGCCACGTATGAAACGGAACGCGTCTGAATTCCAAGTGGAACATAAATCCGTACGACTGTACTTGCGTATTAACAAATTGCGTTCTTAAACTGCAATAAACTATGTAAATTCGAAATTTAAATTACAAACAGTGGCGACGCGTGGGCGGCGGTTAAAACTGGCTGTTTTCTGTTGCGGGTCGCGATACTGTGCGTCACCCGAGTGAGTTATGGGCCGGGCTTAATTGTCGCTGACGAGGCACCGCCCGTGTGTAACTAGCCTTCGCCCATCTGGATACACGCGACTTGCATGCTGCATTAGCGGAAAATATTTACCATTGAGTGGGATGGCAGAAGCCAAGCACGATCTTTTACAGTATTTGTAACGTAAGCGTAACGAGCTTACAACATGATAACGTTAGGTAGCCAGCTATCGTCACTCATGACATGATTCTAAACGTCAAAGAAAGGTACATGCTTGCAAAGACAGAATAACGATACGTTAGGCATTCGTGCTTGTTTTACGTGAAATAAATAGGGCTCTCATGATTCTTATACAAATTGTTTACGTTGACAATACGAATACTTTTACGCAAATTATAAATGCCTGCCCTACAGTTACAAAAAACATTTAACAAGCGATTTCAGTTTTATTTCACGGATTTTTTAATAAGTCAAAATCTTGTGGAAATGATCTGAAGATTGGTTTTTCGCTTGGATTGTTCTGTTTAAACTAGGTAGGAAATAAAAAAAATATTTTTTTGTTCTTTAGAATCTCTGATTCAGTTTTTTTTTCTGAATCTCAAAAACACGTTTCCTCAAAAAGATAGCAAATAAGTATAAATGGTGAATTTCCCAGCAGCAAATTTTACGCGGCATGAGTGAAATCGGCAGTGCAGAGTGATACAATGAGGCTTATTTATTTTTTTATTTATAGAAGGCGTTATCCTGTATACGAGACCATAAATATTTTTTGATTAGGACTACGTTAAATACGGAATAAAAAATGATAAAGCACCATATTTTTCATTTCGGTTGCGCGGTCAAATCCATTTTTCTGTTTAATTTCCCTTATATAGTAAAAACTTTTGGTTATTTAGTATTTTTGCTTATTTCATTTAAATCGTGAATAGTTATAGTACTATCACATTATAATTTTATAATTTAATCTATTTAATTAAATGACTTATAAGTAAAAATGCATGTGGTCAAATAAGACTTTTCATATCGGTGAATTTTAGTTTGTCGAGAATATTTTTGCGTGGGACAACTCTAGCTCCTTGCCCCCGCGCTAAAACGCTACATACCAGTGCCGCCTCAATGCTTAAAGTAAATAGACGTGCGCCACTTGCTCCGTGTTTCCGCCAAAAAAGTAAGTAGTTGGTTTCGGTGACATGGGACATTTTATTTTTCATTTCCGCAGGTTGGAATATATTGTCATCCAATTCTCCATAAAATGTATGAAATATTTATTGGTATCCTTCCCAAACTACGTTTATTAGTGTGGTATTAATAACGTTGCGACTTTAAAACTTTTATTGTTATGTTAAATTATGTCGTTGATTTTAATATCGGTGTTTTCATTTCGGTTGATTCGGTGGCCTAGATTGACCACCGAAATGAAACAAAATTCACCGAAATGATAAAAAATATCATTTCGGTGAATTTTATTAATTCCGGTGCGTAAATTGTTCATATCGGTGATTGTTTTTCTCATTTCGATGGCTTCATTTTATCATTCCGGTGAAATCTATACTATATTATACAGCTGAAGAGTTTGTTTGTTTGTTTTTTATTTGAACGCGGTAATCTCAGGAACTACTGGTTCAATTTGAAAGAATATTTTTGTTTTGCCTTGCTTTTTAGGATTCCGTACCTTGAAAGGTAAAAAACGGAACCCTTATAGGATCACTTCGTTGTTCGTCCGTTTGTCTGTCCCTACCCTTTTTCTCAGGAACACGTGGAGGTATCAAGCTAAAATTTAATCAAAAGCTCTGCGGTCCCTTAAAGCTGTAAAAAAATCAAACTTCTAAGCCAACGCAATCAAAAGATACAGCCGTTATTGCCGTAAATGTCAGCAAATTTCCGCAAATTTTCAACACTCGAAAAGGAATCAAAACCTACCTACAGGGTACTTAGAATCTTGAAATTTGGTACAAAGCAATGTCATTTACAGTACAGATACAGGAATAATTTCGAAAACTGTATTTTTTTGTTATATCATATAAAAACAAAACTTACTGCCCCTTTTTTCTTGAACACGTTAAGGTGTTAAATGAAAATTACAATGACATACATAATGAACTAAAATTAAGATACAAATTATTCATTCAGCAAAAAGCGTCGTCCTTCTATTACAAAATGTTACAGAAAAAAAAGACGCTTTAAATTTCCATATAACTACTGTTGATTCCCACTTTACGCTCTGACCGATCCAAAGGTTCCCATTATGCTAGCAGCATTGCCTCGTTGTCCCAACTCTTTGAAAAGCTCGCGTGCCTCATCTCCCCAGGGCCCAGCCGTCTCCACAGCGATTGGAACAAAATCATACTCAGACTTTAGCTCAGCATACTTAGTATGTTTTAACTTGGCAGCATTTTCCGCCGCTGACTGCTGAAGTAACAGGCATACTGTAACTTCAACAGGTTCAGTAAATGTGTCTAACGCATGTTGCGTCCCATAAGAGGCTACGCCCTCTTCGCCATGGGACCAACGTTAGGTCATCTGGTCTCTTACCATCCATGCGGGACAAGCCTGGTGGCTCTAGGACGCAAGGAATATTTACGGAAACCGTGGCCCGACGCACAAATTCATAAATAGAATGGTATAAATTGCACTTGTAAAAAGCAACTGTGAACCTGTGACAGACGAGGAATTGAACCCCGTGTCTTACGCAATCCGGGCAATTAAGTTTGTATGGTGACAAAACACTATAAAAACAAAAATAAACTATAATAGAATGGTGCTTCGGGAACCGCCCCGCACATCTTTGGCAACTCAGTCCATGGTAGCCGTTTTCATCTACCATCACACCACAAATACATCGATGAGGTTCACAAACTTTGCTGCCCAGTCTTAAAGCTACTGCAATTCTTAAGGAATTGTTGTCGAGAAGCGTACCCAACGGTGGAGACGGCAAAGCATGCAGCCAAGCACCAGATTCGGGTTTTGCAACTGCATGCCAACATCACGCTGGAACCTACGGGAACGGAGTAAAGGCAAAACGCACAGAAATGTCGAAGAGGACCGCTAGTAGTGTTGTTAAGCTAAAAAGTTTTTTTAAATATGATATGGGTTTACTTTTGTCTCTAGACTATACCAGACGAGGCACAGACAGGGACGACGATGAAGCGAGCTCACCCAGAAGAAGCCTGTTCACTCTTTTTCTGAAAATAACAGGGTTGTAGACCGATGGAAACACATATGCGGGTAGAGAGTTCCACTCTTTTGCTGTGCGCAATATGAAAGTTGACGAGAAGTGCTTAGTTCGAAAACTTTTTAAACGCGCTAATCTCAGGAATTACTGCTCCGATTTAAAAAAAAGGGTTAGATAGCTCATTTGTCGGAAAAGGTTATTGGCTATACTTGGTGTCCTTTAAATAGAGGTCCAGCCTAAAATAGGGCTAGACAATGAAAGTCATTAGAAAATATATAAAAAAATGTAAGTTATGTTCTTTTTAAGTTGTGTACATTAGAAAATCTACCAAATTGTCATCTAGTGATGGGTTTTGACTACTGTTAATACAAATATTTTTTTTACTTGTTTATTTTGCGATGCAAGTTTATATAGCCGAAGGCCTATTTTATTTGTAAATCAGGTTACATATAATAATAAATAGTAAATAAAAAAGTGAAAAATTGTAGTCACAGTAGTCTAGCTTATTACCCGTATTGTGTGCAGCGCACGGCGCTTAAATTTCGCGGGGAGAATTGCTGTTTTTCCGTTATAATAATATATGAGTCCTGAAAGAAGGTTAACTTCTACATACGGGATACTGTAAAACATCACGCTACGACCTACGGGAATGGAGTGAAATCAAAACGCACGAATGCATTCACGACGAACCACGTGTTTTAGTATATAGAAGTAATTTTGTTAAAAATTTTCGGTGGGTGGATAAGTGTTGTCATTTCGGTGGGCGAGTTATTTCATTTCGATGAATCGTTTTTTCATTTCGGTGGCATCAAAACTTTGAAGTAATGTATCTTTTTAGTTTATCAAGATATTTTGATGGCGTTACGTATTGATCTAAACAACATCAAGAAGTATCATAAACCATAGTTTGAATTCGAAAAATGTTAAAAATAAAAAAGTTCACCGAAGTGATAAAAAAATCGACTTTGTTGAAATTGACCCTAAAATAGTAGTCTTCCAATTGATTTACCAATTTAAAGTGATCCTTATTATCCTCAAGCTTGGCTTTACGACCGGCCAAATTAAAAGGAAAAGTTTATTTAACGAACTGAGCCCATTCCCTACTAATTGGTCGTAAGAAGATACAAAAAATCCAAATTGTTGAAATAATACCCGACGACGAATCGACAGACGTCATTAACATTGAATGGAGAAGATATTTTAGACTTCAAAGAATTCGAGATACATTTCGGTTGATCAAAACTATCGCAATATTTTGGCACGGGTAAGATTGTTATAAATAAGTACCGCAGATATGTTTGTTTAGTACCAATCTTGAGAGAGTTTTAATGTTTAACCGTTTTAAAAATCTTGTACCTATTACATATATGTTCTTTTCTTACATATGTAGAGGTGGGAACTTAATTTTGAGTCAGGTTAAAGATTTTACAACTATGGTCATTATTAGTGTCGCTCACAGGTCGCTCATTAGTATACTTCTTATACCATTATACTACTGATTTGTTGTATTTGAAAGTATTGAACGTAATTATGAGGTATTTCACACAATCCACATTGACAGCTGCTGCTGACGGTACGTTCTCAAGAACTTCCGTTTATTCGGAAAAAAAATCGCAAGAAAACGAACGCTCAGGGGGAAAAGACAAAATGGAAGGCGAGTTATAATGGGTTAATTAGCTGGCGATCCTCCGGTCGTCTTTAATTAAAATGAACAATTTTTCGTGACTAGACTGTGGCAATTAATTTCTTGGAACTACTCAGGTGAGAGCAAATAGAATGAGCGGTACTCAAAATATTTTAAACGTGGAAGTGAGCGGAAGTAGGTAACGTTTCATTTTCACGGTTGTGAAATGTTTTCTAGGTAATCGTTTAACCTGTTGACTTGAAAGAACACAATCTTAGGGTAGCCATGTTTCTTTTAATTAAAACAAATGAATACTTTCATATCGTAGTTTTTGTTTGTATCGTCTTTTTAGTTGCAAAGTTATTGGCTCTGTCCCAGAATTTTTTCGTTTCTCTTTTCAATTTCAGACCTTTTTAAAAGGTCATTTTTGAAAGCCATGTTATTGACTTAAATTCAAAAAATATTAGAATAAATACTTAAATTCATTAAAAAAACACGATCATAAACGATCCCCAACTCGTTTCCGAGCAATAGCAATTTGCGTGATCTACGAAGCAATAATAAAAAAATGTAATGAAAAAAATTAAAATTTTCCTAACAAAGTAGATGCAGAAGGTCTCATCAAAATAAGAAAATTCGGCGCAGCATCGTCAGTTAATTAAATCATTAAATTTTTTCATCGCCTCGAATTATTTCTTTCAGCGTGGAACGAGACGGAGCGCTTTTTAACATTTTTTTCTGTAAACATTTAATTTTTCCTCAAATTAATCAGCTTTCTTAAGGTTTCTCCGCGTAAAGTGCTTAGGCATTCTCGGAACGTATCTTTCAACATTTCTTAGTGGAGTGTATTGAAAACTTATAAACTTTACACAGAAAAGCGCTTTTAAGATCTTATGAAGCAATTAGAGACGAAGTTTTACGAGATGTATGTATATGAATACATCTGAAGACGACATTTGACGACCTCCGTGGTGTAGTGGCTAAGCATGCTGGGCTTCAAGGCGTCGCCGCTCCAAGGTCCCGGGCTCGATTCCCGGTGGGGTCAATGTAGAAATCAAAATGTTCTGTATTGCCCCGGGTCTGGGTGTTATGGTACCGCCGTAGTGTCTGATTTCCATAACACAAGTGCATTAGCTACATACTTTGGGATCAGAGCAATGTAGGTGATTGGTGTCAAATATTTATTATTATCATATTATTTATCAAAATCAAAATCAAAATTCTTTATTTGCCATTAAATAGGGTATATACAAAAGCATTTACTATTATTATTGGATATCTTAGTCATAAGAAGGTACTTTTAAAGTACCTAAATGTTACTCTTAGCCATTATCTTATGTAACTAAGCGAAACTGGTATATTATTAAAATGATATCATCTTAAAATTAGGATGGTATTCATTATGAAATGAATCAGTTAAAACAAAAAAATAATACGACAACTTTAGATACAAAAACCTAAGTAAGGGTACATACATCTTGTTTTAATGTAACTGTCGTTTTTTAAAAGAATAATCAAGTTCAGACAAACACATAAACGCGCAGACACACAGGCACACACAAAGCGGTACAATTAATAACAAAAGGGTGTTAAAAAGAAAAGGGTTTGACAAATTCGAAACTTGTTGCAGAAGACAAAGCGTGTAAGGCCGCGTGCACAAGCGCGCAAACAAGATAGCGTAAAGCTGCGATCATTTAAATGACGGAACAATTACGTCATTCATTCAGGGACTTTATTTTTTAATCACTCGCGTCTATCGACAGAGATTTTAACTAGTCATCTAAAACTCAGCAGTTTTTAGTTCACTCTACCCATAATTTATTTACAAGGTTGTCTGGAAGAGATAGTTATATAGATAACTCTTTATTGCACACAAAATTAGTGAATTTACAAATTTGTTTAAAGAGATCGCTTATAGCGATAAGACCGCCTAAATTGTACATTTCCTTTAAACAAATTTGTAAATTCACTAATGTTGTGTGCAATAAAGAGTTATCTATCTATCTATCTACCGCAATGTGCACCCAACTTGAACTTGTTTAAGAACTCAAAACGCACTTTTTGGGTCTACCAAACTACAAAACAGGACAATCATGACATTAGTCGCATGCGCCGACACAATATCTTGCGAGTGAATTCAAAAATAGGGCCCCGGGCGCAGTCAGTCGAGCCAAGTGCCGAGATTGGTTTCAATAAAAGCACAGCCCTCCCCATGTTTTTCTTTCATCACTCAACACTGAACGGTGTTATTCAGTAGCGCGATTATTGCTATTGCCGAATGACTGATGAACGTTTTCTGTTTCAGGTAATATTCGCCGCTGATTGACTGTTTATGAATTCAACGGTATGTTTCATTGATGATTTTCATCGTGATTTAATCAGTGTTTGCGAAATGTAATTTGTTTTTCATATTCGCATTTGTTACTTTTGATGTGGCCGTTACAGTTATTTTTTGATTTATTGTAATTTATTGTGTGTCATTTGTTAAATAGGAATGTAGCAAATGAATTCGATCTATTACTTTTTCTTTTTTGAAAATAGGCAGTTGTCTAATCAACAGATTCTAGCATTCGCATACATTTGTCACCGAGCCAGCGCGTTATTAATTAAACACATCGCGTTCCGGGCTTACCGACAATACATTAACTGGGCAATACGCGTCACTTTACAGCCCGCTAAAAATTCATTGGAGCCGTAAATTTTCGTGGAAGAAACGGCATAAACCCGTCCCCGGCACGTGCCACAGAAGAAATACTAGCATCCGACAAATGGATCATTAAAGTCGGGTTTAAATGTGCCTGTGGGTATGATTAATCATCGTCCGTGATTAATTAGTGCATTATGAAAAAAGCGATGAAAAGCGCATCGCCCCTGTCTGTACCCGCCCTTAGATTAAAAAACAAAACGCTCGGAGATAACATGAGTGACCCTTCTACTGAAAAACTGGAAAGTGAGTTGTATTGAAGGTATTTTGTCAACATTGCAAATTGGCTTATCTAAGTGAATAGCACAAGTGACTATTTCGGTTTCATACTTTGAAAATATATATATGGTAGTATTTATATAATAAACAGAGACTGGATGTTTTCCAGATTTATAAAACGGTTTTTTAACAATACGTAAGTTTTTATGATAATACTTACTGTCCTACTGTTATGTCATACAGAGCTGTAACCCTATGTGTCTTTGTGCCTTCCTGAATCCGTATTACACAACACTAAATGGTCCCTTTCCATCACTGACATATATTTTTTAGGGTTCCGTAGCCGAATGTCAAAAAACGGAACCCTTATAGTTTCGTCAAGTCTGTCTGTCTGTCTGTCTGTCTGTCTGTCTGTCTGTCTGTCTGTCCGTCCGTATGTCACAGCCACTTTATTCTGAAACTATAAGCATCACATAGCTGACACTTGGTAGGTAGGTGTATTTTGTTCACCGCTTTCCGATTCAGATACAAAAAGTTAGGAAAAATAATATTTAAGGGGGGGCTCCCATACATGAAACTAAAACCTAAAAATTTATTTTTACTCAAACCTATGCGTGTGGGGTGTCTATGGATAGGTCTTTTAAAATGATGTTGGGGTTTCTAAAACCATTTTTTCTAAAAGTGTAAGGTTTGAGATATAGACGCTTCCAAAGTGGTAAAATGGGCGTCCCCCCCCCATCTATCTTTTGAACTAAGAAAGTGAAAATTTTGAAAAAAATATATATTGTAGATCTTAACAAAAACTTGCAACGAAAATTGGTTTGAAGGAGATCGAACCAGTAGTTTTTGAGATATTGCACATTTTTATCAACCGCAAATATAACTTTGTCTTTCATACAAACACTATGAATAACAAAGTTATTTTTGCAGTCGCAATATATTGTGATGTTTTCGTTAAGTGAAAGTAAGTGGACCCTGAATTTAGTTGAGGGTGGCACGGAACCCTCATTGCGCGGGTCCGACACGCACTTAACCGGTTTTTTTTAAAACATCATCCATTCTCAAATTATTTTCGTTTATTTCCACAACTCTTTAGTACCGCATTCACTTTAGTACAAAGTCAAAGCCGATCCGCAAACGATAATCCGAACATTTCCATTCATACGTCAAATCGAGGTAGACTTCAAACAATAACTTGGTAAGGTAACAACTCTTACTCGAGTACGACAACATACTCTAAATGATTGCGTCGTTCGTTGCCCGTTTGACGAAGTACCGAGTGCGATTTATACCCAAATAAGCTGTTACTCATATTACAAGGGGAGATTTAAATGCTTTTTAGGGTTCCGTGACGCCTAATTAGATGTTACTCGTGTGGAGTGTACGGCATTAATTTGGGGCTTACAGGTTTTTTTTCTGGTGATTGGTAAACACATTAATATATTTGCACTTTCTAAAAGTATGAATTAGATCTAGATTCAATCCTCTTGTTTTTATGACACTGATCGCTGCTTAAACTTATTTAAAATATAAAAAGCATGTCATCTAACTATCTTGGATATTAAAAGGCAGTAAGCGTAAGAGAAATCACTACCGTTTGTCCATCGAATTCAGCTATTGACGATAACTATGAAGAACACTCTTGTGCAAAATATACACGCACTACTTCTTTACTTTGATTTAAGCTACCGATGATTAAAGTTTATAGATTAGCTGGTCGTACTGAGGCTATTACAAAAGTAAATAAATAAAGATCTTCAGCGAAAACAGGATAATTTTAATCGAACTTTACTTAGTAGTTTTAGATCATTTAATTTTGTATCTTAGCCCACCATGCATATTATCAACTTCATTTCCTATTTTTTATTCAAGTGCATTTAAAAACTTCTACGGAACCCACGGTCAGTTGACCAATTCTAGCCCCTCCGTCTTTTTTAAGATGAATATTCCACCCGCCTATGACTCATTGTCGGAATTTAATACGCTGAGTGCACACGATGGAAAGTTTAAATGCACTAAATTGATTAATAGTATCGAGTGACTAATAAAATAACGTTATAACGGTGCGCGTTAAATAAATCGCGTGTTATCCGATAAACTGTTATTGGCTGAGATACTCAGGAATTAATTCAATTAGAATTTACATGCGTATGTGAGATGTGACGGCTTTTAGTGGGGACAGTGTTTATATCTTTATATTTCTATGGTTTTTCGGTTTATATTTATGGTTTTTTAGAGGTTGCTCGTAGCGCAGTGGTGGCAGCGCTTGGGTAGTAATACCGAAGTTAAGCAACTTACGGCGCGGTCGGTGTTTGTATGGGTGACCATTCCGACCATATAAGTGACGTTTATCACGAGCATCTCCGTGCTTCGGAAGGCACGTTAAGCAGTTGGTCCCGGCTAATATCGATTGGTATTAGTCGTTAAGCCTAGTCAGAGGCCCTATGGGCGGCTTGATAAAAATCTGACAGCAAGGTTGGTCGCTTGCCTTGCAAAACACCCCTCCGCCAATCCGCACTGAGCCCGCGTGGTGGATAGATAGTGCCATCCACGAAGGCGCGCGCCGTTCATTTTTGATTGAGGATAGCTTGGGGTATGGGGTATGTGTCATATATAAAAATATGAAATAATAAATATTTAATAGATATATTCATTATAATATCATTAAATATGGGGAAAACCTTGCACAAATGTACTATAAACGATTAGGACGAAAGATGGCGCGCGCCTTCGTGGATGGCACGTACTATACCTCACATTTGAGGTAAGGCCTTTGCCCAGCAGTGGGATGCTTACAGGCTAACTTTACTTTACTTTACTTATTTCTATGGTTTATTTATATTTTACACGCAATTTATTTTTACGAAATACTAAGTAAATGAGTAATATTTACTTAAGCTATTATGAAGGTATCATTATATTAAATTAAAAATTAACCGCAACAAAATTACAAAATTTCACAACAAGTATACAGATAGTAGGTTGATAGTTAACAACTGCAATTTATAACAATTATAATTAAAATAATATAATTAATCATGATCCCTGTGCACTATCACAGAGGCTCCCTGACATTATACTTATTGTTATTTACCGCTAAGTTAATAAATAGACGAATTTGCGTCGCAAACTGCGTGATAAAGTGGGAAATATGACTTCAGTGAGTGATGCAATACTACCTATCGATATTCGGACATCGATAAAACACATTCGTCAACAAACTCTACATCCATTCCATACTCATATAAGTTTTAACGGTAAATGAAAAAGAAGATGGCATAAGGGCATGACAATTGCGGCTTTTATCCTAAATACTTAAATAAGGACTTGAAGTCCTTTTCACTAAAACACTTGACAGATTTTTACATAATATGGTGAAGATATCATAATTAGTTGTAATGCTTTTTGTAAAGATAGTGGTACATGTTTTTTATTTAAAAGGTGATTTTCATATTATGATGAAGCCCTTAATAACGTCGCCAGCTTTTCGGCTTAACGATACGGATACTCTAAGACTTGGGTTGGCCATTAATCCAAGACCGTTCTTCAACTCGCTGTGGATTAGTATGGTGAAGTGATCCCTCAACACGATCGTGATACAACATTGCTTAGTATCAATATTATGACAAAAAACTTTAAAAAAATATCACTGCTTAAATGAAAAACGTAAAAGCTAAATGGAACATGTAGTTTTTTTTCTATGAAACTAATAAAAATATATCGTAACAATATCATTAGGTAAGCATCCAGTAAATTAAGTGTAAAAGCAGTTTCAACCACGGCAACCATTAACTTGCAGTTTTCGACTCTCCATATCATTCCAACATCAGTAATACTAAAACTGAAATATAGTCAATACTAAACTAAGCACTGTTTTATCGAAAGACTTGGTCACAACACTACTTGTCGGGATTGGATGTTCTAGGTCGGCTCATAATTATAATAATTGCGAAAGTTTCCCACAACAGAGAGCGATGCCAGAATCCATTTGTTTGTGTTTGTGCAACTCGCATAATCAACTTTTAACTATGTAAGAGTGCAATTTCTTTGATACATAACTTACTTTGTTTACTTACTGTGTTTACCGAATTTATTGTTTCATTTTCCTAGGTGCTTTGTGCAGAATGGAGTTTCGGTATTTTGTTCGTGAATAAAAGGAAAGAAAAAACTAATTACACAAAAATATACCTAACTAAAGTAGGTACCTCTAAGTCCATTTATATTCACGCTGTTCTTCGATCATGGATAGATAACTCATACCCAACGATTTTTTACTATGCGCAAATAAATGCTTTGACAAATCGAGGAAATAAACAATTACGATGAAGTAGCCATGTCTCAAAATAATTATTTAATTAATTGCTGACGCTTATTTGAGCTAATCACAACTAATACAACACTCTAAAGTTGATTAATTACCTGCCTACTTTCAAAACAGCTGTAAAAACTTCTAGTATCATATATTTAAAACTCTATTACGGCACCAGCCCCGATTTCCATTTTAATATCCATAAAAGAGTTCCGTACTAAAAAATCTTGAAGAGTGAAAGTAGTTTTCGAAAATACCGGGAGTTCTTTTGCACAAACCTCTTAAAAGTTCCCAAGATTTATATTTAAATAAAATGCTTGCTAGACAAAGCTCGACCCGGACTATCGGGGCGGAGCTAGACCAATGGGATGTCTGACTAGAAATTGGACGGGAAAAATACTAGTTCGAAGTTTACGAGTGTTTCATAATCCGTGTGTCGAAACGAAACACGTGAAATTTGCCGCTCCCGCCGACGCAGCAACCTCGGGAATGAATGGCCAGGGCTGCCAAAACTTTTGTCCGTGCTTTGGTTCAGTCACTTTTGTGTTGGTTCTTTATTTTAACTCCTTGATATGCGATGAAATTGTAAGTTCTGGCCAGTACTCACAAAGAATCACTCTTCTTCAAAAGATCTTTTTAAAATAAAATACCATTGTCATGTGCCATCAGGAAGGTTCGTACAAAGGGCAGGATATAGTATTTTATGAAATTAACTTAACAAACATTCCAGATTTCATGATGAGAAATAACGAAATGGTATTAATAAATGTATATTGTTCTTACTCTTTGAAAACTATTATTGAATGCCTAATCTAAACAAACACATTCTGAACCTTCAGTCCGTCTTGTCAGTCTACACATAACAATACCAAAAGCCGCGCCAGTGCTTCATAATATTACCTTTATGCATTCCGTCAATCTGTCTTAAGCATAACGTCTCAACAACAATCAGTCTTGCCCTCGTGTGTATCACGCCTTATTTAATTAAACACAGTGTTAAGGTGCACAGTCACTTCATTAATATGCAAACACATTTTAGTAGATGCAACCAGTAATTAACTGTGTGCAAACGTTATGACTTTGGTTATTAAATAGATCTCAACAACGTTACTGGTATAATCCGACCAAAATTTATACGTTATTTACAGCAGAATGCAAACATTAAGCACGATATTGCGACGCAGAACAATAAATCTAAAATTGTAGCAAAAGCGAGCTATTTAAATCGCAAGGTTGGTATTAAACGCGAGCAGTGTAACTTCTATTTAATGGCCGGAAAATTCGAAACTATGCTTAAATATAGTTAAAGCGTGACAAACCGACAGCGTTTGTTCTTCCCGGCTAAACGGATTCGAAGATTCAATTTATAAAGTTTCGCAGCCACAAGTAATCTGTTTACTCAAATTGAACTAACTTCGCGCGATAGGACTTTCGATGTTAATAACGCGCCCTGTCGATGTTTCAGCCAATTAACATTTATTTCGGGTCAAGGCTACTTAATCAGACATAAATTTGATTATCACATTTCGTAACTAGTTACTTTTGCATCGCTTCCATACACAAAACTTTCAGATAATTGTGATCACTTTTTGATAATACAATTTTTCTAAGGTTTCGTTACTTGGTAGATAAATTAGATGCGGTTAATAGAATTCAAAATATTCTACAAGATTCTCGTCTTTCGTTTTTATTCGCACTCATATTCGCCTAAAATTTTTAATCAAATATAAGCTTATTTATTAGTGCCTGCGAAAATAAGCAACACTGTCAGCGGCGGTAAGTACAACGTTGATATGTTCTAAATCCATATTTTTTATTTTTTTTAAATGGCAACCCTGCAGGTCCGTTGTAAAATATTCCCAAGAATCGCGTGAAGGAACAAGTGCGGTGTAAAAAGTAACGGGGCACTCTCGTTTAGTGCGGGCCTCGCCCAGCGCAACTCGTAAACTGACGCCCAACGTGGGACATCCGACACGGAGGCGTTAAGATCTGAGGAATCACGAGTAAAGAAAGCTTCTGATAGTTACGGTGTATAGGAGAAGAAATTAGGAAGGAGTTTGAAATTTAAGCCTGATAAAAAATACCATTATACCCATATAGTTTTACTGTGCTTGTATAAGTAATAAAGGTGTAATATACTAAGGCCCACTTGCGCATGATAATTTTAACCCAGGATTACGCCAATCCTGGATTAAATCATAATTCTGACTTTTTCAGTATATTTAAGGTCGACAGAGACAGAATCATTTATTAAATCCACGGTTAGCGTAATCTTTGGTTAAATAATCACGCGCAAGTCCCATTAACTTGCGCACGATGATAATTAAGAAATAATAATAATTATAAAATATAATTAATAGTAGATTGTTATACAAGGGGAGAAAGCGACCCATTTTACTCGAGATGTTTCTGGCGCTCGAACGAAGTGAGAGCGCCAATAAATCGAGAGTGAAATGGGTGCTTTCACCCGAGTTAAACATACTATTTTTCATTTCGACTGTGAGGAAAACATTTAATTTACAAAAGTGGTTGTAAATGTCTTGGTGAGGTATTATGTAGTTCAGCGAGAAAGGAAAACTCAAGCTTTGAACAAAATATGACAGTTGACTTACAGTACTAACAACACCTAACACGATTAGAAAGAATAACGGCACGAATACATGAAAACAGAGGACAAAAAAGCAGAAAATATCAAATAATTAAAATCTTTGTAAAGAATATCGATCGATTTTTTTCCACAGATAATAACAGAATCCAAAAATAATTTCTTTTTTTTATAAAAGTTTTAACGGCTTTGGACGAATCCTTCCTGAAATGACACTGACAATATAAAATTTAAAAAAGAACATCTTGGCATTATGGCGGGCAGCCAAATATTTTAATTGTTAATTGAATTAAAATTAGAAATTGTATATTTTTTTATCAACGATTATACATAATACCTACACAATATGATTTTCAATTTATAGCTAAGCAAAAATGTTTGTTTTTTTAATAACATGATGTGACTCAATTATCTTTGGTCCAAGCTTTGACTGCAGGCCTTGACTCTATGCCATGTCAATTAAAACTAATTTACTTTCCACCCTAGGGATGGATAAGATATTTTCCACCCGGCTATCTACACAGGAAAGTTATATTTTCCGAACAGGAGAGATGAAAAAATATAAAAACACTCAGTGTATTTTTATAATTTTAATTATCTTTAAATTCTTCTGACTTCATTTGACCAGAACTGAAGTGCTACAATATATTAATTTTGTTAGCCAGTTGTGATTTGCCATTCTGCAAAAATTCTGCGAATCGATGTCATTCCATACTAACAGTAGCCATGTATGTTATCAATTCGCCGAAATCATAGTTCCAATTAACCTATCCAAAACAAACACAAGACCAATTACACTAAAAGTACATATCGTTTTCAAATCAAAGCGTTGATTACGCACATGTCAATAAAATTGCCGGGCCAATAGTTAAGCGACATTATACTCGTGTTTGGCTTACTAACTCAAGATCTCACTTCCCATTAAACTTTGTTTGATTGTTTAATAGGGATCGCTGTTTCACTTCTGAGATGAGACGTACAAATTAGGGGATACTGTCAAAATGTTGTTAAACAATCAGCTTCATTTGCTGATATTGAAGATGGAAATAATTTTAATGGCTACAGTTTTGATACGAGTACAAAAAATAAAATAAACCCTCGTAATGACCAGTGTAAAAGCCGTTAGTGAAGCAATACTTGCGCTGCGTTGCGTCAGTCCATCTGACTCATCCGTTGCACGCGCGTTCTGTCGTAGCAACGCAACGCACAGGGCCCCGATTCACGTATTTTCGGCATCTACTGGACTACAGTAGTCATTCAGTAGTGCTATTGTGACACATTATGTACTTAAAGTCAGAAGCATTGAAATGTGACACACCGCTGTCTGAATAGCGAGGTAGGTATGTCAAATTGTTCTCTCGTATTACAACTGATGCACAACTCATTGACGACTCAATTAGCGGAATTGAGGCCCTGTGAGGCATGCCGTTCAACATGTGGAACAACAGCGGCGTTACATCGTGCGTAACAGCGCAACGCCAATGTTGTTCGCTCTAAAACTAAAATAACACTAAAATCAAACATGACGTGCAATTGGACTGAAAAATTATATCGAAATTTGATGTTTATTCCAGACATAATAGTCGATACTTCGATAAATAATTAAGAGAAGAAATACAGCTAGGAATTTTACACATTCATAAACAAAACAAAAACAATAAAAACATCTACAAAACATAGAGCTGAACCCACTCATTTAGGGACAGTCTACACGCCCAACCCATATTTTTTCTCACTGAAACCACCACTTCACTAAAACCCCTCAAGGAATACAGATCATTTCTATATCGCCAAGAACTTAGCCTCTGAAGTAAGTATAGCCAACTCTCCAAACTCGAACACTCACAAGCAGTTACAGTTACACATAACTGCCGCCCAACAATAACCGCGTTGACACCATCCGCGAAATTAACCAGGAGATATAATGCGAGTGGGCACGCTCCCTTACTTACAAAATACATAATTAAGAAAGTTTTTATGAGCGCCGCTCGCCAAGTCCGCGCTTGTCACAGCCTGACACCGCCCCTATGTCCGGAGGATGGGATAATGTACAGCTAGAGCAGTAGCATCACTCTTTCATCATGAAATTGAACACATCATTACTGCTGGACCAAAACATAAGATGTTACGTTTCTTGCTTTTCCATTTTTTTAATTTTTATTTTGTATTTTGATATTTTTGTTTTTTATTTATATTTTTTTGTGTGTGTCAAATAAATAATCATTCTATTTTATACTATTCTATAGGTGTCGGTTTATCATAAATCAAATTCTGGTTGCAATATTGATATGTTATTATTTCAAGAAAAGTAGTACAAAGGTTTTACATTAATTTAAAAGGTTTTGATTATAAAAAAGTCGAAGTAATAGAAGAAAGAAAACATCACTGCAGTAATGAATGATGTGTTCAATTTCATGATGAAAGAGTGATGCTACTATGTGAGCCATGAAACTTTCATGAAATTTCTAGCATTCTTAGCTAAAATCCGCATAAAAGACACTAAAAAGACTATTAGGAACAGCTTATTAGTATATTCTGGATATCACCAAAAAATTGCCTTAAGTTGCTATTTTTCTCAACGGAAAATTTTTGGCTCTCTCCAAACAACTGTTTTAGCTATGTATACAAAATATCAAAACAATCAATTGTTTATATTAAATTTTTCATAAAGTAACAACAAGATTGCAATTAGAATTTGTACACCTGCTGCGCAAACATAATGAAATGAGCCTTCTGTCCCTGCCATAATTGTAGTTATTATAATAATTCCACTGAACAAATTATTTACAAATTGTGATTTCTGATGTCGTTTCATTCCCCCGCGGTTTATGTCTTGTTCATTAATTATGTGGAGTTTTTATTTGCATAGCTAAGATTCGCGGTGGCAAAGTTAACACCCGCCTTTTTATGGGGACGCTGATTTAATTATTCATGCGTTTTGTGAGCACCGAGCTTTATTTTCGAGAAATCTTATGACAGTTTCATTTGTAATTTGATGAGGTTTGGAGATGATGTTATTCCCAAACTTATTTGAGAAATATGTCAAATTTCTTGGATAACATCTGAATAAAGCTGATTTGATTTGTTTATCTTGGTATCATAAAGATAATATCAGGGTATGGATGTTATCAAAGTAATTAGAAATTGTACTATGAGTATGTTCGTAAAGAATCACTTGAATTATTTTAATCTCAACATATTTTATTTACAATTGCGTCGGCCTTAATTTAATAGGAATTGCTTATAGATATACCTCCTAAAGTGCCACAAAAGAATTAAGAGCAATTTAATTAACAATTCACCAACAACGAGCTCTTAGCAATGCACTGTAATTGCACTTACAGTCTGGAGTGCATCATCAAACGCCAAAATAACTCGACGCGACAATTAAGTCCGCTATTACACACCGAATAGATGACATTCCGGCTTGATTAAGTTCTGATTAGTTAATAGATATGTCTTTTGCAGCCACAACGTATCAGTTACGGATATAATAGGTATTAATGTAGCGATTCGCGAGTGTTTTCCTTATTACTTGTTTTGCTTCATGACAGTTTGTGCAACCTTTCTTAATTGATCGCAACAACAGAAATAAAACAGTCAATAAAGGGCGAAAAAATGAGCTGTTCTTAGATGCTTAAATATGTGTGCATAAGCTCTTCTACAAAGATAATTTAATAAATCAGTAGAAATATTCTTTCACAATATAAGGTCAACTTGTGAAAAGATATAACTTTCATGACAATGCATGGAAAAAATAACGAATTCTTATTCGAAACAAACAACGCGAGCATCGTAAGATATTCCTACAACAGTCGACAATGCATGTTCTGAACCGCAAGAAGTTCGCTCTTGTTATAAAAATCATAATTGTCGTTTTTGGCACGACATCCCGTCAACGGCGGCTCCCGTCCTAAATGGGTGTAATTACAAAGTTTTTATTACTAACTGTGAGCCAAAACTGCCATAGACGATCGTACCTACTTTGGCCAACGCTCGCAACCCGATCCTCTTCTGTTTTATATCTGCTCCATGATTACTTTTGGCATTAAGAAAAATTAGCTTGCCAGTTTTTAATTCGCTTTTTTCCGGCCAGTTCTTGTTGAACTCTGATCGTGTGTTCTCATAACCGGAGGTAACAGGATTTTTCATAGCCTGTTTCACAATATCCTAATAAGTGTAACGTTATCAGCCCAGACGTTTCATATTTTAAGTCTATTTGTCAAAGTTGAATCACGCCTTGCTATTTGCTGTCGATAATTATTATCGACTTCATTTATTTTTATAAATTGATGTTGTAGATTGATCGGATGTCAATATACCAGTGCGATAAAAAAAAATATTAATTTACGACTGAATAAGATGAATGCACGTGAATGTGTAAGATGAATCCACGTTATTATAATTTTATTAATTATTGAAAATTATCTAATCCTAACTTAACCTGTAATCGAATGGTTCTGAATCAGAGGGTAGGTCTGAAACTATAGTCTATGTTTTAAGAGTAGGACCTCTGTCGGTTCGGTGACATACCATCGATGTAATGCGGGTCCTCCGTTCTTCCTGCCGATCGAGCCTCGTTAAGGCACTAATCGGCTCATTGTGCACTGTGCACTTCAACCCTGTTCCTTCATTTGTATCCACTGGTCCGTTTTATCCACTAGTAGATCTCATCATCTGTAAAGTACCAAGATAATTAACTAGATTTTTTGAGATATTACATAAACCTTTGTCTTGGAGTTTCGGTGACTTTGTCATTACAAATTGTCTTATTATGGATGTAATATACAATGGTTAATAATGTAACACTTCAATCATCAAAACCATCATGGCACTGCAATCTGTGAAGATGCTGTGGCCAATGATGTGATGATGCTGTAGGTATGTTTCAAACAAGCGAAACATTTTCTGCTTTTTGTTTTCTGTTTCAACTTATGTCTTGGCAAATCTTGTTGTGTATGTGACCAGTCTTAAGATGAAAATACCCTTGGCTTTGAGCACAAATGTATTCATAATATACTCGTACATTACTATGCAGCTTGTGTAGTGATACTAGCATCAGAGGTTGTATTGCAAGTCGCGAGCGAGAATATGTCCGGAGTGTTACAAATTCAGGCTTGCATATTTAGAGTGGCTTTACCCGCTAAGAATACAACCAGAGTTGCATATGTAAGTTGCAGTGACAGGACCACATCCGAAGCTGCGTACGGCACCGAAGCTGTATGCTCTGTCGCCGCGACCCGCGCATGATCTATGCGGGTTCTCCTTCTTACTAACACCCTGAACGCTCACGCGGCATAAATTTCAACTTAAACCCACAACTTTACTCCTAGGAATGTGTTAAATTCACAGAATGAAGTTTTTACAACTTCACCGACGTTTTCACCCGGTAACTCCTTAAATTATTACGTTTCAGTGCTCTCTTGCACATACGTATAGTGCTTTTACAAAGATTTATGTATGACGGGAAGTTTCGATTGCCGTAAATTGTAATTAGCGCACAATGGAGAGAGTTCGGTTTTCTAACCACATATTGAACTTTAAAGGATTTTTCGATATCCGAGTTTTACGAGCTTCCACTTCGACTTCTAACAACCTTCCGGCTGCAGGCAAACTGAATAAAATTTTATGGATGTTTCCTTACTTATTTATTTACCTTTGCAGTTACATGAAAAGCAATGGGAATGCAAATTGCGTATAATATTCTCTTTCCCTGCAAGTTTAATCAGAACGATCGAATGCAAATATGCATGAAAATACTCTCCAAGTTGTAAAATGAATCGCAAAATAAAAGCGAATGTACATTTTAATTCTTTATTTGTTCATCATCGACATTTCATTTTAATAGGGTCATATTTATTTTAACTGCCTGATTTTTTTAATTTAATCATACAAAGGTTCGAAAGTAACAAATATGAACTGAAACATATTGTACTGATGTAGTTACTATAACATCTGTTTGTGAGACAAACTGATAATCTTACTTGGTTGCCATATTTATCATAATGTTTCTGAATACTGAATACTAGACTAGTTAATTAACTTACCAACCATTGTGAACAACTTACTTTACTGAGAGTTATAGATCCATCAACACAGTTTTATGAAAATGTCCCACAGTGAATGAGATGCTTATCAAGACAAAGGTGAAACTGAATTATTACAAACAATCTCGCACCCACTTGGTAGCTATTGTAGTTCTTAACTGCCATTTCTATAATATTCCTCCCGGCAAAACTTACCGTAACTTTGATATTCTTACTGAAACTTAGTCCGTCGTTAAAGCTAACGGGTGGCTTAAGATGTTTTTGTTTTCACGTTCGATTAAAGAGGTACAGATCGTTCTACGTGTAGCGCTGATTAAAAAATCGAGCAAGATTTTTTAATAAATTCCTGAAGGCGCGATTAAAAGTGAAGATTGCCGAGGTGAGAGTGGGGCTCTGGGGAGAGCTAGAAAGGGGGGAGGGAGGGTATCATGAAACGAAAGCGCAATATCGGGAGCGATGGAGCGTGGCCGGCATCGCGACATTTGCATCTCGCCAAATTAGGGCTGCCAATCGGCTCTATCTCTAGCCTACTGCAGCTCTCAAATTGAAAGATACACTGCCTTCGAGGCCTGTCCGATTTCAATCACTATATTCTAGGTTATAGCACAGATGATAGAATATTTACGTTACAGTCTGGTCTCTAATCATAGAGTTGAATGTGTTCAGATTGTGATATTTGCGTATTCAGAACGGCAAAATATATCTAGCCTATATCTAGGCCGTTATCTTTTTTCTAATATTTAAAGATGAAATTGGACTGAACCCTGTCAGCTATTATGAATAAATATCGTCGCTGAAACTTAAGAAATAGGTACTTAAAAGGGGTATACAATAAATGTTCGCGAAATCAATCCGTTAAGTGTGTTTTAATAACGGGGTACCTATGTCACAAAATTATAACTACAAAACCACGTGTTACGAAGTAGTAGAATGAAGGATTGCAGCTCAAAGCTATTTTCTTCTTCGCCTCCAAAGTAGATGTCGCAGTAAATTGGCGGTGCCGTCAACCCTGTCGAAATTGAAACCATATTATCGATGTTGCGGCGCACTTGCTGAGGAGTTATTGTGATAAAGGGCGCGATAACATCCCGACGAGCGCTCTGCTGACATCGCCGACAAAAGGAAAGGGGGAAACTAGTTTTACATCGCTTAAAATGTTATTATGACACGATGCTTTTCAAACTAGGTCTCCCTTTTTACTTTTAATTTATTGTTTATATTGATTCCTTGACGATTTTTTTTTTATTTAGTATGGGTTCGCTCTTGACTCCAGACCAAGCCAAGTGCGACTAAGACGGAGTCGAAGATGGAACGAGCTCGCCCAGAAGAAGCCTGTTCACTCTAACTTTGAATAGATTCGGATAAATCGGATGTCGATATCTTTTGAATTGACCTATTTGATAGACCACTGTGGTGCGAATAACCCTATTCCGAAACAGGTATCGGCTCGAATAAAGGGTATCGACGTAAATATAGAAGAGTTACTTAAATTGTTTTTCACCACAGGCGTATTAGAATACTTAAAAATAATCATTTTATTTTTTCCCTTACGAAAATTTCCATCGGGCTACTGAAAACCAGTAAATGAAACAAGGGTTCTTAGATATTGGTCACGCGGCTCAGTTTCTTTCCTACCTTTAAAGGTAATTTTATTTTTAATCAAAATCTAAGCTCAAACTTTTTCGGTTAGCATTTGCTTCACTCCGATAATGACTCTAATGCGACCAATAAAACGGAATGACAGAACAACAGTATTCACCCCACGTTCCCGAATCTTGCGGTCCTATCCCGTAAGGATTTGTCCGAATTTTCGTATACAGCCATCCTGTTCACTCGCAAGCCCTTGATCGCACGAGGGACAAAGACGACTAGATTTGAAAATGCATATGAAGTATAACAGAGTAAATCCTTTGATTTCATTCGTAGGAAGAAGCTCGCTCGCGCTCTCAGCAACTTTCGATGCCGTTCCAGCCCGCAATATGTATGATAAATAAATTGCTATCCAATATCAAACGGGAGTTATACCGGTGAAATGTACAAAAGCCTTTACTCATATTATATTTATGGCGATGAATGAGGATGAGATATAGCATAATTCGCTTACGTACCGGCTTACAGGATGTTTCGTTGAGTTATTGTAATCGTATTTAATATCGCTTTTACTTAAATGGTTTAGAACGCAAAACGTTACATATCAGTTGATAATAGCTGTGTGATTTTGATAGGATCAATTTAATATATATGTATCACCACATCATGTTTTAGAAATCACAACCGCGAATAGTTACTTAGGTAATAGTGGCTAATGAGATATATCTACATACGTATAAAGCCTATCTTTAACTTGATTTTGACCAACAAAAATTTCATTTCACCTACAATATGTTATCATTATCTAAAATACAACATAAATTAAAACGAAGTGATCAAACGTACAGCACAATTAAGCTAGCCTACGCTGATTAATTGTAATACCTAACTAAATATAAACCGCCTACGCTATTAATAAGTTGCACTCTATATGCTTCTAAGATTAAAACGTAGGATATTACATCGTCCATACTTTTAATAACTGCACACACTGTACTGCATTCCTTTGAGCTGAATTCGGATAAAAGGGATATTCCGCTGCGCCATCATTCGTTTAATTAGAAAGTCCTTTTATATTTATGTGGATAACGGCGCTATAGGCTGAAATTTTGGTCTCAGTCAGATTCAAGCCTTGGTGGCACTGATAATTATTTAGGTTCTTAATATTGGACTCCGTTGAATCAAGAATCCATTGAATCAACCAATAAGTAGTCTATTGTTGCATTTTTTGCAATTTTTGAACGGTTTGCAATAATCTTTGTGCTCTGGAGCCTCATATTTATTATTTTTCGTTTTAGTGACCTTATTACAACGGTTGAAAATATTATTTTTCCTATGCTATACATGCATAAATGTTCTACTGCATAGCTACAATTACACCCATTGAACCAACATTAGCGGCTCCAAGACCGCGTTAGAAGCATCTTTATACCAATTACGACGACTCAAACACAGCATAGAAACAGCGATACTTTCGACAAATCTCACGTAAGGTCGTCTTGCGCTGCTCATAACGCGAATTTCCATAAAAGCAACACGGTTCAAATGTATATTGTAAATCCAACGTGCATGGTACCCGTGTGCCCGTGTCGTTGTAGGAACGGTTCGCAGAAAGTTCCCCAGAAGCATAGCACTAGCAGAATGGCAGTCATTGCAAACCTTCTGCTTGTCTTATATGGAAAACGCCTCGACAGTCGAGTCACGTTTGATATTTCTTATTTTCTTTGTCTCATTTGTCTCGTCGGATGGCATCAAGCCTATCCCGACGTTTTTTTGACATGGTATTTTTTTCGTCGCATCTCGATGTCGTGTATTTAGCGGATTGGGCTCACAGAACAGTATAGGATTTCTTTGTAAATAGAAATAGTTTTACTCTCAAAGCATCTGATAGACGATATTACAACAGTTGGAAAACCGTATGAATTCCAAAAAAAACTGCTATTAGCAATGTACGTTTTCTTTTTCGACAACTAACGAATATTAAAAAAAATGATAGTTTTATAGACATAATAGCTTCTGTGTTATATGTCAGAGGTTTTTCATTATTTCGTTGGAAAGTATAACCGGCTACTATAATCATAAAGCTAAATCATATCATAAAATAAATTCTTATTGCTCAGTTTAGAAAAGGCACCTCTTGCAAGCAAAATAGCGCAAGAGCCTGAATAGTGAAACGGATTCAAGTTTTCCGGGTCACGCCATAATTTTACGCTGCCATCTTTGCGCTGCTTGTAAAACAACAATCTCCAGCTTCACAGATAATACGAGTAATGAAATAATGAGCTAAGCTTAAACGAGCTGTAAAAATTTATGTTTTGTGCAGCTTAAAAACAAAACTTCCAGAAGATTTCCGGTTAAGGACGGTACTCACAAGGCGCATTGAAAACGCGAAGTTTGGACAGCAAAATTTTCTGTTACAATTTTGCGATCGCTTACCTCTTTGCTGAATTTTGTAAACAAAAAGGTACTTGAATACTTTATTTAATTACACATATCTCAACATGCAAGAGCGTTATTACTTCTCAAACTTTAGTAATGCCATTTCTATTTAAAAAGGCTGAATTAGTCCGACTAATAATATGATGCGAAAGTTTGAGAATGGATTAGAATAGTTAGATACGGGATTGTATTAACACCGTTACTCCGTGATCATGGCGCTTGCAACAGTGCCGAAATATCAGAAGCTCATAAATAATAAGGTACATGGTAGTAATCCCGTATCTAACTATTCTAATGTTAGTGACCATGAAAGTTTAAAACAATATATTGAGAATGGATGTTTGTAACTTCACTCTTAAAATAGTGAATTATTTTTAATGAAACTTCACAATAATGTTATTTATACAAAATATTACATAAATTATATTTTGTGAGATACTTAGAACTTTAATTTTTAATTATGTTCTGTGATTTAGTCGGGTGAAGATGCGTACTGCATACACCTTATAATATTTAAATTTTATTTTTGAACTGTTTCTACAGTTTCGTGCTATCAATCGTTTTATCAAAGGACTGGCCGATAATAACTAACTAGTCAATATACAAAAAAAAAACCTTTTATTTTCAATTGTCAATCCACTTTTCGAATGATTACCTTCCAAATTCAGCTCGCACACCAAACGCTCGCCAAACAAACACCGGTAAGTACCGTCCTTTTAAAAACAAAACTCCCCGGAGATTTCCAGTTACGAAACTGAGTTAACGTTTCGCTCTACGGTTCAGTCGGTTTTTTCGTGTAACTCTGGTCCAGCTTGCGGTGCCCCGTGTATTGCGGCAAAGTTAATGTACGGTTCTCGTGTATTTAGTTTTAGAGACATGCTGTGGTACTCGCCTGTTACTAGATTTAGAATTTAGCCACTTGTTTAGGATGTACTTGTGGCGGTTTTTGGGTGAACTTTTATATAGATATGGTTATTTTGAGGTTTTTAATTTCATCATCGTTATTTTCAGTTCATCTGGGGTCGGGTTTCTTTACATATGTGCGAATGAGCTCTGTTCTTGGTTGTCTGAGAAAGTAGGTAATATCGCTTCAGATCTCTCAGTACATTGGCTTGCCAGGTGGCCTGTGTTCTTTATTTTAATTAAATTTTAACAAAATATAAAAGTGATTGAACCGCTGACGCTGAGGATAGACATAATTACCTTTGTACTTACTACGAGATAAGACCTGTTATCTTCATTTATCACAATTTATTAGCCACAGAACGTCGACTGCTGAACATGGGCCTCCCCCCACCCCATGGTTTTCCATAGCGACCGGTTGCAGCGGTCTGCATACAGTGCGATCCTGCGATCTTTAAAAGTCATCTCTCTACACTGCGCTTTTGACTTATCTTTAGTAGCTTTAAAATAATCGTACCTATTGAGCATTAAAAGCATTTCTATTTATTGTATAAGTGCCAATTTGTCCAATGATGGCGCAGTAAACCGATTCACCCATGACTTTGAGGTAGGTCATGGCTAGCGTTTAATCGATTTATTCTATTTTTGAAATTAATTGCCAATACTTATGTGGATTATAAAGAAAAGCATCACTGAAATCCACTGATAAATCAGTTATGGTGGTTTAACATTTCTACTTTTCAATAATCCGTCAAGTTACAAAAATACTAACGTGACGTCAATCGACGATATTTACTGTAAATTAGCGCCCACGTGGCCTTATTTAGGCATTCCATTTTTTCAATAGGAAAGGAGACAAAAAATACTATTTAGGTAGAAAAAACTTATTATCGTAGAAGGATTGTGAGTAAGTAAGATGTGTTGATTGTGCTGACGTAAAGAAATAGAAAAATTACAGTTCTAACTTATAGTCAAATAGCCATAACTAAGTCGGTCGGTTGCTTTCGTAATAAATATAGATAGATAGATAGATAGATCGCTGTAAGTAGGTTGTCGGCAAAGAAGTTTATTTAGGCACCTCATTCGCTCGATAAATTTTTCATATAAAACATTGTTGATTCTTAATATCGAGTCTTTAATTTTATGTGTGTGCTGTACCACTTCACTAACTACATAAAAGCAGCGAAATAAAACTACACATCGTGATTTTAGAAATCCTAGCGCTATTTTACTCGAATTAACAGTGGCTCGTATCCGAGTCGGCAGTTCTTTTCTAACGAGACTCCAAATTCGATTTGTGAAATTAGCGACTTTAGCACAACTCCGTGGAAGAAACAAACAGTTGAATTTACTCGTAATACAATAATACGGGAACTAGGTCTCGCATTCGAGGAAACGATCCTTGAATCCAAGTTTGTTTGTAATTTAGCATTTGAAACAGAAATCAAGTGCTTCTAGGCTGTTGGTACTTTGCTTTATGCCTGGTTCAATTTCAATTATCAAAAAAAGGGTTTTGATAAGTGAAGTTTTCTTTACGCATTCCAAAATGCACATATAAGTAAAAAAATGTTTACAGTAAATAGTAATATATTTTTTTAGGTTTAATCATTTATTTCTCTTAAAAGAATACAATTCACTTAAATAGAGAAATAAAAAATACTTACAATATAAGCGGGAATCGCAATTAAGAGCATTCACATGTATGTACACAATATTTTGGTGCCAAACACTAAATAAATTCAAATGAAAACAACTCAGCAACGTATTGATATTTCAAAACTAGAACAATAACAAACCAATTTGATAAAAGGAACCAAACATAAATCAAGTTGGTTTAAAATTTATCGATCGCTGAAATTAGGGATTACTAGATACAACACTAGTGACGTAGGGGGAGGAACAAACAGCACGATTTATTGTTAATAGCCCTCAGCCAGACGTTAAACGCGATGAATTCCTTACACAAACAACTGTACCAGCAAAATACTGGGTGGAACGGAGATACAGACCCAAATAATTGCTAATGAAACTAAGATAGTGTTACCGGTTTGTTGATTGCTTTTAGATCTGTTAGAAGAACATAATTTACTATAGGTAAAGAATTAAGAGAACGAGAGACGGCTACTAGCGAGGTCACAGTGAACCACCAGATATGGTGGTTAGCTGCGAATATATTGAATATGCAGTCCCTAGACCAAACAGCGGCAGGATAACCAGAATGTAGCGGGGAGTCTAGTGGAAAGGGCTTATCTATTAAAAGGTACAATTCAGTAATCATCATGTACTATGGCGAGTAAACGCCGCCATCAAATAAGTGTTCCTCGGGTGTTGGGTGGCAGCAACATCGGTGCTGGCAAAAGGCTGAAGATATAGTATTTCAGGAAAGGCTTTTGACTGGGTATTAAGAGGTGGGAAACCCCTGGTTAACCACCACACACCTTCCCTAATTAAGAGTTTTTATGGAATAAAGAACTCCACCGCCAAGAGCATATCTCTTAATTTGATGATGACCAAATAATATTTATTTTTTAACAAATATTTATTTCCTTCAATCAGCTCAAGTTTTCTAAAAAAAATTTTTACTGTTTATTGTTTCACTAAATAGACTACTTATTTGTTGGCATGAAAGTCTCACTGTTTTACTAGGTTGCCTAACCCAATTTCACATAAATAAAAAATATGTTTTATTACGAAACTAGCTTTTGCCCGCGACATCGTCCGCGTGGAATAGTGACTTCTTTCTCACGTTTTTTACACATTTACCACTATATCTTTGCTCCTATGGGTCGTAGCGTGATGTTATATAGCCTATAGCCTTCCTCGATAACTGGACTATCTAACACAAAGAATTATTCAATTCGAACCAGTAGTTTCGGAGATTAGCGCGTTGAAACAAACAAACAAACAAACAAACTCTTCAGCTTTATAATATTATAGTATAGATATCACTGTGTCGATAATGGAGGAGACTGGAAATACCGAGAAGCAACCTTATCTAGTAATTAATTTGGCGACTGTTTAACTGTTTCAAATAGAATTAATTAATGTAATTAAACATAATTACTTTACAGGCAAGAATTGTAAATGATTCCGTTATATTGCTATTTGCTGTGGACACTTCTTAAAGTTATCTGTGTACCTATAAGTACATCTGTGTATGCTGAAAATTTCGTCACCCATTGCTAGAAACGTTATAATTCCTTGCGGTTTGACGTGATAATTTTCGATTGCTTGAGTTCTGCTATGACTCTACATCCGCTTATAAATCAACTGTATTACATTTTAAATAATGTTTTGTCGCTCTATGCTGTATAAAAGATATAACGTTAATTTATGATCCGTTATAAATCCATAATGTTGAGAATTTCGAAACGGTGTCTGGGTTACGCTATTTCTAGCTAAGATATTGCAGCGACAAAGATTTTTGTATCGTCTCCAAAACCTGGTTTGATTTAAGAAACCAGGTGCTTTATAAATCTAACGTTACACAGAAATAATTTGAGAGCTGGTAGGTATATTAGTGGCGTTCACGACGGTAATTTAAAGTGACAGTGCTAAATGGGTGATGTATTTTGTTTGGAGTAATTATAACAAATAGGTCGCGGGGATTTCGTGACAGGGCCGGGCCCTACAAATGTCAGGGTGCATCAGGCGACAACTTGCATAATTTTCTTAATTAAATTCAAAGGAGTGGCAAAATTGAGCTGCCAGTTTAGATAGTGGCAAGGTGTCAATGACTTTTGTGTTGAAATAAAAAATATATAATATTTACTTATTGTTATTCGCGCCCATAAAAAGAAAACTGTAAAAATAGCTCTAACTCCATCAACTTAAGCAATTCTAGTTCAAAACTTTACCTCTTATATTTGAACTTCCATAATATCCACACTTTCATTTGTCGCAATTCGCGGAAAGCCCCTCATTTGTCGGAAAATCTAGTCGAATAACTCAAACCGGTGGAAAAGTGGCTGGCGGCTCCACAGTTTTCTCTGTCCACCGTCGCGTTATTAGTAATGATTTACGAGCGTGTCGTCGGTACGTTTCGACAGACACCCGTAAATGACTGACGAAGAACTGCACTCAATTTTATTTATTGACTTCCGGCGTCTCTTTTAATACTCTGTTCCTAAGTACGGTAATGATTCGATGCTACTTTTAGTTACTTCCCATGTGAGAACATTTAAACTTTATTTAATTATTGCTGCGAGCGGGAGCAAAGGCATTCCTAAAGCGCTGTTTCATAAAGCAATTACTTTTAGGTTTTATATGAGGTCTAAGAAATCTGAAACTATTGAATAGTGCTGAAAAGTAACATTTTCATCGATATGTATGCTTTGGAAATACAGATTTTTTAGTGAAAAAAGCTGCCTGATTAAAAAGACTTATATTCTAATTTACCAACCAAATATGTTTATCTCCAAAAAAGAATTTTAGCCTCAACCCTCATTAATCCGTAGTAATAAAGTAAATTAGCCAAGCATAAACGCGGCTGAATCGATGGCGTATTTTTGTCCCGTAATTTATTAAATACATCAATTTTCTTTGGTGTCCCCGCATTCCCGCCATCGACTTTCATTAATTTTGCTGATGGATGTCAAGTGGGCACAGTTTGTGTAGTAAATCAATCAAGAACAGAAACAGCGATTCTTCTTCATTTTTGGAGAAGAACGAGAGTGACCTGTCTTATTTTTAGCGTTTATTAGTAGTTAATCGCACAATAAAGGTTTTAAGATAAGAACAAATAAATAAATAAATGCGTTCTATTAAATGTAAAGTAGTTTTTTTAATCGATTAACCTGTACCCCGATCACGAATAATTGCGTCAAAGTACGTATTCGTATAGAAACGTAATCATTTTTATGAGAATTTAAAAGCGCTTATATCAGACGTAAAACAAACAATAATTTTACATTCGAATAAGATAATATATTTCAATAATTATAATTAAATAGATCGTTAAACTTGTTACTGGACGTGCCATATTTATGTTAATCTGACGTCATCTGCTGTAATGTTTTCGAGCTTACTACACGACACGGGGAGTGCTTCGTGCTGCCGACTAACGTAAACTCGCTACGATTACGTGACGAATACGTCAAATGTTCGTGATTGGGGTACTGAAACCAATATCACAATAGACAATGGACAACAATCACAGATTTCATACGTATAATAGGATTAAACATCATTAAATAAACGTATCCCTGTCAGCGTCAAAGGAAAGAAGCCACCAATCGTAAATGATCTAATAAACTAAATCCAAAAAAGGATTCAGTTTTCCCGTTGTAATCAAAGAAAGTTACACAATGTCCTTTAAAGGCGGGCTATAAAAGAGCCGCGGGCTCGTTTTCGCAATATCACTCGAATAGTTGACTCCGCTATGGCTAAAGCCTCGTAATAAGACGACAAGGGAGACTACAAATCATAATAAATTCGGCGAACTTATTAAGTCTGTGACACAAACAATGGAGCGAGTTATTGGTGATCTACCCCCGTTTGTCTAGCCCCCGCCCAGAACCCCTGTCTAGGGCTGATATAAAATATGTGAAAACATTTGATTATTTTATCCAAGAATTTGGGAATCTGTTTTTGTTAGATTATTTATTGGACTGGAATAATACGATATAGACTTATCAGAAATAACATTCACTAGATTATTATTTGAACATTTTTACGACTTTCATATTATTATGCCCTGTGAATTTATTTACGCAAACGGTCAATAACAGCTTTGATAAATTTAATTACAAATACATACTTACCAACTGTTTTTTGTTATCAGGTGTGCTTAATCAAAATAACAGGTACCTATGTAATTAACTTTTGTATTTGATAAATTAAAAAGACAGATTCAAAAAAAAAAAAATTATTTTTATTATTTATGTAGACTTTGTGTGTCAATTCATTAGTTATTAAAGGTTCTCAGTAGGTATCAGTACATATAACCTGTACCACATAGGTATCTATTCGTTTATTAAAAATACATTCTTCACCAACGAATTTGCGTAATGAAATACGTAACAGATCGCAAATTCAATCCCGTTCGCAGATCTAATCTTTTGCCTACTGTAAAATTTAGATTGATGGCAACCCTGGCGAAGCCAACAAGTGGAGCAATCTTCACTTTATCGGAAAAAGCTTTGGAAACAAGAGTATACCAATTAACACGAGAAGAGTTAACTAAAATTCGATGCCGTGGATAAACAGAAGTTTACATATTTTGCATCAGTCAAATTTTATGACCATATGACCATTTATAAAATATCACATTTTCAGAACTTTGGTACTAAAACGATGTTAGAATTACAAGAATGGGTGGATTATCAAGTAAGTTGTTACTACTACGTATAAAAAAGCTTTGCCAAGCAAAAAATGTGTCGCAAAATACGACGACAAGATTGTGACGTTTCCTTTGAAATTTGAATTTCGAATTTTGAATTCGTACTACGAGTTGATTACCGTGTCATCAATTCTTGGAGCACAAAATTTGTGATATCAGTTCCATACGCTTGAAATAGTAGTTCAAAAAATTTCGATGCGATGTAAATCATTCGTATTTTCGAAGAATACGACGTTCTCTAATACGCATATCATTTTAAAAAAAATTAGGCTTCTCAAATTGACGTGTATCTTTTAAATGATATTCAAAAAATCTTTTGTTCGTTTCCTCAAAAAATTGCATAAAATTCTCGCATCAAATGTTATAATTAAATTACAAAGCTTGGAAAAACGTATCAGTACTCAATGAGATCGTTGCGAATTTTAAAACAAATTAAGGTAACAGCGCGTATGCACGTAGCGGACATGAATGAGATTGACGTTGAAATGAAACTGGTAATAGTGACATTTAATTTATGGTGCATCGCTTGTTGTTATTAGCTCGCTGGAGCTCTTTGCCAATGGGCAATTATTCATTAGCAGCTAAATTAGTTCGCGAGCTATTTATAACGATGACTTGGAAAGATGTTGCTATTTAACAACACTCTTCGTAGGAACCCATTCTAGTACAGACAGGTGGAGAAACGAATGATTGATTAAAAATGCGACATCGGAATGACTTGAGATGACGAAATCGTTTCTTGCTAGTTGCAAGTACTTAAATTCAAAGTGTTTTTGTTGATTATACTATATCATAAAGATAAAACTTACACATTCGAGGCTGTAGAATGTGTGGGCAGAGCCTCGTTCACGTGAAACTCGTCAATGTACGGACAACAGCACGTCAAGATAAACACTGCGGTATCTTATGCAGTTGTATTAAGGGCTAAGTTTACAACAAAGTGGGTAACCTGATGTGCTGGCGACTGTACTTAATTGATAGATATATATATTTTTTTTATAAATTGCTATGGTCTCGTCTAGTGAATTCTTGAGTCATGAAATATCAAAGGACGCATGTTTTATTCATAACTACAATTTCACTATGTCAAAGTATCATTGCCGAGTGATTCTGCAATAAATCTTGGCGCAAGCAGAATTCGGCGCAAGCGATACTCGTACACGGTCCACTCCAGCTAATTAATGCAGCCCGACCGACACCGATGAAAATCTATTACTGTAAATCGGTGTCACGTGCTCTAATTTCTTGGATACGAAACACGGCCCGACCATTAGAGCCGAACGAATTCGGATCCAATCTGACAAAATAGCGGCAATTACAATCCCAAAACTATACTCAATAGTGTGTAACCGGTATAAATAGACGAGCAGGACTCTAGCAATAATAGTAGAAATATCGTTCAATAATGGCTGCCGAAGTCCGAAAGTGTGGGCCAAACAATAATGGAAAGGACAGCGGGCACGTAGTGGTCGACGGAATTAATCAGTTAGTCGCACTTGCGTCGAAGTAAGGAAGAGTCGATTAGGAGGGTACCTTGAGGATTATTGAGACATCGCCGGCCAGCAGCTGCGGCGGAACTCGGATATTGGCGGGGCCCACCAACTTGTTCTCAACTGCCCAAGAATTTCCAGCTAGCCGTGAAACTCCGCCGTTCGATCATACTTATTGGAAAAAGGGTACCCGCTCGCGCCGAGTGTTACATTCGTATTTACAAGCTGGACATTTCAACTACATTTCGATTATACCATCTGAACAATGCCATCTGTTAGATAGTTTTATTAGACGATTTTGGGTTTATAAAAGTAACGACGGGTAATGGCATTTGAATTTCATTGTAGGGAAAATTTAGGTGTGTAAAGACTCTTTCCCAAACAATTATCCCAATTTACTTCCATCTGTAAATAAAGCACTATCATATTCTCGTACTGTGCCCCAATCGCGAAAATCTACCAACTGCGTAAGCGTATCGAGATTAATGTCAAAATCCATATAAAAAAGTAATTTCCCTAGGCACCGCCAGGGGCGCTAGTCCAATTTCCATACGAATTGACATTTCTCGATACGCTTACGCAGTCGATAGTTTTTCGTGATTGGGGTACTGATACTGATTGAGGCTTAAGTTCAGCGCGATCTTTTGACCTATTATTTGGTAGGAAACTTGTGTCAGCAAAGGAGGCGGTCGGCGCGCCATACATTGCTTGCCCCAAAAGTAAAAATCCATGCGTCACGACCAAAACTAATTTTATGGGTTCGTTTCTTCGCCTTTTAAAATAATATAAAGTAATAGTAAATAGCGGGGTTTTCACATAAAACGAAATAAATTGTGTGGTTTCAATCTCTTGCACAGGTCTTTCTAGATCATAGCGCCATCTGTGTCGAAAACCCGCAATCTAGGCCACCAAAACTCAAACATAGAAAACTGCCCCGCTAGGGTGCGTGACGCGTGAAAATTACGATGACGCAAACAATAGCCAACGAAAAGAAGTTCCTTGTCACAGTTTTTTTTCAAGTTTTAGGAAGAGGTTGGTAGGTTTAAAGGTTAGTACCCATGGGAGGCAAACGTCATCTTCCTTCTTAAAATAGCGATTGCGAGCGCTTACTTATTTAACTAACTGCCACATCACACAGTATGACACAATATGCCATTTCGTTAAGTGGTCGTCAGTTTGCTTATAAGTGCTCGAAACCGCTATTTTCTGCCAAACAACAATTGTTGGGGACAGGAAATTGTATTCAATAGTTGTCCTATTTTTTTGTAGATTTATATGCCGCTAGATAAAAGCAAAGTAAATTAACAATATTGTATTAAAAATTCAATATATTTTTTGCAAAATGATATAGTCAAGTCTCTTAATGCTTTTCTTTAATCAAACATTAAACGACTCTGGGGCAATTTACGAACGTGTCCTTTACATGCCATGAAGACATTGGTATTTTCAACAAAAATATCAGAGTTAAGTATTTAGTTTTACTCCAGCGTATTAAAAATGGGTCTGTTTTATATGCACAAAGCAGACGCTGGTTTAATTGATAGTTCGTTATCTTCCCGGATATTTGGTTATGAGCTCACGTTAATTTTATTTGTGTTTGTCAGCATAATAGATTCGCTTATTTTCAGATAGAGATGAGAAGCATACAGAATTTCAATCAAATTATCATTAGAAACCTGTGTCTTTCACAACGAACCTACAAATGTATATATGAAGATCCTTATCTAAGGCCCAGTTGCGTGACCGAGAGTTAACTCAACAAATGGTTAGAGTCATTAAAATAGCCATTCTTACATTTGGTTGAAACGACATTAAACCATTAGTTGATTTAACTATCGATCGAACTGGGCCTTAGTTTTGAGTACCTGCTATTTTATCTTCTGTGGTTTTGATAACATGAGTTTATCAAAAAAGTAACACTTTCTGTACCTTGGTTCGTGTGGGCAAGAAAGGTGCTGACATAGGTACTTAAATATTAAAAAATAAAAATATTTAAATTAATTTTATTGTTTTACGTTGAAAACTCTTCTACAACTCTTATTTTGTTCTACATTAAAATTACACTGTGTACGTACAGTAGCACGTAAGTGCTACTACCCAAGCCCGTCACAAACTCACCAACTTTGGTATCCTCGTTAGGAGCCGTATATTTTACTTACTTTAAACTTGTAAGTAACTTAACTTTTCTTGAGATTTGTGAGGCTTGATACTAACTTCTTAACATTTGTAAATTTTCGGTTTTAGATCGCAGACTAAAATATTATTAATTGAGATTTTTTTGAAGACCATAGACAGTTTAAAAAAAAGTTTTAAATAAAATAATAAGCAATGTTTTCTATTACTATGTTTTGACAACGTTTCAAAATTTCCATTTTCGAAACTAGAGGTATAGGAGGATACATATCTTTGTCCTACTTTGTCAAAAATGTAGAGATGAATAGATGAAACTGCTTCATAATTGCCTTAAAAAGTCAATATATTGAAAGAATCTATACACAGCAAGTAAAAATCTTCGTAGCTTGTTATAACATAGCTTTTCCTATAGTTTTAACATTTTTTGCATATTCATCTCCCAACAACAAATCTTTTGTAACCAGTTCTGCAAAAGTCTCCATGACATTTTTTTTTTTCATTTCCCAGGCTTGGGCTGAATCCTTGCAGCCAGTTGTAATTTTCAAATAATCTCAAGTATTCAAACATAATTCTAAACACTATCAGCCTTACCACAAATCACTTAAACAACGTTTTAGGCCCTGTTTAACAAGATTTTAAGAAAATCCTTACCACAAATCAGTTTTTGGCGCTAAAACACTCTTTTAAACAGTGTTTTAGTTAAACACCCTCCCCCCTATTTTATCTTGTGTTTAACCTCAAAAAATTGACAGATTGACATTTGACAACTTGACTTTCGTTTCGCGGTAAATCAAATTCGTGCTTTCCTATAGAAAATATTATGGATGATTGATTTCACAACAATTAATTTATTGATCACACAATTCATTTATTAATCAACAAACCAACAAAACAAGTCCGCGCACCGGTACTTTATAGACATTAGACACTATTTTAGACATACTTTTGTAAAATCAAATTCCACTCAGCAACTCTATGACGGTTTGTGTTTGTATCCGTGTTTCTGTGTTTTACCACGTCTTTCGAACCTTCTATAAGCTGTATAAGGATATCCTGAAATAAAATAAACAATTACAATGCTATCACGTTTCCAAACCCCACATACGGCGACTATGTAATAGTTATTATTATCCATTTGATTTACCTTTTCGTTTTGTGTCCAATTATCCTAGCGATCTTTCTATTTTTGATTCATGTTGAAAACAAATCAGTCAATACACAACAAAATACGACTTTTTACAAATGAATTGAAAACGCGCTCTTTCTTTACAAACTCATGTAAAAAAGTCAAAACAAATCAGATTCTTCTCATTCTGCTGTCATCACAACTTTTTTTTAAAGATTTGGGTTTTGATACTATTCAGCCATCATTTGAAGAAGCTTTTGTTCATTTACTCTGCAGTGTTGAATGCAACCTGCGTACTAGGAAATGTAATGAATGAACTGAGAGTGAATGAATGAATGTTTGTATCTAAAACTGGTGTTTAGCTAAACACTACCCAAAAACCTATTTGTGGTACAAAATGTTAAACACTGTTTTAAACCCTTTTTAAATTTAAAACAGCTTTTAACTAAACATGACTTAAAACCAGTTTTAACGGATGATTTGTAGTAAGACTGTATATCTTCAAAATTACCTTCAGATGGACAGACGGTCTTGTCTGGTGTGAAGTGGCGAGTCGGACGACTAATGCACAAAGGTCGGCCACGTTGATTGCCCAAAACTGATTGTGGACGCATCCTGCCACCCCATCCTGTGGCCAGAATAACAATAGGCACCAAGATGAATTCCAATTAATATTCACCATAAATCCATTTATATCACCCCCTTTATGTGACATTCAAAGAATGGTAGAGGTCAGTTTTGTTTTATTAGTTTGTTAATTAAGCAAGAAAGATATCTTCGATAACAATAACTTTATAATATTAATTATTTTATGATATTACTGGCAGTTTATTATACTGACACTAATATCACTATCTTTTGAGTTTTTTAAAATAAGTTACTGCGTTAATGGCAACCTCTTAATTAAGGATACTAAGAATAACATTATTTATATTCCATGATTTCTTGAAAATTTTTAAGGGGCTTAAAATTTTTAACGGCGTTGTATTCACTGTGTTGGTGTTATAGGCTTGGTAGTAGGTATACCCGTATTGGTTGTTATGTCTTACTCGAACTCTTTTAATCCGCTTTCAGTAGGTCAGTCTTTAACGCATCTGTCTTTGTTTATTGTCCAATAAACTTGTAGATAAGTAGAAAAGTCCGTTACAAATTCATCTGAACAGCGTTGGAGATGGAAACCATTTGCTTAATCCCTGACTCTACTCAGGCACGACAGAGTGTTTTAGAAGAGGTCCATCTAGTTTGAATACATAGATGCATTACTCAGTGGACAGCTAGATTAATGTGCTTAGCTAGCTAGCTCAAAAATTACGAAGAATATTTTTCTTTTTGTGCCAGGTTTGTGCGTGAGATGTGTAACGTGCACATTTCACTTGCTTCAGGTCTTCAAGTACTTTTATGCCCTATAAAACTGAATGATGATTACTTTCCACTACTTCCCTGACTCTAAAAATATCATAAAATCGAACATAGTAAAAGTGAACCCAGAGCCGTTATGATATTTAAAGCAAAGATATTAACGGATTTATGATAGCAAACGCAAATTCTATAACCGAAAAGGCGATGAATAGTCGGGTTGCTTTAGAGCACTAGAGTTGAATAGATAAAGTATATTAGTACGAAACCTCTTTACAAGACAAGCCGTGTGTTAGCCGGCCCGACTAACTCACGAAGCTGGTGAATGGATTCGTCAGGAGAATTAGGTAACTTGGAAACGACTTCATTGCGATATGATTCCAATCTGTGTGTGGTATAGCAGGGGTAAGTCTGCGATTTAAACTGAACAAGCAGTTCAACCGTGCCTGAGAAGATTGTTTATCAGCAACTAGCAGTCTCAGCGAACTTCGTTTCGCCCTCAGCCCCGTCTCGCCCCGGCCCCGTTTTATGGGTATTTTCTTTACTATAAACTTCACGGAGCCCGAGACCTTTCCAGTGAAAAGTTTTTCAGTTCTTACTTCGCAGCATTAAATACATAAAACAAACGACCTTGTGAGGATCACAATAAATACAGACCGCTTGTCGGTCGCTGTGGAAATTCATGGAGGAGGTCCATGTTTGTCAGTCGACGTCCTTTGGCTGACAATGATGATGACTGTGACGACGTCATTAATAAGATAAGCTTTTTCCTAAGCAAACCGATAGCTATAAAGTTAGATAATAGCTCTGCCGGTGAATGCATTCGGACGTGTGTCTGGTGCCGACCGGCCGGCTTTGACTGTCAATCACAGAACGCTGATTGGATTTCGATATTGGCACCAATTCTGACGTCACTGCCCGTTTTGGGACCCGCCACGCTTAAAATATCCACTATACTATTTCAATATTGCCAAAAAAATGTTTTTGCAAATGTCCAATCAAAAATCATTCCGTGTCATAAAAATATTACGGTCTCTATGTATTTGAAGTGCATTGTGCTAAAACATGCAAGTAGATTTATATTTCAATTCAAAGTAGTAAATATCTGTTTTTGTGTTTAGGTTTTCACACATAAGTATTATATATATATATATTTTATCTATCATTCGTTCATCGCATCATTGTATACTTATCCCTGTATTTCCTGCTGAGTATAGAAGAAAGTTATATCTGTTTGAACCAGCAATAGCAGTCATAACGTTTCCATAGCGAATTTCACTTTCGTTCTAGTAAATTAATATTCTAATCCTGTTTTTAATATCGTCCCAAAATCCTAGCGCAAATATATGAAATTCGGTAATCTACGTGGAAAACAAGCGAGGGAATCTCGGCAAAAACTGTTTTCTTTCCAAGCTGGTAGTCCCGAGTTTGTTTACTGAATTCATGAATATCTATTACTCGTATCGACACACGCCGGTATCTCGAGCGGCGCTAAGTGCTCTACACATTATGAACTAAAGCGATAATATGAGAGCGTTCTCTGTTAGCGAGTCGGCTACAAGCTGGCATATATGAGATCAAAATAGTGCAGTCTATGTTTAATAAAGTAAATATAACACTGATTTTCTAAAGGATGCCATACTACAATAGATAGATACATAGATAATGTGGATAACTGTAAACAAAAATATGCCACAGCTAACTGAATACAAAAAAACCGGCCAAGTGCGAGTCGGACTCGCGCACTGAGGGTTCCGTGCCAACTTTAACTGAATTAGGGATTCTTACTTCCACTTAGCCAAAATACCACAATATTTTGTTGACCGCAAACATAACTTTGTTTTTCATAGTGTTTGTATGAAAGACAAAGTTATATTTGCGGTTGACAAAAATGTGCAATATCTCAAGAATTGCTGGTTCAATTTCATTCAAACCAATTTTCGTTGCAAGTTTTTGATGAGATCTACAACATATATTTTTTTCAAAAATTTCACTACCTTAGTTCAAAAGTTAGATGGGGGGGGACGCCCATTTTACCACTTTGGAAGCGTCTATATCTCAAACCTTACACTTTTAGAAAAAATGGTTTTAGGAACCTCAATGTCATTTTGAAAGACCTATCCATTGACACCCCACACGTATAGGTTTGGGTAAAAAAAATATTTTAGGTTTTAGTTTCATGTATGGGAGACCCCCTTAAATTTCATTTTTTTTAAATTTTTAGTACATGATTCGGAAAGCGGTGCACAAGATACATCTACTTACGAAGTTTCAGCTGTGTGATGCTAATAGTTTCAGAATAATTTAATTTTATTATTTTTTGTTTTAATTATGCTTTAATTCAATCTATTTCTAGCTGTAAAATAAAATAAAATAAAGTGGCTGTGACATACGGACGGACAGACAGACAGACAGACAGACAGACTTGACGAAACTATAAGGGTTCCGTTTTTGCCATTCGACTACGGAACCCTAAAAAAGTATAACTCAATATATTTTGATCCTAATAAATAGCAATACATAAACTAATTTATTTGCTAACGAATCAAACTGCAATAGCATATCATCCATTTCCAATTTTCATGGCATTCCCAATATAACAAAGCGGTAAAATTACTCCACTGTATATTGTTAATTGATATGTTCTCTATCTGTTCAATTAAAGTTTACTTATCCTTGACCGAAATTTTGCCATTTTGTGTAAGATAGTTGTGTACGCTCGAAAATATTTTCCTGGAAGGACTACCAAATGTTTAGAAAGGGTACACATATCTGTAACATTAACACGAGTAATCCTTCAATAATTCGACGATGGGCCCGACTCATATCCCGAGTATTCGCAGGTCCAAGATCTGGTTACAATTACAGATGTATTATTTATCAGACGGCACGGCCCGTCCGGGGGAAAAGGAATTGATTTCTGCATAATTTATCAACGAAAACACCTCCCAGAGACCTCTCTGAAGCACTAAAAACAAAACATTCGTTTGTGTTTTACTACTTTCCCCGGAATAAATGCATATTTTATAACCACGCGTTCTCTCCGCCGAATGAAAGTGAATTTGTGTATTCACTTTTTTAAGTTCATCAACTTATATTTTCTGATTACCGCGCGGTGTGCGAATAATGCAGACTTAATTTCCTTTGACGTGTCTAATATTTTATTCAAAAGAAGGTTTCGTTACCATAATAATTAAATGTACTTTATGAATATAAAGTCTTAATCAAAGTCTCGTAAACTCTCAACTTTTCATACTATTCAGCTCGATACACATTACGCATATTAATTAAGGACTGAAAGGGACAAACGCAAAACAAACAAGAAGCAATTTCTATCTTTTGGAATTTTAATTAACATTTATTAACGTTGCTTCCGATTGGTTATGACTTTTTGATATCCATTTTCATTAGCTTTTTTTGTCACAAAACGTACACACAAATATTGGTGTAAAGAATTCTCAAAGTGTAAATTAGTCCATGTTTAGATACGCAGCATAAGATTATTTTTGTTTTGATTTATCAAATTCTAAGATGTTTGGGAATTTTAAAGTATGACTTTTTTATTTCAGACCTTTCATCTACTTGAAACACTATTAGATGTCTAAAGTGTTTTCACATAGATACTATGTATATTAGTGTGGTCAGGTCAACATAGGCCTTCGCATTCGTGAAACATTGTCACTGCACCGCAGCCCAGCTGCTTCGGCCGTTACTGGCTTACTGCCTACGCACCAAACTAAGCCTAGATATCCGAACACAGTCTGTAGCTAATCGTTCAACACTTACCATTTTGTTACGAAAAAACGACAAGACACTGGCAGCTAAGATTTTTGAAAAAATAATAAAGTCTCAGTCAAGCCTCTAGAAAAAAAAAGATCCGAAGTTCTATTTTCAAATTCGTGGATTTCACAGACAAAAGGCGATCGTTACGCAGCGTCTCAGTAGAATACACAGTGGCCCGATGGCTGAGTCAGATTCTTGGTGTAATTACCGCTATAAATTAGAGTGGCCGGGTCATTCGGGCCCTGGGCACGCGCGGCCACTGTCAGTGCACCGCAGAACAGCTGCGTCTTGGTAACTGCGGAGCCTACACCGGGCCGAGATATCAGAGGAGTATATCGGTTGGGCTACATTATTTATGCGTTGCCAGTATCTTTGATGGGTGGGATTGAAGATTTTGGAGACGGAGCATAAAATTTTGACAGTAATCTTAAGGCAAAGTCTTCAGCTCTCACATAAGTGTAGGCAGCTACAGAAAACACAATTTATAGTCCTATTGACTTTCGTCATGGTCTAAGGATTAATGTGAATGTGGAAAATTGCAATTTACGGTTTTCTTTTGATATTCATGTTATACATTCATTTTGCTAAAAAATACTTCAGTAAATAAATCACTATCATCTTATGTATCCCAACATACAGTAACCTTTGTTATAAGCAGCAAGTACCGAAGCAGTTTTCGACATTTTAAAAACTAGTGACCCAGTATCTAACTGCTCTTTGGCAAATGCGCATTTCACACTCAAAGCTTATTCTTTCGTACGTGTTGTTAAGCCGGGCAATATTTTCGCTGAAAAAAGGCAATTTTATCACGGAAAGAGTTTATTTCTCACATGACGCGAACACAGCAGTTTGCCAAAAAGTGCAAGCTTAGTTCAACAAATGCAAAGATAGAGTTTGAAGGCAGCTTGTTTCTAATGCATGTCGCCTTTCCAACAAGCTGCAAGTAATCGCTCTGGCTGCCTGATGAAGTTCCATCTGGTAACAAGTTTCGGAAGTTCTGCCTGCTAGGTGCATGTTCCGACCTGTTCTCGATAAGAGGAGGGCTCAAACCTAAACCCTAACACGTGCCCGGCTCCGTCTGGTTAGCCCACTCACTCTTGCAATTAAAACTTTACCTACGTTTCGATGAAGATTTTCATTATAGTAGTCGTGTGTCGTTTCCAAGTTGCATAGTGTTTAATGCGGCGAAGATTGTAAACAGTGGAGTTAAGGTAGTAAAATGGCACCGCTCTTTGACTTTATGACTATATTGAAAGTGTCTAGCCAAACTTTGTCATATACAAAATTATCATGCTGCGGTAAATACATGTAAAGAAATCAGTGAGGTTAAAAAAAACACTTCCTAATAGTTTCTAATCTATTTACTTCGACGCCCGCGTTAATAAATTACTAAGATTACCAAGCAATAAAAGGCAACGAAGATAAAGAAAGCAAATCGTTTTCAATTCCATTTCAATGTCGCGGCTTTGTTTTTTGGGGAGGCTAATTTGATCGAGCGTTGAATAATGTTTTTCGTCAAGGTCCCGGACTAACTAATGTGGCGGTCTATTAATTGAAGATGGCTGCCGCAGTTCTTTACCGGCTCATTGGGATGCAAGTCATGGCGCGGCGAACTTGTCGGGCGGGGCGACTCCCGCCAGCCCAGACTTATGAGGATTACGGGAAAATGTGTATTCGATGACATTTTTCGGGGCGTAGAAAAAGATGAAATATAAGGAATTCTAAACGTGACTCGAATATCGTATGAACCGTCACCTATTACCGGTCTATGGGCGTTCTTTTCGCGGTCGGGCGCCGCGCCGGTGAAACCAAGCGTGACGCTCCATTCCGATATAAAAATGTAAGTATGAAAAAGCTTTGTTAAACGCGTCCTGGCTTCGGCGAAGTGGCAAAGTTTGAAGTGGAAAACTTTTCATGGAGAAATCTTGCGGAAAACGATTAAATTTTAAGGCTATTTGTACTGTTTAAAGTGCCGGTACGGACAGAATGTCTGCCACCGTAAATTCGTAAGCTTATCCCGGAATACGGCTTCTTGTTAAAGTTACGAGTGATCTTTATGAATAATTCACAACAACAAATTCGAGCGCGTACATGTGTAAATTGGTTGTGCTCGACCAAACTCGATTTAATCACACAAAGTTGTTTAACGCTCGTGATAATATTATCCAATAGAGTGCAGACTGCAGACCACACAGTCTTTGGAGATTATTTTAATGAAATAATTAAATTAGTGGGAGTACGGTGGACAGTGGACGCCAGCAGAATCCAAAGCAGGAGGCGGGCGCTTTGATTTCATTTGGAACCCGCTGATTATCTTTGTTCGAACAGTTTGTTACAATTTCACCGCTTTGCAACAATATTCGCATTGAAATCGAGATAGGACGATCGATACGCTTATCGGCGCTAGAAGCTAGTTCTGGCCCTAGCGCCGAGTAAGAGATTTTTATTCATAGATAAGGAAAACAAGGCTTGTTTGTCGACCTCAAGATTCCGAGGAACATTTAGTACGACCGGACCCTCGTTACAATCACCGCTGAATTATTTACCGGGCCCGGCTTACAAGGCTGAATTGATTTCTGCATAATTTACACAAAGGAAACGTTGCATGGCCAAACGTAAAAATGGCAATAAAACGTTCTGATTATCCGGCTGAAATTACACTGGCCGAGAATTGAGACTTTAAACTTTTAAGACGGTGATCCGGTTTTATGGGTGGACGTAGGAGTCATTGGCCGTCAGGAGATAGCTATTAGCCGAATCAAGGACGGGGGAGGCAAAAATAAAATCTGTACAGGTATTAGGATTCTGTGCACGTCCCGTATCGGAGGATTGCGCGGAGGCAGCGGGCGCGGCCGACCGAGAGATAGCCGACCTACCTGTTCTTAGACAATTACCGCTACGTAAACGAAAAATTGTTCGAGAGCTCTCGAAAACGTGTTTTCTAATCTTGGGAGTCGGGAAAGGATTCCCGCTCCGCGTTTTCAATACATGAACGAGATTGCCGGTGGAGATAGCTCCGATTAAACCTTCCACTATATGTAGCACTGCATGGAGAGCGTGGACGGAGTTTCGCGTACAATTAATATCCAAAACAATATTTTCCCAAAGTTCCGGAACTACATCCTGCCGTTTGAAACAAAGTGAGCTTACTCCGCAGACTATTTTACGGGCAATAAAGTTGCGAGTTCGTGAAAACTTTACCTTGAGCGTTTGAAAATATTATTTTTCTTATTGATATTCAGCGCGGATAATTTAAATGATCATTTTTCATTCTGGCGCAGTAGTGTGCTAATATTTTACAACCTTTATGTTGGATTCTAGGCAGATAAATAGTTATATTTTACCTGAGTTTAGTGCAAATGGATATATGAAAAATATTACACTTTTGTTAAATCACATACTTACTAGTCTAGCTAATTTGATAGTACCTACCTATGATAGGTACTTGTGTTTTTTTTTCATGGAGTACCATTTTAGGTAAAATATGTTTTATTAGATATTTCATCAAAAACACATTGCAAAATAACTAACTACTCGAACCTTGCCGGCGGTCGCGGGTTCGAATCACACAGTGGGCAAATGTTTATGTGATGAATACGAACATTTGTACTTATTTAAGTATTAATGGGAGACGCCCCAGTCATAATCGTTGGCATAATAGTAGTCATAATAGTATTCGTAACACAAGGAAGAAAATTCCTTACTTCGAAACCAAGACAATTAGTGCGTTGTCTGGCGCATATTTATTTAACTTATTTACGGATCGAATCAAGAAGTATTAACTAAAATCAGTAGGTAGATTATGTTTGTCTTGTAAAAAAGCGACTCACCGTGACGACACCACATGTATGAAGTAAGTAGGCACAAGTTAACACTGCGTAAAATCTCCGCACTTTGTAAGCGCTTAATTTTGGTATTAAGTAAACTTCCCGAGTGGAATTTCACGCTAAGTTTAAGTTTTCACGCGAAGTTATTTTCTGAACTTAGCGCGAGCCGATATATTAAGAGAGGTGTCTTGATATATTTTGTAGAAGTTTGAGACATCAGCAATAGAGATGGAATGAAATAAAATAATTAATAACACAAAGAGTTTAAGGTACGCAAGATACTTATGGAAAAATATACATAATTATTATGTAGGAAGAAAAATAGGTGAATACAACCCACTCGCAAAACCTACACAATCGTCAGCTCCTTCAAATCACTTATCTATTTTTGTCAACCTTATCTATCTCCATACGTTCGTATTCCAAAGCAAATGTATGATCGCGAAAATACACCGAAACAAATGCCTGCATTGGAAAGTGCGTTTTTTTTTAAATTGGTCCGTTTACTACAAAGCCGTCGAAAACCGGACCGGAACGTGTCTATTACACGTGTAGAGATATTCAAACGTCCAGAAGCGCAGGGCAATAATGCCCGAAAGCAATCGGCCGCCGCCGCACAATACTCGCGTCACTCCGCGCTCCGCTGCAATTTCCCGCGTTCGCATCGGGCGACGTGCAAAAATTGCTTCCCTCGAAAATAATATAGAGAAAAAAAGGCACCATGCAAATTTTTGTAAAGTCATTCGGAGGCGTGCGTTTGTATTTCTCGGCTAAGGGTAAGGAACGATTGTCGTCGCGGGGAATTCCTTTATTTTGTTGGAGGGATATTGCGCGTCGGGCGCAGGCTGCAGCTGTTTACCGGGCCGCTATACCCGAGGGGATATTACATAACATACGTGCAATTGCGACTCGATTTCAAATATTGGAATCCATCTGTGACGTGGCCGTAGTAAAGAGCTATGCTCGAACTTGGCTTGACATGCCGCGTGTCTAGATCAAGTCAGGATTCCCGACAGCGCAGTATGTATTTTTTATCAGCGTTATCAAATGCTTAATGTATATGCTATGTTCTCATGTCACAAATTTTAAAATTGCTCATGACGTCATTTAATTGCAATTACTACTAAGGTACCGAGTTAGGTAATCGCTCCACCGCATTGAGCTCCGACTCCCGATGCACTGTGGCTCTTATTAAACATAGTCTGGGAGACAACATCCGAAGCCGTGCTGGCGACGTTCTAATCAGTTTTCCGATCTTTGTTCCGCTGTTACTCCCTTTCGCACCATTGTCTTTTTTAATTAAATAGACACGCAATACGCAGTCAGGTTTGAAATTACGCTATAATGCTCCAGGTCCACCAATTTTCGATACAAGAACCACTTGGTATATTCCAGCATCCTTGACATGTATGTGAGCATCGCTTTGAAAAACAACCAAGGAGACCTATGTTCAGCAGTGGACGTCCTAGGGCTGATTATGATGAAGATGGGTTATTTCGGGCCATTTCAGATACTTGCACACCTTGTTAGTACATTTCTACACCCTTGGGACGTTTTGATCCTCTGAATTACTTATGGCACAGTACACACTAAGTAAAATTGGCAAAAAACAGCAAAAGTTAATCAAAACAAGGGTTTCAAGTCTATTAATCTAGTTCCGAAGTAAATCACGACAATGACGTGACAAAGAGAGCTTGGCTTTATTCAGGAAAGTTGTTTTCCTGACGTTGTCAGTCGGATTCGCCGTGTGATGTGGTGCTACTGCTAGCGGCTGCTAATAAATGTATGAAATAAATCAATTACTGTTCTATATTTTACACTCACAGATCATTTGAATATCTTTTAACAATTAGAAGTCCCAATGTTTCATCAGCTGGATTTAGAGCTACAACCCTCAAACCATGCAATTAGTATGCTACTATACACTAGCGTTTATTCCAGAGTAAAGTCTAATGAAGGTGATCTAGTTATATTAGGATATTTTGTATGCCATCATTTTTAAAAGCATCCAAAGTGTAGCTTCTAGTGAGCTTATAAATAAGCTGTAATATAAACTTTAATCTCTAACAGCAACCTTCAAGAAGATAATACATGAAAGCGTATTTAAAAGATCTTAAAGAAAAGAACAAAGAAAATCCTTGTGCCCCGCCGGCACTCGCACCAGCTCCTAAGGTCAAGGCCCATCTCCGTCGTAAATACAAACAAATGGGACCCGCACACCCGACGGAATCTCATTGGCCGATGCTTATCACATTTTACGATTCCGTAAACTAACGAATAAACGTTGCAGTAAGCCTCGCATTGTTTTATGACTGCGCTCATTGCGGAGTACTTGAATTAATAAATTTTATTTTCGCGTTGCCATGGTAGCCATTTCTAAACGTACGTATGCCGTGGCCTTTTTACTGTTTTTGAGCTATAAATATTTTCGAGTGTATAGAACTTCCAAGCGCACAATATTATTTATTATTATGCATACATAGGGTACAAATAAGCATGAAAAGATTTTTTACTGTATCAAAACGATATCACATAATCACTACTACTTTTATATCGTATAAAGTAAAAGTATGAAGCTAGGACAAAACACGTTAATTTAAGAAATGGGGATCATGAAAATAATTTCCTCAACATCACAGCATCCGCATGCCTTTGAAATTGCCGAGTTTGAGGCATGATTGCTTTGCTGATTACAAAATTACAAGCATTAATCATAATTTAGTCGTATGCAGCAGGCTTTTACACCCTTTAATCAACATTTCATTGTGATACAAAATCAAAGAAGTACGTACTTTTATTTGTGATATTTCTGTGTTAATCTAATCAAAACCTTTTCTTTCTTATAACTTATAAATACAACTTATAAGTATGTATTTAAGGCTGAGGTTTCCCATTGCACTAAAATAATAACAATTCTTTATTTTTTTTAAGAAAATTTACGAAACTTAGCCAGCATGATCTTCTCCTTGCCACAATGAAATGGTTTCGGTTTTGAATAGGTAAAACAGTTTATGTGAAAAAAAATTTATTTGTATCGAAAACTTCATAATCGTTGTCTGGTACTTCGTAACACAAGGAAGAAAATTCCTTACCACGAAACCAGACAATTGTTGTCTGGTGCATATTTATATTTATTTATTTATTAAAAAAAAAAACAAAAAAAAAACTAAGACACCTTGCCCACTAGACCGTTCCATCAGCGACCAACACCGTCGTGTGGCACACGAAGCGTGTCGACACTGGCAAAATACATTCTCGCTCGCTCTCTTTCTATACATAACGTAGGGCAGAACGCCGTCAATCTATATGTTGACGACGCGCTGGGTGTATTGGTTAGCGCTCCTGACTATTACGCCGGCCGTCGCGGGTTTGAATCCCGCAAGGGGCAAAAGTTTGTGTGATGAGCACAAACATTTGTACCTAAGTCATGGATGTTATATGTATTTAAGTATTTATGGGAGACGCCCCCGTCATATTCATTGTCTGGTACTTTGTAACACAAGGAAGAAAATTCCTTACCACGAAACCAGACAATTGGTGTGTTGTCTGGCGCATATTAAGTGTATTAAGTATTAAGTGGGCAAGGTACAGCGTGTCGTTGGTGTCGTGTTGCTTTTCGTGACTGACTAGTTCCTAGTACGGTCATGGTATGGTACGGTGGAGTGGGATAAAAACCTTTATCCGTTAATTACGGTGTTTCTGTGTTCCACCTCTGTTATACAATTATACACATTCCATCATATGCCAATTTATTAACGAAAACATCACTAATTTGTATTAATTTTAATAAGCTTGATTAGTTCATTTGTGCTCGTACCTATGGGAAACTAACAAATGCCGTTCAACTGGAAAATGCGTTTTTGTACGCACAGCTGAATGTAAAGCTGTTTAGTTTGATTTAAATCAAGATTAATAACATTATTATTGTTTTTTTTTCAGTAGTGATCAAATGTTTCAAATTTTTGTCATTACTTTTAATATAACGTAAACTCATTTTGTTGATACAAAAACGTAAGGTGTAATGCGTCATACTAGTTATTCTGATTGACTACCTTGTTGGTGTAGTGGTTTGTTTGCTGGTTGCTACCCGGGTTCGACTCCCGGGTCTGGCCGAACTTCGTTTCAGAGTTTCTGAATACTCGGAAACAGCTCGGAGTCAGGAAGTTGGACACCCCCGAGCCTCGGAAAGCAGGTTAAGCCATTGGTCCTGCTCCTGATCTCTCACCGGATAATGAGAGTGAAGGAACAGAGAGTGCTCTGGTGTATTGCGCAAACTATTGAGTAGTATAAACAATGTCCCGCGCCGATGGCCAATCATAAAATAAGTTTGTCTTCCTTCAGAAACCGCAATGTTCATAAAAGTAAAAAAAAGTTTAAATCATCGTCATCAGAATGCTCTTAAATAGTTAATTATCTCAGTTGAGATTAACCGTCGTGGTCGAATACGATCAAAGGGGCGTTTGATATTTTTTTTTCCTAAATTATCTAACCGGCATTTAACTATCATTCAGCTTTTATTTCCTTTGCATGCAAATTATTTTGACCCTAAAGTTATACTGTTTTTTTAATGAAACTTGGCAGTTTTTTTTTCCATTCGCTGTATAGTAATGTACCCTGAGCCCAACTGGAGCCGCACTTGAGTATTACCCACTTTGCTATTACATAAAACTGTACAATTTGTTGCCAACCCTTTTCAAATCCGACTATTGTCCTTAACGATCTCCAATTCCACTAATAGAATCCTTTTCGAGAAACTAAATATTGTACGAAACGTTGTTCCAGGTACATCCCTGGCTGTAGCGGAGAGATAATTTGCGAAAAGGTAAGTCCTCTAACCAACTATTTGTATTCAGGCGAACGAGACCCAGAGTCTGGACCTTTAGTTTTAAGGATCCAATTTTCATAGAACGCTTCTTTAACCAGACGAGAATCTATCTTATTAGAATTTCTCTTGAAATAGGAACGAAAATGGTGGAAGAATAACGATTTGTTCTAGGAGGGAAATAATTTTAGATTCCTATGTAATTTTTAGTGAAAGCGACTGTTTACCATCGACCAATAGATCGTCATTTCGTATGAAGAAATGGACAGATAACGCTACTGGTTACTTATTAGGACAATGTGAAACAGTAGTAAATTACACTTGAAAATTGCACTGGTGTTTTTTAACACTCACAGTGTTATTATTGTATTCTTATAAGATGAAATAAGAAATCAAAAATTGCGCAAGGGCGGGATTCGAACCCGAATCCTCTGGCACCTCTAGTAGGTTTTTTTGATTACACATCGCTAGATTTAAATTACTTAACTAACTTTACAAATCATGAAAATAAAATTAGATCATAAACTAAATCGACATTAATTCCGGATTCCACCAAACAAAGAAATTAGAACCACTTTCGAAATAGAATCAGATATTGCAAGCTTGCCATTTAATTTTTCATATTTTGTTATCTTTATTTGATTAATCGCTCGTGTACTTAATTATTGCTACCCGGAAATTAATAACCAAACCTTTTAATTTCCTTCATGAAAAGGTAATATCATTTAACAACATTGCATTTTCAAAAACCGGTTAAGTGCGTGTCGGACCCGCGCACTGAGGGTTCCGTGCCACCCTTAACTGAATTCAGGGTCCACTTACTTTCACTTAACGAAAACATCACAATATATTGCGACAGCAAAAATAACTTTGTTTTTCATAGTGTTTGTATGAAAGACAAAGTTATATTTGCGGTTGATAAAAATGTGCAATATCTCAAAAACTACTGGTTCGATCTCCTTCAAACCAATTTTCGTTGCAAGTTTTTGTTGAGATCTACAACATATATTTTTTTCAAAATTTTCACTTTCTTAGTTCAAAAGTTAGATGGGGGGGGACGCCCATTTTACCACTTTGGAAGCGTCTATATCTCAAACCTTACACTTTTAGAAAAAATGGTTTTAGAAACCTCAACATCATTTTAAAAGACCTATCCATAGACACCCCACACGCATAGGTTTGAGTAAAAAATTTTTTTTAGGTTTTAGTTTCATGTATGGGAGCCCCCCCTTAAATATTATTTTTTCTTACTTTTTGTATCTGAATCGGAAAGCGGTGAACAAAATACACCTACCTACCAAGTTTCAGCTATGTGATGCTTATAGTTTCAGAATAAAGTGGCTGTGACATACGGACGGACAGACAGACAGACAGACAGACAGACAGACAGACAGACAGACAGACAGACAGACAGACAGACAGACAGACTTGACGAAACTATAAGGGTTCCGTTTTTTGCCATTCGGCTACGGAACCCTAAAAATGTGGTGTGGGTTTTCCTTATGTAGCACTCTGAAAACAGAAATAGGAAGTATCAGTATTTTTAAGCTAAATAAGAGACACGTATCATCAGCCAAAAAAAACGTCTAAGTATTGCTCCAATAATATAAAAAAACACATAAGCTCAATGTCGCTATTACATGGCCAATAATATTTTAGTGCGCAATCCAAACTTTGGAACCTCCTCACGCAATGAGAGAAAATCGTGAAAAAAATTAGGTCGTGCCGCATCAACTTATCTTAAAAATGGGGCTTTTTGGCGAAGTCTGAGCTCCGAGGCCGTCTCAGTGTGGTGGCAGCCCTAATAATATGCCACAACTCATCCAGATTTATAAGGTCTCGTTATAATTGTGCGCTTGGCTGGCCCACGCTATTGCTGTTGCAATTCTCATGCAACTGATCCGCAAGCGGATTTATTCTTTCTGGTAATTTGCTTTCTCTCTGCCGAGATAATTCAATTTTCAGTACGAACGCTTCGGGCCTAATTTCTCCGGGCCCGTCTCAGATGGAGCGTAGTTAAAGAATTAATAGCATTATATGAAAAGCGGAGAAGAATGTTATGCAAATGTAGTGTATTCTGGGTTAATATCAGCACGGGCGATTTCCAGTCGTGTTGACCATGCAGTAGAATTTGGAACAGAATATCCACTACCTGTCAAGTATTCCTATTTAACAAAACCAATATTTTTTATGTATAAATATAATAAATATGTTTGTATACCATATCTGTAAACCATGATTAAGATTTGGTTTAACGGACATTAAACTGGTCATCATAAATCATAAAATTCTTTATTGCTTTTCCAAGTTACAGTTTACATGGGTTGGTACTCTCCTTTTAGGTTTAGATAAAACCTGTGCTAGAAGGACTGTGTCAAGGGTTTCGTCTGTGTCAAGGGTTTGGGTAACTTATTATGACCCTGCATCTGATCTCTCATCGGTCCTGTCAAGTTGCTATATCTACAAATATACTCTTTAGACTAGACGGTAATCCATAAATCCTTATGGATTGCTAAAATGCTTGCACACTATAATACCCTGCGCACTTGGCTGATACAATTTGAGATCGGCTGAAAGTATTATAATATAGTACATTTAATTTCAACGACGATAACTGGTAGGTACTACTACTACTGGTCGTGCCTGCATTATATGACTGAAACCGTGCGAAGGACGTCTCGAAATAGTTCGCCTATTTATCGCGCGTGAGTCAGACCGTGTTTTACAAGAACTCGCTTGCGTATACGCAGCGAGACTGTATTGCTCATTTCGATGTAAACACAACATAATAATATTTGTACGTCATTAATACGTTTTTTTTTTTGCTGAAAATATAGGTGTAGGTACAGCACTTATGCGAATAGGAAATTACTAGTGTAGTTACGGTAAATCTAATCACGATTAGTACACAAAGTAATGAAAACTTGAATGCGCGGCGTGCACAAACAATGACATGGCGAGCTAAAACTGCCAATAATGATGGTTTTAATTATGAAGTTGTAGGTTATATATAAAAATGCATACTTACAATTTTAATAGCTACTTTTGTACCACAGCCTTAAATAAAAAACGCGAGTAAAATGTAAAACTGTAGAGTGAAACCCACTGATAAATTGTGAGGGTGTAAACTTTCAAACAACAATAAAACCACTTTAGCTGCTATAAATTCCAATATTGTCGCCGTGTGTCTCCCGGAACATGTTTAATAACCGTGTCTATATTACAATAGCGAGCGCTAACGACCAATAAAAGTGTAGTTCCAACTGCTTTGTCAAAGTTTGACAGTTAGGCCCCGACGCATCCGTGATTACACCCTCTGCAATACAATCAATCGTCAACTTTTGTTTGACTTATCTGAGAATAAAAAACAAGTATACAAGCCAGGTCGGATTCCATCGGAAAGTTTGAAGGTGAGCCGGCGACCGTCGCCCTAATAGAGAAGAAAAATACGTTAATGTACCCTCAGATCCCGAAGACAAATAAACCGACGCGGACAGGGACGAAATAAAAGTGGGGAGGCACCGAGATAAATAACAATGATCTTGCGGCACGAGTCACAATCTCATCCTGAATAGTACAGCCACCTCTCTCGTCACCATTACGCACTTGCTGCTGCTCTGTTTTTGATCCGAATCCCTCAAATAATTAACTTGTTATGATAGCACAACTACTCAAAAAAGTCTTATTTACATTTTTAATTTCGAGCTCGTTATTCAACTCACCAAGGCACCCGCTGGAAACCACCGTCTTGGTATGCGCTCCGCCTGTCGTAAATAAAATTAATGCTGATCGTAGACCTTTTGACTTAAATAGTCAATTTTTTTGTGATAGTAATTAAACGTTAATTTAGGTTTAGAGTTCAATTTAGGGTCGAATAAAGCCATTTTCTTCCTTTCTTTTTAAAAATTTAGAGATGTGGGGTCAAAAAAGAATGGCATAGGCACATGGTTCTAGACAACATTTCATGGACCATGTGCCAATAGGATGACCTAATGTCACTTTCCTTGCTTTTTTGAAGATGTTCCACCATGACTATCTCTTATTAGGCACCGAAAAAAATATTATTATTTTGAAGTATTTTTATATATGCTATCGTTTATTATGAGAGTTGTGGAACAAAGTCGAATCACACAATGAAAAGTTGAATGAACTGTCTTTTCTGCGTTCACTGTGGTCGGGCGGGGCGGCCGGCCGACTTTCTGTGTCGCACTACTTACGACTTTTTATACCTACTGTCGTAAAACGTTCATCAACCCCTTCATTTAAATCATACGGAAACCCAGGAAATTATACTTACTTCTCTTTTCAAATGCCAAATGCGAATTTTAAACTAACGATCTCACGGCAGTTTAGCTCCGTACACGTAAGTACCTACCTACTTCCCAGTATTTCTCTTTTTCAATACTGGAACCAATTTGGCGCGATTTTCGTAGAAGTCTCTTAGTTGAAGTTCCGTTCATCAAACAATGAAAACATGACATGAGCCAGATCATAGATACTCATTTTTTTTTTAAATTTGTATACGAATACAGTATATTCGAGGCATGGCCGATAGCACCTACAAGAGCTCTAGTTAATTACCTCATGATTTAATCATAAATCGTTTAAAAATTAAAAATATCGTAAACACTTTTCACATCGCTATTAAACCGTGCTAATTCCTACAAAGCCCCCTTAAAATTATTGCCTAATAACAGAATGTTTCCGCTCGCCTCCTAACATAAGCAGGGTTATAATCCAACAATCCTGTCACAAATGGGAGTATTTAATTTCTTCGACAAACAATAGGCTTTCTTTTAACTCTTAAAAACTTTGTGACAATTTGGCATTGTTAAAAATTCAGAATCCCCGAGCAAACTTGGGTGGGTCATTGCTGACCCTTTCTCGGCCCCGCGCCTGAGCGAGACGAATTCCTCAAATCTTTTTGTCCACATCAAACCGACGGCTTGTCATAATCTCCTTCCGCAAAACAATGTCAGTTTTAATTAAAATACTTTAAAATAATAAAACTTAGAATAAAAGAGAACAAAATCGAGGCAATTGTCGACGGTTTTATCGCTTAAAGTGGGAATATTAATTCTGGAAATCCATTAATTTCGTAACTGACATTATGAATATTTAAACGTGAAGTTTTGTTGTTATTTCAAGCTTTACAAGTTGTAGGTTCTTTAATCTTTTTATCGCTCGGAGTGAGTTAATTTAATCTTATCTGTGAAACTTTTTCACAATAAATCGTCTCAATGTTTAGATTATGGTCGTTAAGAAAGACGGCTTTGTTGTTAATAATGAAGCTATAGGTGATTAAAATTGGCAGAAAGTATAAGTTTATATGAAAATATTTTTAGAAAGTATCCGATGCAATCTTAATCTCGTGCTTACCCGAAAGCAAATTAAAGAATATTTTTGTGGGTAAGTTAATATTTCAGTTTTAAAACAAGTGGGCAGCATGGCACGAAATCGGATCAGAGCTAACGAGCTCTTTGCAATTATCCGGCTCGCACATCCGCAGGGTGGCCATCCTTTTAGTTTTACTAAAATGAGACTTAAAAATACTTAGCGTGAAAATAAGTTTTTCAAAGTAGAACGATTGAAATGCAATACGACTCTCACCAATGTTAAAAATGTCTGCTGCTAACGAAAAACGTAGGTAACAGTTTTAGAAACTAGTACCAAAATTACGCACTAATTATAAACTACCCAATTATAAAATAGTGTCGACGACACTATGTAAATTGTGAAAAACAACAACTCTCACCTTAGGGCTGAGCTGAAGGTTACTAGCGGGATCACAGGTTTACCAGGATGTAGTAGTCTTGTGTAATGGGCTCCTCTATAAAAAAGCTTCAATATTTACTGACGATCCTTTGACATGGCGAGGAAACGCCGCCATTAAATAATCGTTCCCCTGGTGTTGGGTAGCAGCAACATCAGTACAGGTAGAAGGCTGAAGATAAAGTATATCAGGAAAGGCTTTTGACTGTGCATTAAAAGGCGGGAAATCCCCGTTTCCTAAACTGCGGTGTGGAAGGCAAGAGGGAAACCACCAGACTACATTCCCTAATTTGGAGTTTATGATTTGGAAAAAGCTCCACCGACAAGAACTTAGCTCTTAAATTAGACGATGATGATGATGGATAACTATCATTTAACATCAACCTCTGCATCACTATCACTTGCACTAACCACATAAATATAAAAGACAAGAAGAAAGAAGTATTCGTCGTTGATTTTAGTAAACTCATCATAGGTTTGAGACAACGTGCATTTTAGTAAAGTCTGAATTTTAGCTTCTTCTTAGCACTAGCCCACAATTGTCTCAAAGCTGTGACCGGGTCTATGTTGGGACGTGTATATAAATGCCCCCACTGGGTCAATTTATGTATTTATTTAAAGACTTTATTGCACAAATTTAGTGTACAAAGTTGGACTTAATGCTAAAAGCATTCTCTACCAGTCAAACCTTTAGGTCAATTATGCATAAATAAACAACGTTTACGACATTGATAGCCTTATCTGTTACTCACAAAGACGTAAATAAAATATCCTCAATAGCACAATATGTTGGTCACCGTACACATCCCCGTGTTTTTGCGCTTGCATTGCTATTGTCTTTTGTACTTTATTTACTGGCAACCGTCCGTACACTGTGCTTTTTAAAACTCACGTAATCTCTTGTAGCTCTAATAAACGCTAATGTAATGTTAATTGAATTAGAACTTTGCTATTGCTGATAAACTCTGTTTATTGAAAATGTTAGGTGCGTGCATAATTGTGTAACACTTCTTGTTTTCTAACATATTGCATCTACCAATACATAGGAAGAAAGTCAAAATTGTCAAAATGTTTAATAGAGTATATTTTTCTGTGTGTTTCTGTTGTAGTGCTTGATCGATTGCGAGCTAATAAAAAATCTACCATTTTATTTTTGTTTAGAAATGGCGATCCACTTCGCCCAACCATCAAGAACGAATGAACGAGTATAAGCAGCAAAAAATATTAATTAAAATCCATATTTTTATATGACTAAACATGGTGCTCTGCAACTCATCTAAAAGCCTATGCAGCATATTTTCAGCCCTCCCATTAAATACCGAGCGTTTATCATAACCTCAACATTTAATTCAGTTAGCGAGTTTACAGACGATGACATGAGTTAGAAACCGCAATAACACTACTCTGCTGATATTACATTCCGACCCCGAACCGACGCCATGAAGTCCGGACCCCCCACCCCTCTCTCCTCTCCACCCCCCCAACAAACCCCATAATGAATTCGGCCACAACCTATATGACCTATAAAAATTTAGGGGCAATCAATTGCTTTAATCATCTCACGCCTGAATTTATTTAAATAATTATTTTGCAACATAATACAACATACTGCAGATGCAAACAGTATAGCTCGGTCGCTAATTAACTCAACTAACGGTTAAATGTCGTTACCAGCGCTGTTGAATATTTCCGATTGAGCATGTTTCGAAGTCAATACAATTTCTAATAGTTGTTGGTTGAATATTTCCGACATTAGGCGAAGATATTTTTTAAGATCGGGCCTAGTCACTTAAATTTGAATATTTAATTGTTGCAAATATATTTCTGTTGGTGCTTTTGGTGTCGCTTGTAACCTCAGTAGTGTCTTTATAGAAAGAAAGGTATCTCAAGCACGTTTATAGGTTTAAGTCAATGCTTCTGAAATCTGCCAATATCAGCTCGTAGCAAATAACAACACATAATTTGTATGTTTCTTGCGTCGATCAAATTTTCGTAACGGCGTCGATAAATTGCAAATAATTTTACGTTCTCATCGTTTCGATGGATGACAGGTACTTTATATTGTTAACTGCTGCTTACTCAATCATTAAAGTTCAGCTGATATGAAATGTTCATAATGATCTGTTCATAATAGGTCACATTACCAACTTAAAGAGCAGTCAGTCACCACGCAATTCATTTTCCCCTTCACATTCCGAGTTCAACTAAAATAAAAACCTTATTAATATCTCCGCCTATCTGGTAATTAAACATGCAATAAACAAATTTAAATATATTATTTATACTTTCAAACGATACTAGGTCATTCAATACAGAGATAGATAAGACTTCTAGAAAAAAGTCAATTGCCCCCACCTCAAAAATGTAAAGCTGTACCTAGCCAGCATTTTCTTTTTTTCAGTATTTTTTTTACCAACATTTCCGTTTAATACAATTCTTGTGTGCCAGTATTTTGGTTTCCTCCCAATAACTTTAACAGTATACATTCGCGCATCTTAGCCGTGCGAACCATCGACCAGCATACAGAGACCTCGTTTGAAACCCCTTACTTTGCCTATCAAGTTAGAGCTTCTGCGACCGCGATGGGTCTGTTTAAACTGGGTTTTATGTAATAGCAAAAGCGTGTCCCATAAAGAACATGCTATGTTTTGTACATCTGGCTTATTTCATTACGCGCCTTGCTCGTTTCAATATATTGTAGCTAATGTTTCTTCCTTTGGGGTGCTGTGCCCAAAAGACCCATATCGAGTCGCGTTGTTGTGACAGCTTATGAAATACACCTGATGATAAGACGGTTATGATTGAGGAGCATGTGTTTTTGTTTGTAGATACTCGTAATACACGTTTAAACGAGATTTACCATACTTGTAAGTACAAATTATTTCTAGTCTCAAGAGATATTGTAAAGATATCAAAAGTGAATGTGAATAATTTAAAAACGAAATATAAAGCCAAGTTAGACTTGCATAAGTCTGAAATATGTTCCTTTTTTTAAACAAAGACCATTACAATACTTTAGATAGACAAATAAAATAAATATGCAAAAGACAACACACCAAATGTCTTGATTTCGAAGTAAGGAATTTTCAGAATACCCGACAGAAAACGATAATGACGGGGGCGTCTCCCATTATAACTTAAATTAGGTACGTATAAACATCTATGACCTAGGTACAAATTTTGGCCCGTTTGCCCATTGCGGGATTCGAACCCGCGATCGCCGTTATAGTAGTCGCAGGAGCGCTTAACATTACACCAAACTTACTTACTTTGGTTAATTCCAAATACCTTACTACATCAGTATTACTTTAATATCGTAAGATTCTAGTTCTACCAGCTCTAACCTAACTTCGGAATTGGGCAATCGAAACAGCGTCAATTCACGTATTTTCGGCATCTACTGTTAGACATGTTTTGGACTACAGAAGTGCTATTGTAACACATCGTGTGCTTAAAGTCAGCAACATTGAAAGGTGACACACCGCTGTCGGAATAGCGAGATAAATCAATTGAACTATCGTAGTACAACTGATGCACAACTCAGTGACGATCTTAATTAGCGGAATTGAGGCCCAGTTTGCACCGAAGCTTATACCCTCAAACCGATTCGGAACGTCCGCCACCGAATTTGTTTCCGACTCACCGCTGCAGTTTCGAGGCAAAACGCTTTAGGTACTACTCAATGACCATTATACCATTCAATGGGTTAAGCAATAGCCATATATATAGAAAATGTTGATAAAATACTTTCTAGTCTACTCCTTTTAGGGTTCCGTACCCAAAGGGTAAAAACGGGACCCTATTTCTAAGACTTCGCTATATTTCCGTCCGTCCGTCTGTGTTTCTGTAACCAGGCTATATCTCAAGAACCGTTATAGCTAGACAGTTGACATTTTCACTAGTTATGTATTTTCTGTTGGCGCTATAACAACAAATGCTAAAATCAAAATAAAATAAATATTTAAGGGGGATTCCCATGCATTTTTTGCCCTTTTTTGCTCGATATCAATTGTTTACCTAGTCAATGGTACGAAACCCTTCGTGCGCGAGTCCGACTCGCACTTGGCTGGTGTTCCACTGTTTAGGGTTATGCCATCAAAGTCATACTTTAAACAAACCTGCAAAGCAACCTTGACGTATTCGTTATTTTTTTGCTGTCCTAGGTCGAGGACAGCAATTCTCTGCTTTAATTAAGCACGTTTACACCACAACAAGTGTGAACAAGTACCCAAGCTGATCAATTAGAACGTGTTACACGCAACAAAGGAAGCGGGGGCTTGTGTTTTGGCTTTAACAAGCAACAATCACACGCTAAGCAGCAAATCCAATATCACTTAGCGTTACTCTGTAGGCGTGTACTTAGCGCTTTGGCAAAAGCACAATGTTGCTAAAAAATAAAAACGCGACGTCCAGTAGAGGCGGTGATGAACAGTCCCCAGCTTTTTAGCCTTTACACTTTTGTTGCAAACTCGTTCGTATTACAACGGCATAAGAACTAGCGATGTTAAGTTTGACGTGCTGTCTGTACCGAGTAATCTTTTAACACGTCAACGGCGCACGCACATAAATTGCGGCTGAGTTACGAGCGACGCCGACGCCTCCCGGGAAGACCGCCACCGAATTCACAGAATCACCCACTCGATCGAGAATAATCCCATTTCACACATCAACCGATACAATATTCCATTTTGTACACCAATCAAAATTATTTCGATCCAACGATACGATGCTCGTATGGGTTTATTCCGCCATCGTAGCTACAATAGTACTGAACTTCACTACTGGTTTAGCTTCAGAAATATGTTTCAGTGATTCTCTTTTTTTAAGAGAGTATGAATCTGCGTTTGGTAGAAGCTTGTCTAATACAACGACGACCTTTTTAAATGTTTTGTTGTTGCCTCAGAAGCAAGCTCGAGCTGTTTTCAATAACTCATTGTACCTACGCCATTGTTGTGTAACTGTCATAGCAACCCCGGCTAATTCGTACATCATACGAAACGGAAACGAAAAGAATTAATCTCGCTGGCCCCGTGACCGTCGGCTCTTCATTATACCATTTTCTGTTTCCGGTCGGCGGATTTTGATTTATGTCTTTAATTTGGCAAGGTTGGCGACGACAGCCCGAGACATGTCGGAGTGTTTTCGAGGAGCCATCGTGCAATTGTTTAATTAATCTTAACGGAAACGCTGCGGGTGCAGTACTCGGCCCAACTTTAAACTCGTTAAAAGTTCCTTCGAAACATTTGGCGCCAGATAAGCCGCTGTCAGACTTTGGTTTCGAGATTGTTAACTTATCTAGTGTTATAATTAAACAGCATTTCATGTTTCATTAATCGCTTCCATGCTCGCCCAAGTTTTATATTTGAGTTCAAATACGAATTCCCGTTCTCTGAACTTTCCTTAATAACGACATCTGCTTTGCGTTTTGAAGGTATTCCGTTCTTTATTTTCTTAAGTAGGGTCGCAAGATATAAGGATCTTAATCTCAGTCATGAAAGTCATGAAAAGATAAGGTAGTAAATTTTATTAATGTGTTCTTACCACCTATACTTAGTTTTTTGAATCCTCTTCTTAAGCAGCCTTTGTAGTTTACTTTTAATACACCAACAAATACAATCATGTGCATAAATTAGAGGCGTTAAATTAAGTGTTTGCGTGGTCAAAGACACCAGGACACGTAAGCATACACAAGCACCAGACTGGCAGAGCGAACAAGCCTCATTCGGTTCAAGATGGCGGCTGACAATGGCCCTTGGCGGATAATTACTCAAATAGATTGCCCATTGGAGCATTGTCTCCGTGCCTGCAATATTACGAATGTTTCTGGGGGAACTAAAGCCTATAGCAGCGGCCGAAAGTGTTTGCAGATGTCTTCACTTTGATATTGCGATTGCAAAGTCTGAAACAGACGCTCGTATTTCAAACAAGACCATTTCGCGTTAGCTAATCTTTTCTTTCTATTTTGCCTTTACAATACATTGTATTTTCTGATCCAAGAACTTTTATTAGCAAGACCTTTTACCTTTTATCAGCTGCTTTAATGTTATTTAAAAGCAAATAGTGATATAAATAGGTAAGTTATTTTAAGCCTAAAATCGATGACATCAAATCTCTAGTCCTAACTTACTCAGATTTCATTTCTTTTGCAAGTTTCTACTTTGTTTCAAACGCTTAAAAAACACGTTCGCTCTACTTTAGTTTCCCATTTCACTACCCTATATTTTTTCTCGTTTCGCATCACCGGCATTTAATCAGAGGTTTGATCAACACGTCCTCACTGGGTAATATAATTACAGTTAACAGCAGTGCGGCGACGTTATCGCGCGTATAAATTAGACCGATTTACATTTACGGGCGAGACATGGGCCCGGCTATTATCGTGAATGATGCCGAGGTGCGGGCGAGATCATCTTCGGGTGCCGATGGCATTGTCGTCGTTCTGTTTCGCTCTTTGTTGTTTGAATTTAGAATCGGGTTGCTTGGCCTGAAATTCGCTTAGCGCGATGTAGATTTGGATAGCGACAGGCTCAACTGTTGTTTTTTATCCTATTGTATTCCAATCAGCTCGAATCGTATCTTCAGACTTTGTAATTAGCACACATGGGAGTTGGGTTGATAATTAAAAAGATCAAGTATATAAACACTTTATAATATGCAGGCCTTAAGGGGGTGATATTGGGTTTTAGTGTACAGTTTTTGTAACTGGATTTTATTTTCAATCTTTCAATGTGTGATTATATTACACAAGAGACTACACTCTTAAAAAGGTTTGATAACAAGTACTAGGGTGCGTGAGTAGGCAGAACTAAAGCAATTTACATTTCCATCCGAGATAGGGCTTCGCAAGATGTTACAGGCGATTATTTCATTATGCTATTACCATATTCGGTAGTTCATCAATAAGGGGGATGATTAGTTCTCGAGCTACGAGTAGTTCGTTAGTTCCCACGGATACGGATGACATTACGACAACTTAATAATCTCTTGAAATGTAGGCCTCACTTGTGTTCGGTGTCAAAATCTAATTACACTCATTCATTACACGTTCACTCAAATTACATCCGTCATGCCGCATATAAATTAAATCCCCATATTCTGAAGTAAAACCATTGCAAATTGGTCTTAATTTACTTGAAACGTATAGCCTAATGAACGTATAAGCAATATCACTTTAAGGCAGGGGGATATAGGGGTAAGGGCCGTTTCTCATGGCAGTCCAGTTTGCGGGATCAATACATTACTGGGTCCCGCATAAAACTTAAGTGTGTTTACACGGGTGTTTTTTGCGGGTACGGTTATCCGTCTTAACTGAGTCCTGTCAATAGTCTATCTTGCTTGCACTTACCATCGATAAAGTGGCGCGCTGCATATTCCTATCTTTCACGGCGTGGCCCCTCGTAACTGTGTTTATGCATACCGTAATTTTAGAATTTGAACTGATCCAGGTAAATTATAAAAAAACAGGTATCGGTTTTTGCCGGTTCCTGCAAACGGGATGTCCGTGTGAATATCAGCATTAAAACGCCCACGCTACTAAACGGCATCCTGCGGAAAACAGTACCTGCAAATACGGAATGTCTCCTTATAAAACGGCCCTTACCCGCTTCGGAATAACTTCTCCCGTATAATATTATTTATTACAGTCTTCGAGACAATCCCCTGTGGTACAACGTGACACAGACATAAATACGAAAGGTAATGTTGAAATACTAATAAATTATAGTCATTTAGTTCACCCTTATTTACCCAATAGTTATTAGAAGTTGTGTATGAAGCTTCTGCGCGGCTTTAAGTTTCAAATTAATGCTGCTAATATGATACTGTGCATTGTACTAAACTTCTCTTGAAAGTTTCATACTGCTACTCATAACTTAATTTATTATTATATTGTCCTCAAATTACAAGTTGCAGATAATAAAGTGTATTTATTTCAAGGGCTCTTGGTATCTTAAACAATTATTTGGGGCTTAATGTAATCTTAGTTAAACATTTCGAACTTTCGACAAATAGGTTTGAAAATCTATTTAAAGTTAGCAAGTTACTTTACTGATAATTAAGTCAAGTAGCAGTACGTACGTCGGCAATGGATTTAATTAGATACCAATCATTAGATATCAATTAAAGATTCCACAATCAAATTCCACTAATCGTTGTGTACAAAAAGTTGAACATCTGTCAATCCAATCAATCGATGTTCAGTATCGTTAATGTGTAATTGACGAGTAGATCGCTGCCAAGACGCGGAAATGGGGCTCTATTTTTAAGTCACTCGCGTGTCGTGTGTAGATTACTACAGATTTTCATTCGAAATTCGAAAAATATATACAACAAAAATCACACAAAATATTGACGTTTGAGAAATTAGGAAGTGGATCCCTGGGTTTATGTATAACAGGTATGATATTGTGTTGGTGCATGCTTTTTAAGTTACGACCATTCGATTTGTTTTGTAGTTGGGCAGTTTCTTCAATAGCAAAAAAAAATACTTAAGTCACTTTACTTTGACGTTAGTGATTGACAGAAGTTACTCGTTACTCGTTGTGGCCGAGTGATCCTAAAAGAAGGCGTTTTAGATGACGAGCGGATATTAATAGAAATTTACCGCTCGACTCGTTACGAATGATTCCAAAATCAGTGCTCCAGTTTGATTTACCGGCAGTGTGAGGGATCATTAGCTGGCTGGCGTGCCGTGCCTCGGTACAATAGCACTGACAAATGTCCTGCGCATCACGCGTCGACACACCAAGCTCTTTGTTTCTATTGTAAGGTGGCCTATTGAGCTAGTTGTGTAAAGTTATACCTATAGTAACGATGGATGAAGGAATCGACAAACCTCTGTGTCATCATCATTTTGTTGCGAAGTTTAATTATTTTATTTTATTAATAAAACTATTCTGCTTTTTTCCAGCATTTTCAAAATTGAGCAGGTGATATGCTGCTAAATAGCAACGATAATTTCAAATCCAGATTTTCTAATACCTATTTTGACTATCATTAACGTCCTTTGTCCTAGAAATCCACAGTTTCAACTAAACCCCTACTCAATTTTCTTTTGTTCCTCGAAACAAAACCTCGTCGAATTCTTTACCCAAACCCAGATTAAGTATTAGTACATTGAGTGCCCTTTCAACTTGTAATAAACACCGTCTCACCGCGTTCACGCGCACTCATTTCCCGCGCATTCCGCACCGCCATCGTCCACAGCTTACTACATATTACATTCATTATTGGACGATATCGATGGAAACCCGCATCCAATCTGCCGGGATCGTGGGCGTCCGTATTCTTGTAATTTCTGTGGCATAATTTTATTTATTAGACGCCCTTGCCAACGCCGAGAACACCCCATTTGCCGCTTCATTGACTTACAACGGGACTCCATAACACTTCGCACATATTTCTGTAGCGCCTCTCAGGGGCCCGCACCTCATTATATTGCGGATGACATTTAATAAAACATTATGGGCATCTCACGAGCTTTTTCGATAAGCGAGATGCCGCGCGATCGGCAATTTGAAAATACATTCTGTTTAGTGAAAGATCAATATGAATTCCTATTTACTATGTAATGTATATGATCGGCGTAGTCCATATTGATTTCATAAATATCTTGATTCCATTGAATCCAAATTCAAATGGTCAATTTCTGCACAAACTTACACCAGTTTTAACTTTTTTTTCTTTTTCTCTATTTTTAGAGGAAGAGTAAACAACCCTATGTGCTTTGCAGTATCCGAAAATAAATATAACGGACTACCAATTCCGTTACTTTTTTTCGGTGACTAAATAGCCAGGTTCTTTTGCATTTGTGATGGCAGTAGAGATATTTTCGTATATGAAATTATATGTATTTATATATTTTGCATACTACGGCACGTTCACCATATGCTCGAAACAATTGCGGTATTGGGTCCTAGAGCTAATTGTGTGATAAATCGCGACCACCAGCAATTTGTCACGGTGAGAGCTAATTACAATCAAAAGTGCCGTTCTGCCTTCCATTTTGAATGGTACCACATATATTGTCATGTTGTAGAGCTTATTACTCGTGCTTTAAGGACATTTGTGATGAAGCAAGACAGTAGGAGTAGACTATCACCATCACTAAATAGTTTCACCCTTTTGGAAAAGAGATGGGGCCATTAAAAAAATCTATTTCATAATTTTACAAGTCATACCAACCCACCGATTTTGATGAAAAAGATGTCAAATGAAAGATAATTACGTCATCTGCTAACTTAAAGAGGTATAATAAATAAATAAAAAATTGAGAAAAATTTTCTTTTAAAAACCCATACAATTATTATCCCTTTAGGAATATTAATTTTATGCAAAAAACATACATTTTTTTATTAGTTTAGTTTAAACATATAAATCCCTCCAACTTGATATAATGGACGGAATTGATAAACCCACATGATGAAAGGTTTTGATTACCCATTCCAACCGTCTCCGACATATTGTGATAGCTGTACTCACAAAATTGTGTAACATAAAACGCAGCCATTTCCCCGTACTGCTGCTTTATCAGCCACACTCTCCATCTCCGATCTTGAGCGGCGCATTACCATAGAATCTGTTTAATTTTCACCCGGAAACAACCGACTGCTTAGTGCAAATGAGATATTCATTTTTATTCTTTACAATTCCCACTGTATAATATCAGCATTATCTCTCGCGGCACTCTTTGAATAAAATGATTAAATCGCGCCAATTTTTAGTCTCCCTTATTAATTCGTGAAACAAAAGGAATTCTTTCACAGTCGACTTGTATTTTAAACGGTGAAGTTACTATTTTCTTTTCAACATTTATTTTATTCGTTGAAGTAGAGTACAATGGGCCTGAAGTTAGATTCGCACTATCGATGGAAAGGAAAGCATTCAGACAAAGTAATTAAAGAGATTAGATGTTGTTCTTGAAAGTCAACTTTGTACTGAAGTTGGCTTTGAAATAAATTGCAGCTTATTATAAGCCCCATCTGTTTAATAAGAAATTAATGAAGGTAAATGATTCAAATTGTTTTATGTCATATCTCATACTCAGTGTTTAGCGTATCGTTTATATGTACTAGAATGTTCAACGTTCATCAAAACATAAGATTTTTCATCAAAACATTAAGACGTCGAGATATTAAATAATGACTGCAGCTGTCCTTTATTCCTCACTCCGCCCAACCTGCTAGTATCTGGATCACCAGTATTCACTTATCACAAAAACAAACAAGGAAACGCCAAGGGTGCCCAAAAAAAGTTGGCGAGTTTCTTGCTGGGTTAGTTCAGCCAACATAAGCCGTCTAGCGGATTTTGATTTATACTTCTAATTTGGCGAGCGGTGAGGTGGGCCCGCCCAAGGGACCGTCCGTACCCCTGCTTTAAATTTAAATCCACTGTATTAAATAATTATTACATTGGTACGAAACGAATAGGATCGTGACTCGAATACCGACCGGCTGATCTAAGATTAAACTAGATGACACGAAAATATGTGTTGATTGCTTTAGCGGTATTTCGTCAGACGTTTTATTGGACAGATTAATATTAAACCCAGCATTTTCGGAAATATATATTCTAGGAACATTTAAAATCTAACAACGACTGAAGACTATTGGACGTTGAAACGAAGTACATGTAAGTAAATACCCTAGGTATCTTTAAGATAACGATCGATGTAAAAAGTAATCGAAATCATCTTAAGTCGAATAACTCACTTTGTAATCCAGTTTAATAGAGTTATACGCGCGCCAATATTTTCTTTCAATTTGTAATAGGGCAATAACTTGGGCAAACGGCGATAACTGCCAATAAGTTCGTAACGTACAAATTAAAGTCACACCTCATTGCCATGGCTGTGCGAGTGAGTTTTCTTCAGGCTATGGGCATGGCACTGGATGGGGCGGAAAGCGGGGTTTGGCAACTTAAAATACACTAGGTATCTCTGGTTTATACGAAGTAAAGACTAGACAACGGCAGCCATAAAATAGGTACAGCTATTAATTAATTACCTTAAAATACACTCTGCACTCGACTCGCAGTTTTATTCTGAATATGTACCTAAAATATGTAGATCATGCTGCCTAGTTCGAATTAGAGTTGTGGATGCATCATTTTGGTAAAATATCTAACCGCTACAATCAGCTCTTGTAGCATTACAGATTTTATATTGCCCTGCTATTTAACGTTTCGCATATTTCGCAGTTAAAAAAGCTTTTTAATAAGCGGTGAGAGTACAAAGTTATCATATTGCATACCTATACGGGTGATCTTTAGAAGTTGTCTTAAGTATAGGCATGCGATCGCGCCCTCACGACTACGCGCCCGCCCCCGCGCCGCTCATGAACGAGGTGGGCGGGCGGGAGGCATAGGCCCCGCTATCAACCGCGCCGTGACGTCACGCACCCCCGCGTCGACGCCGCCGCCCGCCTTCATTTGTTTTTGGTGTCACTTCTTATCTCGTCTCGCAATTATTACAATTTGTCCGCTCCTCCCCTTATCTTAGCGAGTTCGCTACTTCAGCATAAAGGCAACCGACTTCAGCAGCTTCGCAAGATCATATTGAGGCGAATCCCTTTTTTTTCTAATTTCCGCTGGTGGGAAATTTTTCAAAAGTTTGAATAATGACAGGGCCGTAAATTGCAGAGGTGGCCGCGGCCACAGACACCCGGCCGGTTGTTTGTTGTTTTGCTAAGTTCAGTTTTTCATCGGCCGACGGCTGTTGTTTTGATAGGCCATTTCAGTCAACGTAGAATTTTTGTTTTCATAATCCTTCTCTAGACGGAGCAGCTTCATGAAACTGAAGTTTGTTTTAAATGAAAATTTTTCTTTATCCGCTTACGGGTATGATGGCGCAATATGGAAACATGAAAACAGATCAACCTAAAATAGATTTGTTTTGAAAGCACATTTTCTGCTGAAGTTATTTTCTTAGAATAAAGAGCTTCTATTTTTGGACGCTCCTAGAAGTTTTATGATTACTGAGAAATCTAGAGATTGACTAATGGTTTATTTGTTTTAGCATCTTAATGGAATCAGTTATATACCTCCAGTCGCAACTGCTACTAAGATGGAAATTGTATATTTGTTTAGTCAACAACTCAAACGCACCCTGCGTTCTAATTCCTGCAGGTGTGCGAATGAGCCGATCGGGCGGTCGTTAGCGCGCGTCTCGAGCCTTTATCTCCTGCGTCGCGACAAAACGTCCAATTTTAGATACAAATAAAAAAGGTCGGACGCGACGCATAGAATATTAACGGCGCACAATATGAACGGAGCATCCGGAATCCGCGTCAAAAGTGCCAAAACGTTGTTATTCTTTTCCGCGCGGAGGTAATAAGCGAGGCGGGCCCGGGATATGAAATCCAGAAATGTTTACGGCGCGCGATAATGGGCGCGCATCCGATCGAGGTTTACAGATGAAAGCATCCACTCGTAATTAGAATCCTTAAGGTCTTTTGTAATAGCGTAATTGTTTCCCGTTGTCGCCTCGGAGCACGCCGTTATCTCTATGAATGGAACGACTCGAATACAAAGAGGAAACTGCAACCGTGACGCGAGAGCTCCAGTTCGCCGGCGCATTTGTCACTTTGTGTTTTATTGCCCGCCCCAAGGGTTCAATTTTGAAATATAGTCCGTCGGGGCTCACGAAAGCGAAGCACGTGTCGTGTCGGAGAGTGATTGAGGGCCGTCAGATGCAACTCGCATCGCATGCCCGCGCCGACCTGCGCCCTGGATCGCTCGCCAAACATCCACACTTCTAATTGCATCCGTAATTTACTAATGCATCTTAATACAATGTAACAGCTAGACGGCTTGCGACAGGCAAAAAGCGAATCTACACTCGCATCTAGCCGATGCAAATCGCACCACTAAATTACGACGAGATTAACAACAATGACGCGGCACAAACCATCGCATTAATACGATTCTCGGTGAATACAGCCAATAGGCTAATTGATCCTTTCAAGTAGCTTAATCATGTATCGTTGCACACGGCTATGTACCACGGTACATATGTATCAGTAACGCCCGAGTCGTAGAATACTAAAGTGCATGTATGTATATATATGCGCTACAGACACATGGATCGGTACACCGCAATAACCCCGAAGCCATGTTAACACGCTTAGAGCAGATTTGCCTATGAATTGTTCAACTCTGCAATTCGATTGAGCCATCGCCCGGAGGACCATCAGCGTAATACGATGTGTTGTCTAATTGCCACGGCCGACTTATTAACTCGCTTTCCCTTACTCACTGTGCCCCACTTTTGTCCGAGTAGCCCTACGGGGAGCGATATTCCAAAATTTTCGTGAGAATTTCCGCATAATGTCAAAGGTTCTTGGGTAAGGTCTCTTATTACAGTCGCTCCGCCTGTGGTAGTGCCTACTTCGGCTCAATACGTGAGTTCGGAGTGGTCCTTCAATAGACTCCTGTAATAATATTTGCATACAAAGACGATCCCGCCAGTGCTTTGCGCTTTGTACGCAAATTTGTAAATTTTCTACAAACTGTTACTACCGACTACCGAGCATAGTGTCTGCGAATCCACGCGCACTCGTGAGAAATGCTAAGCGTTTTGTTAAGTTGGTGTGCGCCGATGTTGCGCCAGGTTCTTCTAATTCACACCACTAAATTACGAATTAATTAATTCGGTCGGTGGGTATGCAAAACTGCATTTCCTGACGAAAAAAAAAAAAAAGGTTCTTCTAATTCAAACAATTGTCGGCTAATACTTCCCACGTGAGAGATTAATTGCTGCAACTTTCGCTGAGCCAAAACCTGGACCGTGGGCGTGCGAGAGAGAGGCACGCCACGGGAGCGGAACAGAACGGATTAAATTGCAAGTGCGCTGATGTATTTATAGCTGGCCCGAAGACAAACGAGCGAGCGCGTGATGGACTCGCCTCGTTATGGGAATTAATCGAACTTGTAGCAAAATAGCACACCTGCACCGCCCAGCTCAAATATGCTGCGCTAAACCTACCGCATGATCCACACACAGCAACCGCGCTTTTCCCCAAGCGCCTCTAAATTTTTACATAAAAATTACCAACAAAATAGATACAACCATTACCGCATTTACATGTTTTACGTCCACAAAACAGGGACAATATGGCCGCCCAAAATTAAATAAGACACCCCATTCAGACTAACAATGACTTTCTTGTCCTTACTCGGAAGTAAGACATTAATTTCCATTTCGGAAGAAAGTAAAACCAATTTAAAAAGACGAATACATAAGCAGAAATTTGCATTACAATTTGGACTCGCCTTAATTTTTCTACGTTGAAACTTTTAAGTAGAGCAAGTATTGTGTTGGCGGATTGCGAATGCGACCGATTTGTGACAGACTCTTTTTTGTCCGGATTAAATCGCAGTTCAAATATACGATCCACAATAATAAAATTGCCCAATGCCAACGCTTACAGAATAAATGATAACGACCGTTCAAATATTTTAGTAATCTTCTTTTCCTTACTATTTTTTTCCTACTTTAGCTACATGGTTTAAATCGAAAAATGTCTCATTTCTATTGCAGAAAAAAGATTCACTATCGTCTCGTAATCAGATGCCTGCAACCGGCTCATTTCAGAGCAATACCGTTGCAATCAATACGCGATATTACAGAACTAAACGTCCGGCCTGGATTGGATTGTAGTTTCATCATTCACTTGGTTACTGATGCACCTGCGTTTTAGTATTTTGGTACAAAATAATTCGGTTTTGGTAATTTGTCGAGTACCTATTGCGCAGCTGACTAAGCAATATTACTATGTAAAAAACTCAAATTATCTTCCACATACCGGAAGATTGTCTGAAATTTGTACGTATGTAAGTAGGTCTATATCAATCAACTGAAACATAAAAGCGTTTAATGACAGTTATAAAAAAAATAATTCTCATTAACACATGGAATGTAACAAACAGCGGGATGTAGATAAATTAACTCCTGATTATTTCCTAGTTCCATAAAACATATTGTCATCATCATATTTCATATTTTATTGTTCGATCAAAATATTTCATTATTACACACATACGGTGACAATCATTGCATTGCATTAGCTCAGTCCGCAAATCGACATGTACAGTTTCGAACGTTAAAACACTAGCCCTATTCGATGTAAGACCTTAATACAGTGTAATAAAAGTAGTTTTTCTATAACGGGACCATCTCGCCTACTCTCGCGCAGTAGCATTGTAATGACATGTGGGTATCATCTCGAAGCAATCAACACAAAATATCCGTTCGTATCATTGAATGCGATCAGTATAGTTTGCCACCTGCGCTCGGAAGCCTACATGGGCTGAAATAACCACGAAATCGCATTATTACCCCAACGCGGCCGTTCAATACGCATGTTACTGGCAGTAAAGTGGATTGGTCGTAACGTAATTTAGCCAGTTAGAATGTATTCTATCAGGTTTCTTAATTTACTCACGATTGCCCGGTAAAATAATATACCTAAATGAAATAGTACATTTTTAACCAAGAGTAGTAGCGATCCCTTGCACTCGAGATATTTCTGGTGGAAAATTGTTTCTTTATTTTCGGAATAATTCATAATTATAACAATGTTATGTGTAACTTACGTTTGGTAAGTACGTCTTTTGTGAGTCCTTAACTGACTACTACACAGTAAAATCTATACTAATCTATACTAATATTATAAAGCTGAAGAGTTTGTTTGTTTGTTTGTTTGTTTGAACGCGCTAATCTCCGAAACTACTGGTTCGAATTGAATAATTCTTTTTGTGTTGGATAGTCCAGTTATCGAGGAAGGCTATAGGCTATATAACATTACGCTAAGACCAATAGGAGCAAAGATATAGTGGTAAATGTGTAAAAAACGGGAGAAAGAAGTCACTATTCCACGCGGACGAAGTCGCTGGCAAAAGCTAGTATTAAATAAAACGGCACCACTGCTGTGTTTTAAATTAAAAAAGATTCAGATGAGTAAAAAGTTTTAAGCTTTTAGAAGGAAGAGGAATGTCGCAAATATCGAATGTCCAATAAAAATACTGAAATATTAAAAAGCTTACTTTCTTTATAAAATAAAAGAGCGAGACCTTTTCAGAGCCATTAAGACGAATTTCACGAATCAACACCAATTGGCATTAAAATTATCTAAAAATCTTTCAAAGTTGGGCGCTATAATGAAGGCGATATGTCGAATTTCGCGAATGAACCGTAACACACACCGATTGGCATTCCGGCCGCTTGACCAAATACTGTTCGGGGGCACTGAATCAGTTATAATTGCTAAATAAAGTAGCTTATTGGATTGCTTTCGCGGTAACTTGCTTTTGTTCGTAGTTTGTCAGCAAATTAACGTAGTACTTTAAACGCTTGTTTGTGTTAGCCAATTGTAGCTCGTTAAGCGATGCGTGGTCAGCAAAACGATAAATTGCTAGATATTTTGTTAAATAATTCTATAATTATCTCTTTATATTTATATCAAGAAATTTCTCTCAAGTAAGAGGTTTTTGCGATTGATTTTAGGAGTTTTTTTTTGTGCTACAACCCTACGTAGTTTCTCAGCTTATGTAACTTAACATGGAATTGCACAGTAATTTATTGTCGTTGAAATAAATGTCAGAAACTTTATTCATACAAATAATTGATTGTGATGATATTTAATTGTAATTAGTCACTATAATATCTTATGTGATATTGGTGCAATGAAACGGTACATTAGTTAAATACGTGATGAGATGAGATGAAAATAAATAGTGCGCGCTAATTGTCTTAATCATTTATAGTGCATGTTAGTAAGTTTTTGCGAATATTCGATAATAATAATTAATACAATTATCAAAAATTGATTATTTAATATTTTTATTTCGTCACAACACCCGTACCCCGCGCTTTCCTCAATCAACTATGCGTGGCGCGTGCCTTGATGGATGATACTATCTATATACATATGCATGAACGAAAGTAAGTAAGTAAACACAGACATAATTAATACCAAATACAATGAATTAGAAGGTGCCTTTGACAAAAATAATTAAAGTTAGTTTTCATAATCTCACCTCAAAGGTTTAACAAGAAAACCCGAGTCAACCGTTTCCGTTACCAACAATACAAAAGGCTTTGATTCGCTCTCGCTCACAATGCGCTCGCCGTATTGTATGTTCGCTTTGCAACATCGAATATTTATGGCGTCTGCAAACAAAGCTTGAAGAAGCTAAGTGGTCTAAGTTGGCGCTAATTTAAGAGATCGGCACCACCGGGCTGCCCGCCTCACTTTGTCATAACTTGCTCGGTTACCGGCGCACAGCAGACACACAGTGGTTTATTTAGCGTAGCCTTTGTTATTAGTAGCGGCGCCTAATCAAGACATACGTGCGGGGGTGCATACTTGTCTCACTGAGCCCCCACCCCTACAGACATGTTAGTAAATAGATGAAGCGAGTCAAACGACTGTGAAAAAAAAACTAGTCTTTTCAATTTATAAAAAAAACCCGTCGCAAATAGTAATACTCAGACAAAATTATAATACAAATATAAACTTAATATTTTCAAGACGGCTACTTTGATATCCACCGTGCAAGCTGGTTTTTTAGCTAGAAACCATACCTAAAAAAACAGCTTTTAAATAAAAAAAGCCTCGTCCAAATTGGTTCACCCGTTTAGGAGCTACGGTGCTACAAACAGATACAAAAACACACAGACCGACAGATAGACACACACATTAGCAGTCAAACTTATAACACCTCTCTTTTTGCGTCGGAGGTTAAAAAGACAACGCAAGGTGCTAGCGTTTTGGCGGCGGTGTCCTCAATAGTACATGCACACGCGTCATCTATTTGGCTGTATAGTCTGTGCCTCACCCCATTACCGAGACTTCAGTTGCCCAATTATGAGCAACTTTGCGAGTTGGCGTGCATGCAACGCGTCGACTGTGGACTGTTTTGGCACAAATCGATTGTAATATCGATTTCCCCTATAGCTAGGTATATGTACGTAAGGATTGTTCATCTGATCGACGCTGACTGCTTTTAAAGTTTCAACAGCGCGAAATAAATAAATTTTTACTCGACTTTTTTCATATTATCCCAGGTATTATTAGCCATGTTTCATAAAAATCTGGTCAGTTGTTTGAAGATCACCAACTCTTTAATTGATGAGGGGTTCTGACTACCTTCCATAATTAGGTCCTATCGATTTGAAAATTTGTACCGTGTTACGTCAATGATATTGAAATAACGTGGTAGGTAGCCATGACATTAAATGAGACATTTGTTGGAAGGATATATATTTTTTTAATCAGTCAGGTATCAAACGACAGCCGGGCGCCGCATAACAATGGTCTATTGTGTCTCGTTTACACATACTTAACGAGTTAAATTTGGATTATTAGTCGATGAACTCTACAGTTCATAGTATAACAGACCCATTATCCGTAGACAATTTCAAATGAAAAGTCAGTACAATAATGTTATCGTGCGCGCTTATGTTAATTACTTCAAAACGAATGAAAACTGTGCTTATCTACAATACTTGAAAATGTTTATAGTTGGATGGAATTGAAATAATGGCCGCTGTTTAGCGTCGTTATAACTCAAAACTGTATAACTGAATGCATACAATAGCAATTAAAATGCTAATATCTTCAAAACTAGAGGTATTATCGAGAAAGTTGGCAGGGTAATAAATACCACATACTTGTATTTATTTAAGAAGAACGAAAAAAGAACGTTTGCATCAAGTCAATGTAGGGTAACATGCTACTCGTACAAATACTGGAAAAGAAAAGGAATTTGAGCTGAAAAAGTTTTTGAATTAGCATAATTTTAATTTAGAACGCAAAAATATATATACTTGAATGCGAAGAACACGCCACTGAAAAGAGGCATTTAATTCTTTCAACAGCAGTTTTGGGCGTTGAATATCCTTGAGGAACATAGGGTGTTTTGGTGCTGATGAAAAAGTGTGCGTAAAAATAATAAATAGCGGTATAATGGCGATCTCCACGCGAAAGATTAGCCACAAAAGCCAGAGGATTACCAGTATTTATAAGCGGCGCCGCGGCCGGATCTCAGAATGGCAATCGTTCTACTCTGTAAATATCCTTATATCAGACATCTACCGTCCTGTTCACTCACGCTTGCACCCCAGTACAAGTAACAACGACGCCGAGAGCCGAAAATGCGGAAATCTTCTCAAAGAATACAACCCAACCACAGCTTCGCGGAAAAGAACGCGTTCGTTTTATCCGTAAATTGTATTTACTCGCTTGTCGGATTCTTTTTACTGAAACAATTAGTTTTAAATCTTCTCTTCTGATTTGCACAGTTAACTTTTTGGCGGCAATACAATTTTTTGCTTGAAAATTTATTTGCAAGGAAAGTTTATGTTACGTCTCCCTACGCGATTGAATCTCTCTACTTCTCTCTTGTGGTATTAAGTAGATATTGAGGCTTTATATTTGCCTTGCTAGATTTCATACCGTCTAGCTAGGTAGTGAGTTGTTACTACTACGTTAAGAGAACTTAGGCCAAGCAAAAAATGTGTCGCAAATACAGCAAGGTTGTGACGTTTTCTTTGAAATTTAAATTTCGAATTATGAATCCGTAGGTATTATGGGTTGATGTCCGTGTCGTCAATTCATGGAGCACAAAATTTGTTCGTGACGTCAATTCAATACGCTAGTAAAGTAGTTCAATGGTAGTAGTAGGTAACTTTATCATGTATCATCATTCTGCAAAAACATTTTTCAATTTTGCTTTACGCTAACCATCTTGTCACCCTTTTACGGCAATTTTCCTGCTTTTCATGGTCAGATACATGTCAGCCAAATAATAGTATCATTACATGTTCTGTCTGTAAAAAGTACATCAACCTAATTACACAGTGACACACTTGGTAGCACTTCATTAACCTCTTGCTGCCCAGGGCCCCAATTCCGCTAATTGAGTTGTCACTGAGTTGTGCATCAGTTGTACTACGAGAGTATAATTGATGTACCTCGCTATTCTGACAGTGGCGTGTCTCCTTCCAATACTGCTGATTTTAAGCACACGATCTGTTATACTAGCACTACTAAATGACTACTGAAGTCCAACAGTAGATGCCGAAAATACGTGAATCGGGGGACAGACGCAACGGGCACCGGTTACCGTCCGCACGGCCGCAGACATAACTCGGCGTAACTCGTTTACTGTGGACCGCCTAATTTGCTTGCTACAACAGTCAACTTGTCAGTTTAATTTATTAGGACATCCTCACTGTACACAAACTGTACTGAGACTGTTTGCAAACTGACAATAGAAGACGAAATGAGGTATCTTTGTCAAATATCTTCAACAAAGTAACACACAGCTAGGCTTTGTCAAAGATCTTCGAGAAAGTAGCACACAGCTACTATCTAGGTTTAAAGAACTTTATTCTCATAAGAAAATTTTCATTTCTCTTAAAAAATATTACAGCTACAGCTTGATGTTATTTAATACTTGTTAATATATATTTTATTTTATTTTATTTTGTAAAATATGGTACACCATACAGCATACATAGACAACATTGGTAACAAATTTTATCCAAATTTTACCACTTTGGAAGCGTCTATATCTCAAACCTTAGACTTTTAGAAAAAAATGGTTTTAGAAACCTCAATATTATTTTAAAAGACCTATCCATAAACACCCCACACGCATAGGTTTGGGTAAAAAAATTTTTAGGTTTTAGTTTTATGTATGGGAGCCCCCCCTTAATTATATTTTTTTCTTACTTTTTGTATCTGAATCGGAAAGCAGTGAACAAGATACACCTACCTACCAAGTTTCAGCGGTGTGATGCTAATAGTTTCAGAATAAAGTGGCTGTGACATACGGACGGACAGACAGTCAGACAGACAGACAGACTTGACGAAACTATAAGGGTTCCGTTTTTTGCTATTCGGCTAAAAGCAGCTGATTGATATGTCAAACGAATAATGAATACTTTTTATTTAACTCCTTCAACAATAGCACCTACATAATTATCTGTGTAGTAAGTAGTTGTGTACATTGTGCTGATTATTTATTGGTAACCATCTTTCAGATTGATATGAGAAGGGAAACTAGGATTTAATTACTTAAGGTAGTGAAAGAGAAGAAATGTAGATTTTATATTTCAGAGACAGCCAATGTTTACAGTTTAACTTATCTTTACTTTTTACGCGTAAGTTTTCAGGTGAGCGTAGTAAAAACTCGCCAAGTTTATGCTTCTAGAGGTAAGAAATAAACTGGAGCCGTATTTTTTATAGCACAGCAATAGTCGACAGGACAAACGTTTTACTTTTAGGGTTGAGGACCAAAATTACCAAAATTTCAGTACACTTCTACTGCCTACATGACATGACCAATATCGGCTTTTTGTTTCGTTAGCTATAAATACCGCAAACTTAGTTGGCAGTAGCGATAAACTGTATGATTTCACCACAATTATACGTACCAAGATATATTCTTCAATTTTTAAAACTATGTTTCGCATATTTCCTGTATAAGTCTTTCAAAAATAATTAAATATATTCTTATGAGCACAACACGAAATCATAAACCTATTCACATGCTACATATTCAGCTACATATTAAACACAGCCATAGTTTAACAGACAATCCAACAATACAGCTGCTGATTGCTCCCATTCTGACCGCATCTATTCTGAACTGAAAGTCATACAAGTATGTAGTTCGGACAGCGGCCGCAACTTCCAACTCACCAAAATACACAGGAACACAGGCCAATTACGTCATCACCAGCCAACAAGAGCAATCTGTAGCGAGCCTTTAAGTTTGCGATTCGACACAAGCCAACTTGTCCTGCAACTCGAGCTATAAATTGTCTTTATTATTTTTTCGTGGTCGCGATTTTTGTCGTTCATTTTCTTTGTGACACTGGATGCCAGTGCTTTAGTGTTTTTGTTGGGTCGCATTTTACTTGATATTTTCGCTTCGAAACTTGTGTCGTTTCAACGTTAGCAAACTTCTTTCGTTGTTTAATTTTTTCGGTTTTTAATCACACCGTTTTCGTTCGTACTAAGAAATTTATCCTAGAATCTGAAATGATTACGAGTTCACATTCTTATTTAAAAACGTCTAGACAAACCCTTCAAGTTTTCACTGTATTGCAGTTAAAGTTGCATCTGCACTATCTGTACTAAGTTATATTATAAAGCTGAAGAGTTTATCTGCTTGTCCGATTTCAATATGTTTTTCTATATTAGGGTGTTTCTTTATAGATAAAGCAAAAATAGATCATAAAATGCGACCAAAATCGCGACAAACGAGTAGATTATCTAGTTATATAATTACCTACTATCATGTATATTTTGAATACTCATTATGAATGGTCCGCTCGATGTAAGTTGTTGTCGCTCTGCAGAACATTATGCGATACTTTCAGGTTTGTGATTAACAACTTCTTTTTCTTAACAAAGTCCAAAGTCACGTGGCTTCTCGATCGTGGGTGGGATAAAAAGCTTTTAAGCAAAGGTCCTGAACTGATTGAACTTAAGCCGACAACAAACGGTCCGTGATTGCTTGGTGGTGCACCTGCATCTAGATGGGCAATTAATGCAAACTGCGCCCGCTTAACGCTATCTAAGGGGGCTGCAAGACGTATCAAAGATAAACAACAATAATGTAGCTGGATTTTTTTGACAAAAAAAGAATCTTGACATTTGGACTGGCATTTTTTAAGTCAAAATACTAAAATAAACATTTGAACTTTTGCACAGCATTTATTAATCACATCACAATACACTGGTATAAACCAAAGTTCCACTCTTCTTCACAACTGTTTTTCACATAACAAAACTGTTCTTCAAATAACACATTACATAAGGTTACATTATTGCGATTGATCTGCATATCAAAACATTACTACCCTTTCCATAACTCCAAACAAGTTTGCATGATACTCTACCTCAATGCAGGTTCTGCTTTCGATAACATAGTCATTATATTTGGAATTGGTTCCAACCAAATTGTGCCCCAATACCACCTGCAACCAGGTGGCAATAAATACGAACGGCGGGCCGCGCTAAATTAAGGCGAAGCGGAGGCGCTCTGCATCAATGTCCCTCCGGGGAATCGTTGGACGGGAGAAACTATTTTTTTGGGAATATTAATTTCCACAAGGATCGTCTGAAAGGTTGTCTTGGAGAATTTCGTATATCTTAGCTGACTTTTATAGTTATGCACGGAAAAGTTTAACTACTTCTGAGTTTGTTGCAGAATGTTTTTTAACCAACCGAATCGAACCGAAAGAAGGATTATTGAGGTAACAATGTATCAGATTAACACAATCAGCTAACCATTAAACAGTATTGTATTACACTTTACATAAACCGATTACGGACACGATAAGCTGTCGATCAGGCTAAGCCATGTGAGACGCTTATTAGCGGTATAGAAAGTTTGTCAAAAATCGTAATATCTGTTATACTAGACAAGGGGATTATAAACATAAATTTGAGGATGTTTTCCAAATCACTTATTAAATATTCTAATTCTTAATATCTTTCAATGGTGGGCATCTACTAAAAGTGAGTTGTCGATATCCTTTGATTAATTAAGTCACAAAAGTCTCCATAAATTATCACGATACAAGTGTTTCTGTAAATAAGTATTTCCATGAAACCAATTTGCCGGCAAATAACAATCCATTCCGAAGAAACTGCATTAAATATTGAAGTAGTAGTAATGGGTTTATGAAGTGGTGTCCCCTGCAATTCGCAATTACGTCTGTTCGCCGAAGAACGAATCGATAGGGGTCATCGGCACTATAGACCCCATGCATGAGAAACCCTCTAGGGGTGCCCGCCACACATTATGCCCCCCCCCCCTGCCCTCAATCGGAATTCTAGGAAAACATTGCAGCGCATTCTTTATTTCACCTGGGGTACAATTTACAGATTTAATTATTTACTAAGCTCTCTGTTTCGCTCTGCACTTATGTAATGCAAGTGCGCTGGTGCTATTAGGTTCATGTAACGTTAATTAACGATGCAGTAACACCTAACCCACGGTTTATGAGCCGTTTGTGGGTCGAAAGAGGTATAAAACTCGTGGTAATTATTTCATGGCTTTACCATTTCATTCCTTGATTACTAAATAAGGATTGAATTAGGACTTAGATAAGACGGCTGATGCTCTAGTAATATATGAGGAGGAAAGCAAATATCAGACTGAATTTGTGCTTTTAGTAAATTACGTTATATAATGTTACTCGCTGGAACACACATACGACTTTAATGTTTAAAATGTCTCAAATGAAATTCTAGATTAAATCCATTCCTTAGGTAGACATACTGAAATTTTAAATGCGGAGTATTCGCAACATTTTAAACGAAGCCAGTCTAATTCGGTTTATCAAGACGCGTTGTAGAAACTTGTCCCGATTCCCCTAAACAGTTCCGTCCGCCACTGAGACATAGAAACGAGCATGAAACTTCTTTTCCAATTTTCTCTCAATGGCCATTAGGATGAGAAATGTAAAGTAGATCCCACCGAAAACATAAACGTGAAAAGGGACCAAGTTTGGCTCTGCGGAGTTTGGAGACAGAAAATTAGATCAACAGTTTTTGATATTTTAAAGTATCGATCGCCACAAAGTAGACTAAGACACGAATCTTATTAAACTTTATGAGTGGCTGAAGTTACAATTTAAAGTTGCAATAGGCAAAGAAGAACGCAGAAAAGATTAAATAAACGCAGATTCAGATCAGACTGATTTATTTGCTTAAAATTGTGGCACACAATGATGATACATACAAACAAAGTCAAAGTTCGCACAATTTACCAGAATCTGGCATGCATATGTTTCAAATTATTAAAATAAAACAATTATGTATTTATTTAAACCATATAAAATATAAGAAAAATGACACGAAAATCAAAATGTACATAATAAATTGCTTCATGATCGAAACTTGCGATTTATTAGTAAGATTTAAAAGCAGTATCTGTCAGTTAAACTGTATAAATACATCAATTATTTATTATTATTTGATAGTTTTCGTCTAAAAGAATTGATTATGTAACAACATCATACGAGAAAAAAATAAACACGGAGGCTGACTTTTCTCGTTCTTATTTATAGAACTTGGCCAGTACCGCTGCCGTGCGCCCAGATTTCGTCCATGTCGAGATGTGCAGCAAAAGAATGAAATTTCGAAGCAGTCTAGCGCCCGCACCGGGTGGATGCAACGGCGCAGTCTTGCCGAATTATTTGCATGTACACGGGGCCATGGTGCACTTATCGTTGCAAAAGAAAATTGCATGTGATTCCGATTTGATAAGATTTCTCTATGGATTCTTCGAGCGACCGTTACCGGTTTGAGTTAGGATTGAGTATGGTTAGGCCATTTTATAACGTAGAGTTCACGTTAACTTTTTGATAAGATTTTGTACGGGGTGAGTTTGAAAACATTGGCAATATTTTAAACTAAGAACCTACTCATGATTTACATATAAATTTCACATATTAAAGTTAAAATATTGCCAATGTTTTCAAAGTTACTCTGTATACTAGTTTATTCTTAATTGTTCATTCATATTTTTAGTCTTTAGGGGAACTGTGTCTTTGACATAGACAGATAAGAAAGCGGTTTTAGTAAACATTTATTTTATTTATATAATTAAACTTTATTGCACTGTAAGTTGTGCGATTGGCGGACTTATTGCCTTAAGGCATTCTCTACCGATTGACTGGCTTATTATGGTAAATATGGAAGTTAAGAACTAACACTCATAACATAGCAGACATCGTCACGCCGTAAACGTAACAATCTGAAAATAGGGGGCGTTAAGGGGCATGGAAAATCACCTAATAACATACTTACTTATCAAGCATTTCCCTAACAGTAACAGTCAATCAATATATAAGTGAAACAAACTAGATCATCTTTTCGGTGCATCTTTATCAACTTCCACTGAAAAATCTCGCGAGCAATCTAGTCACCGTTCGCATCCTTACGAGCTGCGGAAATGCACCGGTTATGTTAGCCCGGGTATAATGAGAGCACAAGTTGTGTACAAAGCAAACAGGCCTCTGGCATGACTTAACGCAGTGTCAACAGGTTACTTGAGTCGAGTTTAGTCTCTAATTTAGCTGGACCAACTTGTGGCCGCTCTTATATGCTGCCCGCAAGTACTCGCAACTTTTAGTAGCGAATGTCCTTTGTACTTGCACTCTGTTTCAAGGATTAGAGTTCATATATTAGTATTATTATGTTATTCGGTATCTCAATTTTCAATTATAATAACAACATGTTAAATATCTTCTGTCATTATACCTACAAAAACCAAAAATAAACCAAGACAAAAATTTTAACATGGCTGTATTTTTCGGGTTCGATAAATTAATTCAATGAGATGTTAAAGTTGACTACTTAATCTTGTGAAAATAACAAATTATTTATAGCAGTTATCGACACTGAGAGCAGCAGTTACAAGTATATGGTATCCTACTTATCAAAGTACAAAAATAAAAAAACATATGTTTAGAAAAACCTGAAATTTTTCAAGAAAACGTTATTCGCAGGGTTTTCAGCAATTACACGAGTAATTAAAATTAATAGCATGCAGCTAACTATGCCGGCAGAATCTGTAGCTCGCAAGCTTTATGGCACGAGCGACCAGACTAATGCAAATTAAATGGACGATTCTTTGTAGTAAGCCATATTTTCATATTAAGCGCAAGGACCCCTGCTGGCAAACACAATTTCTTCGTAGAAAGGCGGCGGCGGACGGGTCGATGCATTTTTAACCGTCACCTACGTCGGACCAAGATGTTGCATCGTCTGTGACGGCCTTAATTAGCGGTTGCAGCACGTCCCAACTTACCTAATGTAATAGCTCATTTTCATAGATAAAGTTTAAGTAACGACCCTAGGAAACCATTTATCATATTTTCATTTTCAACTGAGTTTAAGCGTTTAGGTTTTCCACCATTTTAATGTTCCCAGTGTTGTGTATTTTATAAACCTTGAGGAATACTTTTAGAAATTACAAAAGCATAAGCGGTTTTTTAGCACAATGATCCATTACAAAACATATAGCAAGAGATTAGGTAGTTTTGAATTCTGAAGTTAGTCACGGGTCGTAGATATCGACCTAACTCCAGTTTGTGTTCAACAATTTAAGCCCATTCGAGCTTAGCTAATCAATAATGGAATTTAAATCAATCCTCAAGACAATCCACGGCTCTAATAGTTCAAAGAGTTCTCATTTTAAAGTAAAAGTTCATAAATTCAAACGCGTCGGTGCCGCGCGGAGCGCCTTATAATTTGCTCTGCATATCTAAAAGAACCGCTCCGTTCAGGTATGCGTTTGTTCAGACCTGGGAGTGATGAAAATTGTGATATGTGAAGAAGTATAGCATCTCAGATCATATTTTATGCCTGAGACGCCAGTATTAAAAGACACGTAATACCTCATACCATTACTAAAACCGTAATGAACATGTCACGGGCGGTGCAGCGGTCGCTAGAGATGATCATTAAAAAAAAGTTTAGCCATGAATGAACGTCATTAGTTTGCCTGCCATATGAAATAATTTTATCTTTTGTTACTGTTTAAGGTATGTTTTCAGATTTTTCGTTTTTACATAAATCTTTTTAGACAGTAAAATGGTGCCGTGTCTTCATAATTTTGCAGTTCCATGGCAGAGAGTAGTGAGTTTTCACCGTTATTTCTTTAGCTGAGAATCCCCTCGCAAAGTTTAGTTAGGAATTCCGTACACCTATCTTCGCATCGAGCCACATATCTTGTGTAGGCGGAAGACGGGGGAACACTCTTTTTCCTTGTGAAATTTTCTTGTAATCTATTTCTCAAGGATCGCGAGAACAGGAATAATTTGATATCTGCAATATGTTTATTGTTTACGGAAAAATACGAACAATCTCGGATATTAGATTACGAATTATGTATATGGAAAATTATTGGAAACAATACAGTACCTGTTCGTAAATTCAGTTGAATATTTTTTATATGGCCTCCAATAGGATCTAGCCTCTACGCTTCATAAATTATGTAAATAATAAAGCTTGTACATATTGCATGCTACTTGCGATATTGCATTGACATTAGCATCGATAAATTGCACGAATGAAGTTCGCAATGGGTTGATAAAAAAGCTGGTGACTAATTAAAAGTGAAACTTTTGACAACCGAAGGAAATATTGCCTGGAGTTTTATCCGGGCCATGCCAGTAAATTACGCAGGCTGGGTGTAACGCGATGTATGTGTGCACTGGCGTAAACAAATTTCCGAGGGTAGCGTACGTCGCGAATACCTCTCCGGTGTAATATCGGGAAAAAGTTGCCGAGCGGATAGTTGCGGGGGTCAACTTAATGATATCGCCGCCATTTGCGGACGAGTCCCCGCTCCGAATTGCGCCCGGGCACGTTAATGGGCTCAGCTACAGCGCTCTGAATATTTTAAAGGACATTCGCCGAAATTACTACAAAAATAATGTCGCTTTGCTTGTACCGAATTACCCGAGAAACGGTTTAGGGACCGGCAATAAATATGCACGGAATCCTCTTCCTATTGCCTCTTTGGAGATTGCTTTTTCGGATTAAACGTTTCCTGTCTGAGGAGTTTATACAAGTGAGCTTCGGTCCGAAGGTGTTCGGATTACGAAACTGACGAACCTAGTTTCATCGATCAGTCATAAAGACGAGGTAAGGAGTGAGTTTTACGTGTAGCTGAGTAGGTTGGAGTACAGTGAGCCGTTAAATAATAAATGAGGTTCAGTGATAAAAGAGCGCGGCGGCGGAATATTGGGCGGCCGCGCCCGCGCCGCGCAGACAGCGCGCTACGTGCGCCGCATACTGCACCGCCCCGTGCAAAATTCACAACTACCCCCCCAGCAAAATAAATTTGCCCAAGCTATCTTATTTGCTCTAATTCGCGTTTTGAAAACTCCAGCCATTTGAAACTTTGTTCGCCGCTGCGTAATGACCGACCGGCACTGTATACAAATTGACGAGTAGTGTGTTCTTTGCGAATTTAATAATGCCGGTGCAAGGAAAAATCGCTAAATTCTTAAGAACTGTCGAGTCCCAAGCTGAATGTTTCGAACTTCTTATGCATTTTGCAAAGTGCAAAAGTTTTCCACACACGGGTGGTGTGCCGGGGCATGCGATGCATGCGAACGCGAAACGACCTCCCCTAACTTTTTCGCTTTGAAAAATCTTCATTTAAATAATGTTCCCTCAAATAAACGCGTATCGTGTAATTTCTTGTTCGACAACTTTCGATTTGCTTCTGACGGATTTTCTTTTTTCCTCAACGTTAACTTTGTACAGAATTTTTCAATGTCTTTAATATGAATTTTAGTTGCAAAATTCTGGCAAAACAAGTAATAAAATGAAAGGGACAATAAAAGTTGGGATTTATGGATGACAATATCGCTCGGTATGGCAATAACGGTAGAAGTAGTTCGGTTAATTCTTTGCGGAGTTGGTGTTTATTCGGAAAGTTCATAAATACCGGTAGACGGGCACCTGGCCCGCCTTCTCCTTTCAGGATTATTTTCTTGGACGATTTGTGAAACAAAGCGAGATGTAATTTAGGGAAATCGGTGGGCTGCGGCCCATCTCTGGTCGCTCCCTTCCTCGCTCACCCCTTTAGAAAACATTGCTTCGGTTATTAGATTTAAATAAAGTCGAGACCTTTTGTCGTGTGTCCCCTCGCAGCCTTAGCCGATGCGTAATGCAGTTATGGATAATTTTATTGACGATGCGTCGGCATTTTGTTTTCGTAATTTGGTATAATTCATTTCTTAATTCTGTCCCTATATTGTCAATTGTATTGTAATGTTATAAACATGAACTCATGTGCTGTTTTTGAATGCTATTTGCAGTAACTAGCTTGTAAGTAAATAAATATTGTTACACCTAATTATACTAAAACCTAAGGTTTTGAGATCATTTTTGATAAAGCTTGTTACAATTAGGTATGTTCTCAAAATAACTACCAAATAAACTCAATTTACCATTCCCATTGCGTCAGTTTCAATTAGGCTAGCTATGTTTAGGGCTGGTTAAACTCCAGTCCCAACACAGACCTAGCTTTCAAGCTCAAACCGATGACTTAAGTTTGCGTTGCTTGGCACAACTCAGGAACTGCTATAGCAAAATGAGCGATTACTTTACCTCAGTATCAAACTATCAAACTTCCACGGTGTAATCAAAAGCCTGAAAATGTCATCGTTACTCGTCGATTATTCATTTCTGTCGTAGAAATATCAAAGTTCAAATCGTTATGTAATCTGTTTACTTTGACTACATTTTATACATCGGCTTATTATGCAGACTACCGTTACTTACTAAAACTAAGAAACCGAAAGCTAATAAAATTGCTGCAATATTACAGAGACCTTTATCTTAATTTTCATAGTAAATGCCTGTGTCACCATTAACAAATAAGCACAAACCAACGAATAATTCAAATACGTCATTTCGTATGAAGTTTTGGACGTCGTCAGATGGACGTTTTAACCAGAACTTATTAGGACATTGCTAAGCAGTCCGTAAGTAAATGTAAATGCGTAAATAAGGCGTATTGTATCATTATTTATTACCTTTAAATCAAAACACGCTTCAATTCGTATTCCAGAAAGAACACAGCTAATCCGGACAACGATTGAAAATGACCTCGCCTTACAAATAACAGCAGCAGTACATAATAAACCATCCTTTATTATCTTGGACGAATAAACCACTGGACGCGCAATGACAGGATATTTCGCTTGTTCCCCCTCGGCAACGAATTGGGCATTTTAGCCTCAATTTCATGTGACGTCTTGTCAGTACGGTGACAGAACTCGGTGAGAAACATTGCAGAAAAAAATGGGTAAATGTGCCGTATTTTTGTGTAAAAATTATAGCGGCACGACAAAAAATATTTCTTTTCATTCGTAAGTAACTTTGTATCTCAACAAAGCTGTTAATTTTTCTTAAAATAGTAAAATGTGTTTTCCTAGAGAAAAGTTACATTGCTAATTAAAAAAGTTGTGGTCAGTTACTGCAAAATCAACGAGATGACGCATACTTCATTTGGTAGAATTATCGTACATTCACCATTCGTTTCCTTGTCAATTTAGTTTTAATTGTGCTTGACAATTGTCGATAATCATATCGATAAACGTACTAATAAATTTATAATATAAAATAAAATAATACATCTGTAAAATGATTAACTCTAAAGTAGATTAAAGTAATCCTAAAAATACAACAGTTTTCTTTAATATTTTAAACTTCATATTTTATTACAATACATCCTATTAATAATATTCCAGATTTCCTGTAGATCCAATAAGAAAAACAAAGTGGGTCGAAGCCGTCCGAAGAGAGGCAAAATGAATACCATTAATTATACAATTTTTACCTTTTATAAGACTTCCAGTTCCCGTAAATTTGTGAAGTTTAGTTTGAAGTGTAAGCTCATTTACTGCTAGATTGTACCATTAGAGGATTTTATTATACCATTGGAGGACTTACGGCCTGTTTCACAATGTCTTAGAAAGTTCTAGTTAGTGTTACTTGCCAGACCGTTTATAAAATATTCTATGTTTCAATTATTCGTTTATTGGCTTGTGCTTATTTAAACATGCCCATAATTATTGTATTGGTAATAAAAATAAAATAAAAATATTTTGCATACGATTCGTTCATTCATTCGTTCAACACATATCGATAGAATAATATCGACACTTCCACGCACTAAATGTCAATTATTGACAAGACAAACTCCCCCCGCCCCGCAAAAATTGGTTGATGATGTTTTCATACATTCGCTCTTGCGTTTCATATCCAGTGGTTTATTCATCCAAGTTTATTATCCACGGCTTTAGCACTTCTGTAACCCGTATTGTGGGTTTGTTTGTTTGTAATGGTCTTTGCATAGTGTTGTTTAGTTTGCTAATTTAAGGGACAGACGATCTTGCTAATCCGACTTGACCTGACCACCATTACTAACTAGATTTGTGGGTTTTTTTGTTTCAATTTGATCAAAAATATTTTATCAGCCTGTTTCACAATAATATTTTTCCTTTCTGAGAATACTATTTTGAAGTTTTAAATTTACATATGCCAGTTCAGCTTCCTGACGTTGACAATTTTGCTATACATTTTCTGTCAAAATTTAAATCTTCAAAATAGCATTCTCTGTTCTGGTTAGCTTTAACTGTCTAATTATTTTAAACAAAATGACGTTCCATATTTGCATTATTTGTTGGTTAGTACTTATTTGTAGATAATGAAACACGCCTTTGCAACGTTCAAATGCCTTATCCAGCAGGCTAGCACAAGAACTGCTGTGTTTGTTCTCGCTCATATAAAAAGCGTGAAACAAGCGCGGCAAAACCAGAAAGAGCTGATGGTACGCATCCATTTCTGGGAACTTAATCGCTTGACCAACTATTCCTTAATAACTTTTTTCAGTTACTTAACTTGCTTGAGTAGTCACAAAGATGGTGGTGTATATTCCAAATACTTACCGTAACTAACAGGATTCTGAAAAGGTGAGGAGATAGTGGCCAAATGCTTGACTAGCTACTTATTGGCCAAATGTCTGCCTATCTATTTTTTTTTAAGTACTGGCTGATACTGCCTTGTAGATAAACAACGGCCCAAAATTGGTACTCAGACTATCATAAATCCTATAGGCACTAATTATACCAAAATGATTCTCATTACGAGTATCATGGCTTAATTTAAACATTTGCATGCTATTACATATGGCTGAATAGGTCAAAGCTCTATTTATTATATTATGACCATGTATTTTACATTTTCAGTTAAAATTGAAACGTCAAAATATAATTCTCAGTGGCTGTATTATAAGCGACGTCCCATGCAAATGGCGACTCTTCACCTCACTAACGCCATACGAATACTTTTTCAACAATGTCCATGCTCCATATGGTGTTTGTGTAAACAAAATTATTTCCTTTTGTGCTCTAATAGCTGTGCTGGAAACGGAATAGCTTAACGATGTCGTGTTAACTTTTTAGGGTCCTCTTCTCCAGAACAATATATGGCTTTACGAGGAAATGTTCGACCATGTTTTTCATTTGTATGGACGCCCATTTTGGGCGGTGATTTCGCTTTTATTTCTGTAAAAAAAATCAACAATTCTTGCTGATTTGCACACATCACGATAATTTATTGATTAGCCTTAGAGTACCTACTACTAAATTGCCTCATTAACTGCCTCGGTGGCACAGTGGTTAGAGGGTTGCATTTTAAAGCGACGGCTGGGCCAGAGGTCCCGGGTTCGATTCCCGGGTCGAGCCAAAAATATGTACCTGGGTTATTCTGTTCAGAAATTCTCAGGGAAGCCCGGATTATTCCAACAGCATAAGGTACCGCAATGTTCAGCTTGACGTGCTGTCGTCCGTACTTAAAAAAAAAACCGATTTTATTTTCTCTATGTGGAAATTAAGTAAGTACGAGTATAGGTATTATAACTCATGCATAGTGCGTGACTATTCAAGCAGTGATTAAATTACTACGTACCTAAAGAACTAAAATATCAACGCTAATATCTATGACAAAGTAAATAAAATATTAATCAGAGTTAAATTTTATTCTGACCTTAAGTATGATTGAATAAATGAGGTAGTATAATGATAGCAGCTTGATAAATTAAATGATGTCAGTTAGTTCTTAGAAAACACTTTCCTTATCTTATAAGGAAAACCAGTAATTTGTTCAATTCGTTTGGATCCTTTAACTAAAATAAAACGTGTAGCTGTTCATGTTATTGAAATTGAAATGATTATGTTTATGACAAATCGTGTTGTGAAAGAATTCACAGAAAATGTAAAGTCATCTCGCGTACATTCTTACTTGTAACTCCAGAAAACTTCTAAATTCCAACAAAGTACTTCGTGAAAATTTTGATTTTTATACCCATTTGGTTGGGCACGTTCCCATAAGATTTTATACATTTAAGTAATTATTGGTATTTATTTATATTTGTTAGTGCTATAATTTGGAGTTTTTTAGGAAAAAAAAACTCTACCGACAAGGAAAGTTCTTAAATTTGATGATGATGAGTGCTATATAGCGAAATGAAACCTTCTATTTACTTCATATTTATTTATATTTATTGCTTGATTGAGTAAAATGTGATAGCTTGACATCAAATTACTCCTTCAAAGTCATTTATAATATAGATAACTTTTTGAAAACTTTTATGAATTACCTTTAAATCAGTCAGTACATTTTAAACATAATATCTACCTACGTTAAATAGAGCTTTATCAAATACTTTACTATACCGTGGATGCTTAAAGACAACGTAATAATAAAAAAACCGGGTCATTTCAAATAATTGAGCTATTATATTGTGCACCAGTGTCATAAACCGCTGAAAAATCTACGATAAACAATGCAAATTTCGTATATGGAAGCAGGTTGATTTGTTCCGAACGCCACGCGGGCTCTAAATGGGGGGAGGCTGTGGGGGCTGATATTTATGCACGTTAATAAGAACCGGGGCAGACAGAGCCTACCTTAGGTTTATACGGGGTACGTACTTCGGTGGCCGCACACCTTCGAAAATTGTTTTGATGTAAAATTTTGCGCTACTTTTCAGTCTAACAGACCTTTAGCCTTAGCAGACAAGTTCATTATACTGGTCTGGTGTGTAGATTAAGGAAAGTACCAGACTTGGGACAGACTTATGGCAGACAAGTTCATTTAGTTGTAATAAGTAGGTATAGAATAGAATAGAATAGAATTAATCTTTATTTCAGACAATAACATCCATAAATATCATTTAACAAACAATAAAAATTACAAAACGTAAAGGTATAGGGATGAACACGAGATTATAATCTGAAGGTATGTAAAATAAAAGTAACCAAAATAACTGGCTATAGATAGAGACAAACGCCGTTTGCGCAGACAAGGGTTAGTTCTATTAACTTACTTCACTGTTTTAATTAAAATTTACCTTACCTCTTTATTTGTACCTAGCTAAGAAATTTTGTATTTTGCCTACTGAAGATAACATAGTTAAAATAAATAAAAACATGAAAATCGGTACAACCGTTCTTTAGTTATAAGAGGTGTAACTAATACGATAAAAGAAGATAAGATAATGCAGTTCGTATTTATTTTTAAATACAGTATTTAGGTCAGAAATATTGTCAGAGCGTATTCATATTCAACAAAAACTAGTTAGAATTTTCTCTCCAACAAGCGCGTTTGAATTTTCTTACAAGAATATCTCAGTGCGAGCTTCTTGGAGCATACCACACCGACACTTGATAAATCGCGGCGTATTATGTTACAAGAAGTGTTCCCTGCCATTTGACACACGACGCATAAGAGACGCCAACCGAAGAGGCTGGAATCTGAATAAATCCAATTACAGCCGTAATTGACCATTGTGGAGTTCATAAATATTTCATTCGGGGCTTGTACCGCCATTGCAGTTCTCGAGACGACCACTCATAATGGGTGATGGATGGTAAATGCCAACGCACATTTGACTTATTTGATGTTCACTCTCGAAATAGAGACATTACATACTTAGTTAGAAACATGATATTATTCAAAAATGTAAATAGACAGAATAAGGTAGTCTACTGTTGATTCCATGTGACATTACACGTAGGTAGAGTCTCTTCTTAGTCGTATCTTTATTTCTGAACCCTAGGCCATATCATCACTTACTATCAGGTGAGATTGTGGCCAAATGTCTGCCTAGATACTATAAAAAAACCGTTCTGATGATCCTTTGTGGATGATCTGACGAAGTGTTTCCACGCCACAGAGTACCGTCTACGAGCGGCAGTCACCAAGAGCCTCGTGATTTTTTTTGATAGAGTCAGACCAGACAAATAGAGTAGGAGATCGTTTCATGTTTTTGAGGTTAATACTTCAATAATAAGGGTTCTACTCGTATTATTTAATATACTGTAGACAATTGTGCACTCGGATCGAATGAATTTAAATTTTCAAACAATAAAATACAAATTTATATGTAGTGCCTAGAAGATACCTAAAATAACCCCCCATTCCCCTAATTTACTTGCATATCTTCTCAATGAACATTTTGTTCATACTGTTAGTCGCATAAACAAAACTGCTATTAAAAGTTTAAGAGCGCACGTGTCATAATAATAAACTTTAATATCAATATACCGCTCTCGAGGCAAACCTGCATATTTCGCCTCTTCCAAACATCGTGCAGAGTGTGAAACAAAGTTCGACTACGTACTATTTTACTAGATTTTATTATCCGAAACGGGTAATTTCCCCTGAACAAACACTCGGCACTGTTCATTGGAGAGCCCCTGAGCGCGCTAAATTTGAATTCATGTTACGAACGAGCAACATAAACCAATTACTGAGCAGAGCCAATGGCGGGCGGCGGCACGCGGAGAATCGATAACTCACAATATGCCCGCTAGAGGGCAACGCCGTCGACGCCGGTGCGCGCCCACACCACTCCTCCACGTTGCGCATCCGCGCAAGTAGCCTTGCACTGGCGTCAAATTTATGCATTTTGATTACTGGAAGCAAATAGAGAAATACAGATTTCTTCAATAACATTTTTATGCCATAGGGTAATTTATTCTTCAAGATTGAATCTGTTTTATTTTTACATATTTTTTATACACTTCTGATCGTGTTTTCGATTAGGTATTTGCTAATTTTTTTCAGTCGTAAAATGGCAAAAAATTGCTAATTTGCCTTTAAAATAGTATTTTATCCAAAATTATGTAATAATGAGTGCATTCAAACGAGTTTTATGAAAAAAGGTTGGCTCAACGTTTACGAATGACGCAAGTGCAAAGTCACGTCTGTCAGTCGCTTGTAGTCAGCTGCTACTTAGCTTGCCGTTTCGTGTCGCGCTTCTTATCCGCTTTCAATGTTTTCCGTTTTATTTTGTTATTTCTGTGATGCAAACGTATTATTTAACTAAAATTTGTATTGTTGCATTTGTGTGAAGTAAACTGTGCGGTATTACAGTGATATTGCCTCCGGATTGCAGAAGAAACGAGGTAAACGCCTTAATATTTTTGTTTCTCGCGAACATAACCTCTCAGCCATCACGTACGATGCTCAATTTCAGTCTTTTAGCTTTTTATGTGAATTGTAGAGTTGTATAAGTATTCATAGAGAAGTGTAGGTATATCTGAGCTGTATTGCTTTCATAAATACCGATCGTAGGATATGAAAATGCTTTGTTATTTGTAGAGACATGTTCTTACAGGATTTCCATTATCCATTTTGGTTTTTATTTACATGCGTAAATACAGATGACCCTGAAGCACGTGTTGTCTACAAATTATACGCGTGAACTGTCGATAAATGTAATGTTTCCGAGGCTATATTTAGATTTGGTTCTCAAACTTGAAATATTGTTGACAGAAATGAATCACCATGACAATGCCCGCTTTATCAACAATGGTTCGCCCTCGTTGTCCATAGGGGGCGGTAGTTATTGCAAATTCTCAATAGTGACTCTCAAAAAGTTTTAACTAAGTGCCTAGCTCTTTGTTCGCCTTGCATTCATTGGAGTGTTTGAATAAATAATAAAATAAACTTCTCAACTTACTCTATTTAATCATTTTTGTGTAGGCAATGTAGAGTTATTACGTCAGTAAAAAGATGAGTGTCTTACTATGTTACCATTTGCTTTATCTTTTTAGGTAAATCAGTTCTTGCGAGTTCTTTGTTCGACGTCGAAACAAAATATAACTACCTGTTCAAGTAGGTACACCGCCGCCTAATCACCATAAGAGCAAAAGTCGCTTGCGCCTCCCGAGATTTTTAGGGTTCCGTAGCCGAATGGCAAAAAACGGAACCCTTATAGTTTCGTCAAGTCTGTCTGTCTGTCTGTCTGTCTGTCTGTCTGTCTGTCTGTCTGTCTGTCTGTCTGTCCGTCCGTATGTCACAGCCACTTTATTCTGAAACTATAAGCATCACATAGCTGAAACTTGGTAGGTAGGTGTATTTTGTTCACCGCTTTCCGATTCAGATACAAAAAGTAAGAAAAAATAATATTTAAGGGGGGGCTCCCATACATGAAACTAAAACCAAAAAAATTTTTTTTACTCAAACCTATGCGTGTGGGGTGTTTATGGATAGGTCTTTTAAAATGATGTTGAGGTTTCTAAAACCATTTTTTCTAAAAGTTTAAGGTTTGAGATATAGACGCTTCCAAAGTGGTGAAATGGGCGTCCCCCCCCATCTAACTTTTGAACTAAGAAAGTGAAAATTTTGAAAAAAATATATGATGTAGATCTCAACAAAAACTTTCAACGAAAATTGGTTTGAAGGAGATAGAACCAGTAGTTTTTGAGATATTGCACATTTTTATCAACCGCAAATATAACTTTGTCTTTCATACAAACACTATGAAAAACAAAGTTATTTTTGCTGTCGCAATATATTGTGATGTTTTCGTTAAGTGAAAGTAAGTGGACCCTGAATTCAGTTAAGGGTGGCACGGAACCCTCAGTGCGCGGGTCCGACACGCACTTAACCGGTTTTTGTTTGAAGAGACGCCAATGTTTGTTTGTGCAAGCGATTTTTGTTTCAATGTGCTTATGTGGTTAGGCGGCAGGGACCTCGACCGTCGTACCTGTTTCACTTCATGTTATGAATACTTACCTTAGTAGGTAGACAGGTAGGTACCCGTTAAAGCAACATTGTGAAAGAAAAAAAGTTAAGTTAGCCTGTAACGTCCCACTGCTGGGCAAAGGCCTTAAGCCTCAACTATGAGGTAGTTTGAACCATAGCCATATTATTTTGAAAGTAAAGATTGTTTTTTTTTATTTATTTAATCAGTCAGGTATCAAACGACTGCCGGGAGTCGCATAATAATGGAATTTCTATTGTGTCTCGTTCACACATACTTGACGAGTTAACGCTCAGAAATCAAAAGGCCGCCGGCAGCCGCGTAAACAAAACAAAATTTATAAACACATCCGTGAGAGTTTCGGTGTTTTTGTAATAGATTTGCTCAAGGGATCCATTAAAAACCGTATGCATCGCATTGTCCTTTAATTAGGGGACACGTATCCTTTCTTAGCCGAACCGGTCGCGGTCGGAGACCGGACGCTTTTGGCTTTTCTTTACCTACTTGAAAAGCTGCCCATGATCCGGTGCAGGAAAGTGTGCGTTCGCCCTTTAGAATCGCTCGATCCGATCGATGTAATGTCTGCAGTTCTGCAAAGTCAGATAACTTCTAATTTGAGTAGGAATGAAATCAACAGCGTAATACAAATACAACTAGTATTAAATAATGTCAACGAAATGGTATTATGTACTTATACAGAACAATATTTGGTAGCATCACCATCATCTCATGTCTTTTAACCATCTTTGACCTTCGCATCGATCGTGTTCACTCACACTTTCCAACGTCTATAATAATATCTATAGAATAGCTATAATATATACAGTAGAACCACGATAGACGTCCATAATACGATTATCCGCATATAACGCTCTTAATTGTTGGTCCCTTCAACTTGGAGTATGTTTTCTTACATTTGTTCCCCGCATAATACGATTCGTATCCCCGCTTAGCTATTTTTGGATGAATCGTGACCTGATTGAGGGAAAAATGATCTAAAAACACTGTCTGATTGCAAAAATGTGAAATTGAAGTGCAAATGAGAGGTCAACATTTTTATTTTTGAATTATTTGCGTCTATATTCCTACTGTATTTTGTACATTTTATGATTTAAGCTACTATAACGAGTTTACGAATGCACATAAATGCCGATTCTGGCATGTAAATAATTATTTTTTCCTGTTTCACAGTTCCCCGCTTATAACGCGTTTTTGGCCGAGTCCCGACAGTATTGTACTATCGGGGTTTTACTGTATTTATTAAGAAAGTCATTTGCTTTTACCTACCTACTTATTATGCTAGAAACTCACTCCTAGCAAGCAAATCTTAATCATAGTAAAGCTTACACAAACGTCTCTACAGCCCATAAAATATTCATCGAAACACGGAATAATATTGCTTGTAATATGTATTCCCTGTTAATAAAACAAATACACTTCAGCATGCAATAATCGACGGTTTACCTAAAGTTGTTAATCACTTCTATACGGTTTTAGAGCTCAATAAACTATGACGACAATACTCGTAACTCGCGCTGCGAAGCGTACTCGAATAATAATAAAAACCTTCCAAGAGCAAGTCGGGCCTCACTTATGCAGGGTTCCGTACCGCTGAAAAATACTGTAATCTTATTTTTAAGATGACATTCCATCTGCTGCTGAAGGTCATCGAAACGTACGTACAGCGGTAACTCAAGAACAAATGTCGCTTAAAAATGCTCTATGTGAACTTATTATTCATTTATCCTAACTTCTTGAATCATCATCATCATCATTATCAGCCGAAGGACGTCCACTGCTGAACATAGGCCTCCCCCATGGCTTTCCACAACGACCGGTTGTGAGCGGTCTGCATCCAGTGCGATCCTGCGATCTTCACAAGGTCGTCTGTCCATCTTGTCGGCGGACGTCCTACGCTGCGCCTTTGGTCGAAGGGTCTCCAATCTAGAACTTTTCTGCCCCAACGGCCATCAGTTCTTCGCGCTATGTGCCCTGCCCACTGCCACTTGAGCTTACTGATTCGCAGGGCTATGTCCGTTACCTTAGTTCTTCTACGTATCTCCTCGTTTCTGATTCGATCTCGTAGAGAAACACCGAGCATAGCCCTCTCCATCGCTCGTTGTGTGATTTTGAGCTTCTTTATGAGGCCCATAGTTAGAGACCACGTTTCGGATCCGTATGTCATCACTGGTAACACACACTGGTTGAAGACTTTCGTCTTCAAACACTGAGGTAATTGAGACGAGAAGACGCTCTTACGCAGCTTCCCGAACGCTGCCCAGCCGAGTTGGATTCGTCGATTGACCTCTTTCTCGAAGTTGGACCTACCTAATTGGATTACTTGTCCCAGGTAGACGTACTCGTCAACAACTTCAAGAATTGAGTTCCCAACAGATACCGGAGTGGGTACAACACGGGAGTTCGACATAATTTTCGTCTTTTCCATGTTCATTTTAAGACCCACTTGTTGGGATCCTCGGTTAAGGTCTTCGAGCATAATGCCCAGATCATCCAGCGTCTTTGCCACAACGACTATATCATCGGCAAACCGGAGGTGTGTCATGTATTCGCCATTGACGTTGATGCCGAATCCTTCCCATTCCAGGAGCTTGAAGGCGTCTTCCAGTGCCGCTGTAAACAGTTTCGGAGATATAACGTCTCCCTGTCTTACACCTCTTCGCAGTGGAATCGCCCTCGTATTCTGTTCCTGTACTCGGACCGACATGGTGGCGTTGTTATACAGACACTTTAACACCTCTATATACCTATAGTCTATGTGGCACCGCTGAAGAGACCGAAGCACCGCCCAAGTTTCGATCGAATCAAAGGCCTTCTCATAGTCCACAAACGCTAAGCATGGAGGCATATTATACTCCTCTGACTTCTGTATAATTTGCCTAAGCGTATGGATGTGGTCTATGGTACTATAGCCTTTTCGGAATCCGGCTTGTTCGGGAGGCTGGAAGTCATCAAACCTACGTGCGAGACGATTCGTGATGACCCTTGAGAACAGCTTGTAGACATGGCTCAGGAGTGAGATGGGTCTATAGTTCTTCAATAAGGTTTTGTCTCCTTTTTTGAAGAACAACACCACCACACTCCTGTTCCATGCCTCAGGTGTGATGCCCTCTAGCAGCACGGAATTAAAAAGCTTCTGAAGGACTTTGAGTACCGGTGTTCCACCCGCTTTCAGAAGTTCTGCTGTGATTCCGTCCTCGCCAGGTGCTTTGTTGTTTTTAAGCTGTTTCAGGGCCATCCTAATCTCGTAAAGGCTGATGTCCGGGATGTCTTCAGTGTAGTGTCGGGTCAGGGTAGCTCTTGGGTCTCTGGCCGAGCTATCAACGGGTTCGGCAACTGAGGTGTACAACTGCCTATAGAACTTCTCGATCTCCCTCGAAACCTCTGCTTTCGTCGACGCTACACTGCCGTCCTCCGTCTTTAGCTTCGTCAACTGGCTTTGCCCAATAGACATGTCCCTTGCAAACACTTTGGAGCCTTGGTTCCGCTCTATCGTCTCTTTAACGCTGTTCGTGTTAAAGGCACGAATGTCGTGTCGCAAGGACTTCCATATTCGTCTATTGAGCAGCCTGTAGTTTTCAGCATTATCGGAGGTCTGCAGTGCCATAGATCGACGTTCTGCCATGAGGTCGAGAGTGTGGACCGAGAGTTTTTGAGGTCTATTTTTACGGCCAGGCCTAAAAAACTTTGACCCGACCGTTTGGACAGTTTCCACAAACCCATTGTTTATTTCGTCAACTGAAACGCAACTCTCTAGGCAATCAAAGCGGTTTGACAACTCGAGTTGAAAGCTCTCGGGATTTTGGATATGGGCAAGAGTAGGTCGGAGCGTAGACTTCATCAGGCGGGACCTTTCCAATTTGACATTTATATTCAATGTGCCTCGAACCATTCGGTGATCACTACCGGTCTTAATCCTGTTGATCACGGAGACATCACTGAATAACCGTCTCTTGGTGGTCATGATAAAGTCTATCTCATTTCTCGTGGTGCCATCCGGACTCAACCAGGTCCATTTCCTTTGAGGCGGCTTCTGGAAGAAAGAGTTCATCGCAAAGAGTCCCTCCTTCTCCAGAAAGTCGGCCAGCCTATGTCCCCTGGCGTTCCTTTGACCATATCCAAAAGGTCCCACTTTCAACTCATCTTCGCCACGACTGCCGAGTTTTGCATTGAAGTCCCCCATAACAACAGTAAAATAGGTTTTGGAAGTATGTATGGCTCTACTTACGTCCTCATACATTTCCTCCACCTCTTCATCGGGGTGTTTAGAGGTCGGTGCATATACCTGTATGACCTTCAGCGAATACCTCTCGGTTATTCTGAGTATAAGGTATATCACCCTGCTCGACACACTCTCGATGGTTACGATGTTGTTAACGAGGGACTTGTGGACGAGAAACCCAACACCACCTTGGGACTTTTGGTCACCCTCCCGGTAGAAGAGCAGGTTGCCGGACTTCAGAGTTATCGTGTCCTCGCCCTCTCTACGGACTTCCGATAAACCCACTATGTCCCAGTGTAACCTGCTCAATTCTTCCTCCAGCTCGAGCAGCTTCTCGTCTGTCCTCAGTGTGCACGCGTTAAAGGTTACCAGGGCCAGTTGTCGTTGGGGGTGGTAGCGCGATCGCCTCCGGGGATTCTTAGCACCCCCTGCCCCGCCGTTACCGTGGCCGCTACCGGAGTCAGGAATAGCGGGGCTGCCGGAGACTGGGGGCCTGGTTTTTTTGTGTCCTACCATTTTTTTAGGGGGGTATTTGCCAATACTCGCCACGCTTGGCAGGCGGGTTGGCGAGCGCAGAGGCGCAGTTCTTTGTAGCTATGACGCTGCTGCCCGTCTCAGCTCAACATTTAGCTGCGCCTTTTGTTGGATGGTTATCCCGCCATCGGTCGGTCGCCAGAGCCTCGTCTGTTGAAACAGGACGCACCACGTGAAGGTGAGGTTGGCTTGGAGCTTTGGGTCTTGGTTAAGCTCCCTTACGTCCCTTCTTGAATGTTTCTAATAAATTATATTTAAAATATTCTCCTATTGAATCTAAGTTTAAATACATGTATGTGCACAGAAGAAATGAGAGTGCACAAGTGTACTCTCTGTTCCTTAACTCTCATAGTCAATGGTAGGTAGGTACATCAGATCATAAAGGAGAAATACAGTAGAATTACGTGGTCAAAGGAAGTTCAAATGCAGGACTAGAGACGACCTTAACGTGCTTATTGGGATGAACAGAAGTACATAAAAACTGACAATTTAAGCATATAAAAAAGTAATATAAAAAATTAAACCACCTTATAAACTGACTTAAAAGTTTAAAGAACGCATTTTATCTTCTATTTTGGAAAAACAATTAATTTTTATAATTGCTTTTTACTCTATGATTTTAAGGTATTACCCATATCAAAAGCACAACAACCGATTTTGATGAAACTTACACTCTACTGTTACAAAAATCATCCCTCTATGACAACTCGTTTTCAAATTCAAATTACTTACACTTACCAAATTTTGCACACGTGTATGGAAGCCCTAATAGATCAACAACATACTTACTCAAATATTATAAAATTCCAACGATATCACAAACATACAGGTCCCCCTTTTTTAAGTCAGTAAAAATATTATAGTATCTCATAGGCATCCTTTGGGCATCCAACCCTAAAAACTTGATGAATTTCGTACGGGCAAACTATGGATTGGTATTGGTTGAGGACATCGCTTTTCCGTATTTGCAATCAAAATAAACAAGCATTTATATATTTTGCTGATACGTTTATATTTTGTCCACCGCCTCTGCTCAGCCTCAGATATAGTTTAACTTGCCTTCATTTAAACCATATACTCATTAACGACTTAATGATAGATCAAACATTCAGACCCATCAATTATGTTTAGAGTTAGCAAAGTCCCGTTCGCAAACGTTAATTTAACAGATTTATCTTCTAACCATATCATCTGAAAAAAATACAGCCATATATACAAAGGAAAGAACGCAGCTTAAATACATAAAAGAACCTCCACAAGTCCAGATCCCGATTACAAGAATACAAACCAGAACTAGAACTAATCTGAAAAGACCAGGAGAGAGGAGTAAATGTTTTGTGCTGAGGTACGAGATCGTCCTACTAACCAGTAGAATTTTTTACTTTGATCAGACTTAACGCTTCACTGTATATTACGCAGACGGAAGTTGTTCACCAACTTCACCAAAGGGCATCCAAATTTTGGCATTTAATCATAAGGGCCATATTATTATCACGTTGTTGGCTAGATAAGAAGCTATAAGATTTATGAGAGACCACGAAAAACAAACGTACTCGTAGTTGTTTTGTTGGAGTATCTGTCTCGCATTGGCTCTCTCCCTTTCCTCCTACTTAACTAATAAAATTTCATTAAGCGATAATATTTTATGATGAATATTTTATCATACTTTGCAGACTTGTATTCGTAATATAATTTTATTGGTGTTTTGTTCAAGTGCCTGCCGAATCTTTGGAGTGTCCCTTGGTGAGGCTTGACAAATATTTTTCCAAACTACTGACTAAACATAAAATTTTGCTGGTGGGGTGGTACGCATTGTCACCGCTTAGATTCGTTTTAAAAGGGGTAGAAGAGATCTTGACCTACCAGTGGGGACTTGATCAGATTAGAAGGAATCTCTGCATCCAATCGCTGTAGTCTAATCGGATATTCGAAAACGCTGTTTAAAATGCAGATGAGTAGCTGCATAACGTTTGCAAATGTCGACTTTTGTCGAAAATGTCCGTCTCGTCGGCCATATTCCGTTTAATGTCGCAATATTGTGAGCGTCGGCGGGGGCCGCGGCCGGTCGCATGCATTTACATACATTAGCGCGGACGCCGCACATGCAAGCGGAATATGTGTGTGCTGCGAATTAACTGTAATTGAGCCATTTGGACAGCGGCGAGCCGCGCTACACTGCCTCCCAGTTTACCTATTCGCACAACACTTGCAACGTCATCTCTGAGCTGACCGTCGCCGACAGCCTTTTCGCACTATCGGAGCGTGCATCGTGCCGTATTTCTCCTTCGCTCTGAAATACACCAGTGAGGCAGGTCTTCTAAACAGAAGTTCTGTTTGATCACTAGCCCAGCCCTCTGATTAAAAATTCAGAGCTCTATCATTCGCTCGTCCAGCTACATATCTCAGATGCGAATCATACGATTTTCAAGTAGCTATCACCATCGTCATTATTACTCGATTGACTCTGTCTGTTCAGTTCATTCATTTTCTGTTCTCACCGTGCACACTTCAACAGGCCATTTGCTTGAACACTTAGGTCATTCTTACTCTTAAAACCTAGAACTAAGACCTCGCTACTTGTCACCTAAAAATGTACGAATTGGACCCCTTTCGTTATTTAGTTCAGTAGCAGGTAGATGCATCCAGTGTCGCACAGTATATTCTGTTGAGATAATTGCTTATTTTGTATCATACTTGCTACCGTTTGCTGGTTTTGACATACCATATAAATTGTAATGAATGCAGTCTTTTTCAGCTACCCAAACGGCCATCAAGGCATTTAAAATGAGTTAATGTTTCAATTACCATTCAATAAATTAATGTAGATGTCATTAATGTAACTGTTCATACTGCGTAAGCGTATTGCACTATTTTCAACGTTAAATGACAACATTAAAGCTTTTGGGAATACCAAAGCTTTCAGGTAATGGACTATTTGTTATTAATTCGTGAGCTTACGTAGTAAAACTTAAGGCAGTTAGTGTTTTGGGCTTAAAGCATTCCACTTAAAATTATGTCAGAAGTTTGAAATGACTGCGGGAACGACATGAATTTTACAGCGGGTATTGTGACCAGATTTTACGATACTCCTCAACCGGACAATAACAAGTCAACGTAAATAAAACGGTCTTAATTGTTTTCGAGATTCTCTCGCAAGATTAAAACATTCGTCGTTTTTCGCGACGCGGCAGCCGATGGGAACGCACTGGGATATTCATCTTCACCCCTTTCCGGAGAAACAAACAGAGGCGTCGGAATTTTGTTATTAGCGTTACTGAGGGGGCTCGGTGCCGCCGTCGCGCACCTGACTGATTGATAGCACTTCTTTCCACCTCGGGTCGAGCTTGTAATCGAGCCATTAATAAACTTTACTGCCTCCAAGTTTATACTGTGGACTCGTTATTTGCTTAATGGGCTGGCAAACGGCTCGGGCAAGACACCTGTGCTGGTCCGCTTCGCTCATTGTGAACTAATTGACATATTGATGAAAATGTTCGGGGCAGCGAAACTTTCCGTCGCTCTCCCTCCGCCGGGTCATGCACGTGAACTCGCTCTCGTGGGATAATTACACACGTAACACGTTCTTAAGTCTGTTAGTACGTGAAAGTTACGGTGACCATATGCCGCTAAAAGATCATATGCTATCTATACAAATACCCTAACAGGCTCATCTCTACTACTTATGTGCCAGCACATATGGAGTATGATATGGATGTAATCTTTATTGCATTTCTTAGGTATCAAAGTCATCACCATGTTTATTCAGATCCACTTCTATTCCTCACGTAAAGTAAAAGCGGAAGTTTCCACTGAAAACTTGAAAACATTTTTAATTTCCAAGATTTGATAAATGTTAATCGTTGTCAAATAGACCTTTCAATTGTATCGTGACAAATTCGTGAAATAAATAGAGTCGAATATAATTTTATTTGGTTTCCAAATCAGCTGACAGCGGGTCGAGCTAATGTCACTCGCCGCTTGACAAAGCGACTGTTGGCACGGAGAGGCTTTACTCGCAGCTACGTAAACAAAGAGGGAAAAAGGTTCTGAACAAAAAGTAATAAAAGTTATATTTATGTTCCAGTTAATACTTTATAGAGGAAATTACAACTTCCATAACAAAGTCTTACTTATAAACGTCGCCTTTATTATATTGTTGCATTGCAATAATAATATTCTTGGCAAATGAAACTTGCAGGCAATGTTGGAATTGTTAGAAAACTTGTAGCACCTGGGTAATTTGTCTGAACTTGTTTTGCTGAAAAGTGATAATTGAATAGTCATTACGAACGTCCAAGATTCAGTCGCGAGTTAAGTGTATTAATGTCAACCGCAGAAGGGAGAATGTCGCTACTTTGTCAGGGCGCACTCGGCGCCGAGAGGCTTAACTTGACAGAATGTAAACGACAAGGAGACAAGGGAGGCGCGGCGTCGTAAAAAAGGGCAAAGCAATAATTGCGGTGTTGTGCGGTATCGCTGGGGCTGCGGCAACGGAGCCGCTTCCTTCCGCGCCGTGATTGAAAGTTGACATTGAGCGGCGCGGGGTGGCGCCAGGTACGGCCCCGCTATTTTTGACCCCGCGACCTATCGCGCCGGCGATCGGCCTCGCCAGAAACTTGCCGTTTTAATCGCGTGAATGTGCCGCACCATTTCGCAAATGCGCACAACCTTTCGTGCTCCGCCGCAAATTAGCGTCGCGTTTGTTCCTTCGGTGCAATTAAGCAATGAACGCTTCGTATCCGAGCGCACGTTTTGCATTTTTGAATCGACTGAAAAGGATTCACGATTTGAAATCCGATTGTGGGTATGAAGCTTGGATCAATGTAAGGGTTGAAGGTCACGACCTGATCGGCAGTAATCTGTCGCCATCGGTATCCAAACGATCCGTCTGGAGACGGCGCGAACACGGCCGCGGGCGTGCGCCACTCGAATTGGGTCAACGCCTACCGACAAAAGGTGCGGCGTCAGATAAGCGACATTTCCCGCCGTCCAGCTGCCGCCCGGCCCTCCTAAAACAAAGAACAATGAAATATATCTCATTTATTTACGTTTCTTTTTACCGTGCTCTAAATGTATAAGAGAGATAATCATTAGGCGTCGTTTGCTCGGCGCCCTTTAATGTGTTTGCATGCTCGACAATTTGATACCACGCCTGTTTGCATTGTTGCCGTTTTGCCTTCCCGATTAGGGTCGCATTCGAGCTCCATATTTATTAGAGCGTAGGACTCGCGACACGACTTTCATTTTATACAGATCCGACGCGTCGCTATATTACAAAATATATGAAGGCGGTATGCTTTCCCTTTCAAGGGATTAATGGTAATAGGAGAACAATGATGGCGGAGAGAAAATATGTGTGCGTTATTTAATGAAAGTCCAAACAGTGTGTCCCTTTGATACCCGTCTTGAATGTGATTAGGGGCGATATTTTGTAAGACATTTTTGCAGTGGTCTGACAGTGTAGCGTAAACACGACGTAACTGGATAGTGTTCGTGTTGTACGCTATAGAAAGCGTCGGCGGAAGGACGTGTCACTCACGCCGCGGTGACGTCTGCTGCCTCGAGCGAGCGAGGAAAGCTTCCGCTGCCCTCTGCTCTGACGCGGCCGCTATGCTCCGCACATTGCAACTCGGCAATTAAATGTGTACGTTGACGACATTCTGCCTTTGATGACGTCACGTGACGTATCGTGATCACTTTAAATACTAAGGGCCTGTTTCTCCTTTGATAAATAAGCACTAACCAACGCATAATTCGTTGGACTCGGAACGTCATTTCGTATGAAGAATTGGAAAGATAACGATAACCATAACTTATTAGGACATTGTAAAACAGGCCGTATCTGTCTTATCTACCTTAAAATTAATTTTATTGTTATCTATAAGTAAGCTGCTCTTAATTGATTGGTCACGAATCAGCTTTAGTAATCAGTAGAATATACATTTAGTTTTCAATATTATTGCGCATGTAACTTTCACGCTATAATAAATTAACTTTAAACGCAGAGAAAACCAAATACTTAACGTTTTCCATTCGTGATGTGACTCAACCAGCTAACGCTCTCAATTTACGTGCCCATAGTTGTATTTTTAATGGTTCTAGCTCTCTCACTCTTTGCCGGTGTCCAGTTCTGGAAAGAGTTAAAGTTGTTAAATATTTAGGTGTCCTTCTTGACAAAAACTTAACTTTTGAACCTTATATTCAACATTTAACAAGTCGTGTTAGAAAACTAATATATGTTTTTAAAAATCTATGACACGTTGTTCAACCATGTCTCCTAAAACAAGTGTATCGTGCTCTTTGTGAATCTTTGTTAAATTATTGTATTTCTTGCTGGGGTGGGGCTTTTAAAACCCACATTATTTCCCTAGAAAGAGCTCAACGCGCTCTCTTAAAGGTCTGTACATTTCAAAAATTTCAATATCCTACAACATTACTTTATAAAAACTGCCAAGTACTTACCATTCGGCAACTTTTTGTTCTTAGCATTATTAAAAAACAGCATCAGTGTATAATTTATGACCCTATAAAATTCAACTCTAAACGTCGTAACGACATTGTGTTTAAGCCCAATTTTAAACCCAAAACAAAATTTGTCAAAAAATATTTTACGTTTCTTGGCCCCTATTTATATAATAAAATAAACAAAATTATTAGAATATACCAAATGAATAGGCATGAATGCAACACTGCCGTAACGAAATGGTTACAATTACAGTCTTATGCAGAAACAGAGGAACTTTTGACTGTAATTGCCTAAAACCTTAAACTCAAATGTTGTGTGGACGACAGCACGTCAAGGTAAACACTGCAGTGTCTTATGAACTTGGAATAAGGGCTACTTTGCAATAGGAGTGGTGACCTGATGTGCTTCGCTGTACCTTAATTTTTAAGCTCTGTTCATGTTCTGCAGATCCTTTTTTTTTAGTTATTTAGTCTCAACTTGTAAATTTTACTTAAGCATCATCCCCTTTTGTTTATCAGATACATTTAAGATATTTAATGTGGGAAGAGCTTTGCTTAACCTAAAACACAGGGTTTACCCTAAATTAGGAAGCAAGTTCACGTTTTAGAACATAAGTAGAATTAAGATCCATTGTTCGATTTATTTGTGTATCTTAATTCTTTTCTTGAATAAATTTATCTTATTATCTTATTATCTTATCTTATTAATAAATAACATTCCGAATCGAATCTCTTTAATAGTTAATCTGTAACAAAATATCCATTATGTCATTTAAGTACATGTTGTGATGGAAAAAGGTTCGCTTGTTACACCTTTATTCAGGGAAGAAGTGTGAACATGCTTTTACAGCCATAAATTTTCCGGCATTTTCCTTGTTCAATCAAACTTGACCACAACAAAGCCCCTCGATGGTGAGGAATAATTGAGTAATGGTTACTACCAGTCCATTTTAGTAGTAAGCAAAATATTGGTAACGAATGTTCAAAAATTATTTAGGAACATACAGGGAGAAAACAATGGGCCTGGGGTACCACCGCAGGGAGTTCGCAGTAATTATTAAAATGTTATGACATGGGACTATAAATCTCAAGCCTCCATTTGGCAGTGCCATACAGGTACGAATCGAAAATTTAAAGCCTTTCTAACATGATTTATTCGAAAAAAAAACAGCAACCTCCAAATTCCTAATAATACTGCCATGTACTTTTAAAATGTAACAAATCTTATGTCTATGACACAAACATTCTTAGAAATTCTAGTCCTCAACCTATTTATGTCGACACCACACATATTGTAGCGTGAAAATCAAATCCTCTAGATAAGATCAGTGAGCCAGATTTGGCGCTATTATGTACTACCGGCCTCAGGGCGATACAAGCAACTCTATTCAAATCACACCCTCAGGTGCCTTGTGGTTAACGCAGTCTTGTATCTCGCAAACATCCAAATATACGATGTAGTTTGTCACCTGCGAAGGTCGGAGGATCCTATCTCGGGAAGCCGGAATGTTGATCAGATATTAGGAAGTGACCCCCTCAGGCGACCGATCTCTGTATGGCTTACCTTACCATCTTCCCTTGTGTGGATTCTGAACATATCTACGGAAGTAACCGGCATACGAAGCAGTTTGTCAAGTGCAAAGCAGGTTGGCTTACGGCTATCTTAAGCAACTTTACCAAGATGAAATAGAACTGGCATTATGGGGCAGCGTATGCAATTATTTACTGGGTGTAGCCTTTGTTTGCATATGGGAGCCTGTGTTTAACCCCATGCGGTAGGTGCGATGTTGAACCCTGACATAAATTGATGCAAGTGACTTGAATATGCCATAGAATTTGCCATGAAATAAATCATAGAGGACATGACATGGCGCGTCAAAGAAAAAAGACTATGGTATGATGGTATAGGCATGCACCCGGATAGCGCAAGATACAGTAGTAGTATAAAAGTACATTTTACAAGTGCAATTTATAATGGAGGACATCTAAAATCGAAGTGAAAGCTCAGTTCGGCGAGGCCAAATCTTGATAGGTGTTCTCTATTGTAACACCTTAAGATTTACTTGTCACGATATGTGCAACCTGCAGTCCTGTCTTATACAGATTCAAGACGTCACAAGTCACGAGAACGTTTCAAAATAGATTTCTCACAGAACGCTATCTAACAGTCTAACAGACAGCTATGGAAGTCGGAGGATTATAATAGGTAAAGGTATAGTAGATTCCATAGATTCTCATCTTTGAAATGTCTTCTACCAAAATCCGCTTCCGTTTCAAAGAATGGCTTTTCTTTCCGGGCCTCCCGTGCTTAACACAGTGTCGTACCATCGACAACAAGGGTATATGAGGCAGTTTATCACGTGCGAACCAGGGGACCTATTCAGTAAGATGGTATTATCAGCTCTAGCCGTCGTGCTCGATTACTGTCATATCCATAAGTGACGGAGACAGCTACAACAATAGTAGTATAGGCTTGAGCCGCTAGAATATCGTTTATCGGGCGAGCCTTCGTTCTGATAGCGAAGGACCTGGGACTGGCTCCTAGTCACGGAGAAGTTGAACATTAAAATGTTTGCTTGTCATGGTGGAACGCTTTGTCTTGTAAAAAATCAAAATGTAATAGTATTTAATTTATTTGCACTTACCTCTCGGAAATTTAGGATATAATAAATAACCAAACAAAATTTATAAAAGAATGCACATAACACAATGTATTGCATCTGCGGATTTAAGCGGACTGACATTGCCTAAGCTAGACGGCCGAGAGTTATAAGCATTTTTCCGGATAGCGAAAGGGTTAAGTTCCCCGGCTCAGACGAATGTTTTTTTTTTGTATAATTTTTATTGTTTTAAAATTCGTCTAACACAGTAGAACCTCAGGCCGGCCGACACGGAGCTCGCCTGACGTGCTCGCCGCCATAATGTACCCCATCACGCGACACCAACACGCCATTTCAGAAATTTATTCCTTACTATAATTTTGTTTGCTCAACTTCTAAAACGCGCATTCAAATTGGCATATTCGATCGGCGAAATTAAACAGAATTTCTATGAGCTAACTAAATTGATGATCACAAACTTGTAAACAGGATTTGGGCTTGCAGGAAAATCGTGGTTTTCAAAATATGTTCAACTTTAAACTTTAGGTCTCAAAGTTGTAAACTCCTTAGAACTGAGATCATCTTTAAACATGAGTGATTTTAGTAAAACCAGTACGTATATCACGTAGATATTGCTTTACAAAATATTGGATGGAACACAGTTCGTGCACAGTACTAGCACGATTTAGTGACATTCAAACAAACTTGTTTACATTGACTTAGCTAGCACACATAACATCTATTAAACCTTTCAGATTATCAAGTAAAAAATACTTTTCGTAATTTTGACCACAGAAAATTAATTTCGTTAACAATTCAGAAATAATTATAGGTTATGCAATCTTATAAAATTTATCGACTTACAACGCCTAATCTTTTTCCTCGTTGAGTACAGTTTAAGTATCGTTATATCCGTTAATTGTTACATATTAAACCTTATATAAACGTAATGAAAAGCTGACCGTAAATAAACATTTTCCTATCTCACTTGGTATGATAAATACGTTACTAAATTTCTATTTAGTTTAGTTGACTCTTACTGGTTTTAATATGTCTAATTGCCTTTCTCTTTATTTATATTTTTAAAACAATGTAGTCATGAACACTTCCAATTATGAATCTAATTTATACATTTCTTAAATATATATTTATATATTTGCCTCTTGTAGTGTTGATTAAATAAAATACAACACAAATAAGTAAACAAACAGCTCTGTTATCATCGTTAAGGTAGGTTAGTGATTTCAGATTCATCTCACCTTCATTATGTACCAGTAGCAGGTATAACATGCAGCGTGTGACGTCATCGAGTTTACATACGACGCTGTAATAACTGTTATTTAGTATTTCACGAGGCAACCGCTCATTCTTGTCGCCATAACGTCTTTATTCCCCATAAAACTGTCTAATGCTTTCATGATACTGTAAATCTCTAACTTTGTTTAACGTAAATCACTGTAACCGTTTGTAAATAACAGCGCACTTAAAATTAACTTTTGTTTCAGGTAAATTCATGTGATTCTACTTTAATGGTGTTTATATGAATGTGGTGAGTCTTAGCGATAATCGGTAATATTAGTTTCATTATAATGGTGATAAAGTAAAATGACTATTAGTGCTAGTGTATCCTGTATCCTTAGGCATATCGTTGCAGTTTGAATTTATTCAGTAAGGATATTAGATTTCAGAATAGACTACATAGGTATTTGTAGTAAAATGAAACTGCAAAACAAACTTTCATTACTATCAACATTTAATCTTCCCGTTGTGCCATTAAAACATACCAAATCATGAAACATTGCACTGAATTTCAGCTTCAATCGAATGACAACGATTTACTATAGTGTCGGGTACAGATTTCATTTTCGACTCAATATCTGTTTCGTTCCGTATATATGTTTTGAAAAGTTTTTGTGCGACGTATATTCGGGCAAATAGTTTTATGTCGGCCATTTTGACTTTTATTTTATTTTTCGTTTATTTTCCCTTGCGCGGCCGTAAAACGTACCTGGGCGCTCGCGGGGATAACAGAGCGGGCTTACGAAAAATTTATTATTGAAACCTTTTCGCCCCGGCTCCATCGACAGACATTGCGAAGGCGAAAGTTATGAATGACACATGTTTTGAAATATTACCTGCAGTGAACTGCTTCCCGGGAAGAAATTTCATTGGATGAGAAGTTTATTTGTCGTGAAATATGTGGGAGTTTTATGTGAACGGGACTTTTACAATGCTACGGATCAACCAATTTCGTTACTTTCAGGTCTATATGGCCGAGTAATAAGACTGAAAGGTGTATTCGATAGAATAAAAGTATGAGGTGCGACAAATTGGATGAGAAAAGTTTCTTATTCAGTCCTTGAACACCTATTTACTCCGTAGCCAACGGGAGTTTCTGGACCAATGAAAACGTATTGGGAATACTAAGGAATCTATCTGAAGGAATAGGTTACATTGTACCTTTTTGAGGAACGAAACAAAATGAATGAGCCGTAGTAGTTTTTCCATTATAAATATGGATTAACTAAGTTATAAAATGTAACAAATTTTAAAAAGTCGTGATAATAAAATCTAATCTTTAAATCTTTTTGTTCAGATCGGGATTTTCATTTCGATTTTCCGGGAGCAGACGTCACAAAATTAAACAAATCGATTGATACCTGGCGTGTCGATCCTGCAAATTGAAATGCCTCCCGTAATAAACTTTACGTCGACAGCATTCAAACCCGTCTTGAATCACAATGGTCAAATTAACTTTACGATTTAGGCGATGAAGATTGCCAGATAATGGAAAAACACAAAGTACCTACACAAACCATAGACAAGTGCTAAAAAAGCGGACTTTGTAGACAAGAATAGCTAAAATAAGACTAACTAGAGAAGATCATAATAGGCTAAGCATCCCGTACGTATATCTTGCTACAGTGACCTTAGTAATCCTGACTCCGACATGTGTCCAACATATGGGCTCCTCGCCCAATGACGTCTATTAGCTAGCTCGACTCGCCGGCAATCTGTCCGCAAACGATACACGGATGAAATTAATTTGATTACACGGACACATCTACTGTATATTCGCAGAAAATAATTTATCAGAGAATGTCGCAAACCGCCGGGGGCGTATGTGCGCTCTGTCATCGCCGGCCGACGAATCGTTGTCGGTCGAAATTAGCGCCAACTCGCCCGTCCCGAGCCTCTGTTTTATTCAGGCCCTTGGGAGTCCAACAATGAAAAAATGTTGTATGGAATGCTGACTTTTTTCACCAATTATGGAAAAACTCGGGCGTCGAGCGCCACCTGGCGTGGTCTCGTGCTCTCCGGAGACCTCGCCGCACTTTGTTCCTGTTTCGCGGCTAGAGAAAGTTACTAATTTCACTTTTGCTCTGACAGTCTCGGGCAACGTATCCAACATACGCGTTTGATATCGCAAAGTTTTATTCGTCTTGTTTCGTTATTGGCGAATCGATTTACGTTCTCTTTTTCTATGTAATTGTCTATGTTTTGCCTCGTCTTCAATTTAAATAATAACTTTACATCTATAAAGATCTTGGGTACATTTGTTAGATTCCCTAATGCTAAATACGGCTTTTGCGATATGTATCTCAAGTAATCTATCAAGGATCCATGCAAGGCATAAATACATAAACTATGATGTATGTACGCATGCATTCCATTATAATCCTTTCCGTCAAATCGCCTTATGTAAATCTTGGCAAACTCGAAGAGCACTAAAGCGGATCTTCCAGTCAGTGATAATTGGATAAAATAGACTTACATCAGCATAATGTTCGACAACAAGTGTACTCCTATATCTGTTTGCAAATGCAAAAGAAACTTGCATTATAATTTATACTTTTTGCAATTTCAAACTTAATGGTCCCTAATCGTAGGATACCAAGAGAAATGAACTTTCCATAATGAACGTAGCTCACGAACCCCTTCGTTTCGTGGTTTAAACCCGCAAAAAAGTCATCGGTCGCAATTTTATATGGGGTAATTTCTCATCGATCGATGGTGCAGTGCAAGGAAAGCAATCATATCGGATCGAAAGCGGTTATCGGGTGGGTGATCGGTATTTCCCGGCGCCAGCGTTCTGAGTCACCGCAGTTCGCGGAACCGTCAACCCTTCGGGGGGTGCGTTTGCTAATGACCCCCGGACAATGACCACGTCCGAAATGCACCGGACGCCGCGCGCAAATCTGCACCCTCCAAACCACAACTGTAAACTCCAAATCCGCAAACCGACCACCACCATTCTGCAATTCAGTGCGTGTTTATATGCAGCCTTTCAATCGGCAACGTTATTTTGATAAATATGCATGAAGTAGCGAAACCAGCGGCGCGGGTAACATAAAACGCCATCGTGAAAATTTAATGACATTTCCTGGTAGCCGCGTAATGACTCATATCCGTCGAAGGGTTAATTTTAACGCGATATCGCAACTTTAAATCATCAATTTCCTAACTCTTTGAACGCTGAAAGGGTTGAAGATCCTGTAGGTACCATGTTATTATAGAGTAGTAGTTGTAGGGTAGTAAATATGTACAATGCAGTTCTAAATATTATACATTCATTTTGTTAAGATCCGCTACCTAATTAGTTTGCTAAAATATATTTTACAGTTAATGCTATTTTAAATGTTCTTTTTATGCTTGAATCTGATTACTATCATTTCCATTATTTATATCATTATGTTTAATGTGAGTAATGGAGTTATTATTTGCGAGCTCTCGCGTTCTCTTAATTGCCGGCTAGCTTTATGAAGCGCAGCCGCGTGTACGCCCCAATGGCAGGATCCGTGGTCTAGGGTCGAACTAGGTCTAAAAAATCACATATAGCAGAATACGTGTCAAAGGATCAACATGCTTACTACGTTAGTAAATTTTCCATAACTTAAAATACTTACCGTTACATAAAGATAATTAAGATACCTTGTTTTACTTTTTCGTATTATTAAAGGTAGTTTGTGCATATACAAACATTGAATAACAGTACAAAAATACTCTTCATTTTAGTAAGTCATTTTTACAGTCAATTCGCACCTTGTTTTCTGTACTAAAGAGAGATTTCTAGTTTAAGTAATGTTATATCTCGAAGCGCACTCTGCAATTAAGACCTCCCAGCCGACATTTAGTCCGACCCTGGTGATCTCTCTCTAATACTCAAGTTCAGCTTGTCCGTCACCAGGTTCGATGCAGCACACGTCTCTTTGCTGAATTCGACTTGCCTTAACTAGATTCAGGCCAAAACGCGGCGCGAACGCAAATAATTAGTCTCCTTCCATGCAGAGTTGAGCGTCAAATTAAAGCCACTTGTGTCTGTGTTTTCGGCGGAAACGCAACATTTTCATAATAATGCATGCACAACATCTCATTTTATTGTGGATTCCTCGTATTCAATCTGCAGCATCAAAGTAACGGTTACTTAATTCGAATAATTATCATAATTCGGCTTATGTACATCGGCAAATGGCTGATGTTTTAAGTGTTAACAAATTAAGATTAGTTCTAAAGCTAGTCCAGCTTTCTCCTAATTGCCATTACTGCTCATAAATCGGAATCATAGATGCAATATTTATATAAAATTAATCAAGATTAATAAATAAACCAGTTCCTATTGTTCTCAATTGTAGTTGAAATAGTTAATTGAGATTAGCCATTTATATCGCAAAGTTTTATTGTGACATTTATGATAATGTGGTATTGATTGGCAGATTTTTATTCTTAATTATGTGTGTTATGTTGTGATTAATTATATGTACAACTTTTCATCATCCATGCACTTGGATACTAGACTTAAGTTCGTGTTGTTCTATATTCTACAGAAATATGTGCAACCTCCGATGTCTTAACTTGGATCTATGCTAACTACTTTCGACTAAAGCTAGTGTTGGTTCGGAAAAGCTTCGTGCATCACAAATGTGCGTGCCCTTTGGAATTCCAGAGATCTTATGGCAAGATGAAAATTAGGTAACCTTTATTAATTAGGTGAACATAAATAATGCTATTTCTGGTACACAAAAATGCTGTAAGTACTTATTCATATTCGACACACAGATTCAACAATCGGGCACTGGGCATTTTACATTCACTTACCGACCACCTTGGCCCACGCAAGGTGATTCAGTGATATTATATCGCACCCGCCAATGGCTGAGTCGAAAGTACCCGGCATAATTCACAAGCCTCCGGTTTGGTAATGCGGTTTTTTATTATCTTTTTACGTAGATAATATCACTGTCTAATTTAAAATAACTGACACCGTTGCCAGTTTGGATCAGATCTTGGTTCGCTTTTTTAGATTATGTGATGTTTCAGAAGTTATTACCATTAATTAGAAAATGTATACATTTGTATATAAACACTGTTATGTTATGTACGATGAATTGGCACTTAATGACCCAAACTAAATCGATTGCCATGTTTAGGACGACGTACACGAGTATAAAGCTCGGTATGTAAACGTTAATTCAGCAAATTAAACCTATTAACTTGAACAATTAACTAAAGTCTATCTGACGTGGAATTAGATTCTTAATCCCGTTATTATCCTGTCCCGGTAGTATCCGCAACGTGTAAAGCGATTCAAAATTTAACAAGATTAATGAGCTAACAACTTGTAACAATATCCTTAACTCAGTTAACAGAGGTAAAACAAGTTCCATTACTCTCCATTCCCGAAACCGGATAAAACTTGGGAATTATAAAAACGTCCCGTCGTCTACAGTGCGAGCTCATTTCCTGCAACATAAAACGACGTCACAGCGAATAGAGCAATGAGACAGCGGGCTGCGCCACATCACAATTCACATGCACAAAACTGGTTCTCTTGCGAAACAATACCCCCGTCTGCCTATTCGAGATTTATAAACCACTAGCGACAGATCTCGGCTGGTCTTTGGTTATTTAGTTCCATTCCAAATGTCAACCCCTACCCTTTGCCTACCTTGTGTGCTACTCATACGACGCATTGTACAGAAAAAGAAACTGGTGATAAGATAATGAGTATAGGTCATGACATGACAAAGTTAAGACGGTCGCCTCGGTCCCCTTGACCTTTTACGCTTTTACTTAACAATTCTTAATTCCCAAGTAAAGAGGTCCTCATGCTCGCGGTTTAATTTCCTTTGAAGAGTTTAGCCATTTTTTTCATCCCTATTACTTATACAGTACTGCGAAAGTGTTATTCGATTGCAACGCTTACGTCGCCTCTGACCTCGACGTCTATGCTAATCTCTCGACGTACCGTCAAACGTATAGTCAAAATGTCAATCGCTGCAACACTTTTTCTATACATCAAAATTGTATAGCGCTTAAAATAATTACTTTAATAATATAATAGGTTTAGACTGCATGCTATTGTTTATTATCGTTCACTTGAAATATCTTGACTGTAGAACGTTTTGGTATCAAAAGGTCAGCTTTTCAAACCTCAAAACATGTCGTGGTTGTGCAGTGTCTGTAAAAATGAGTGCAAAAAGAAAAAGAATAGCTCCAACAAACTAAGATTTTTCATGAGAGCAGAGTAGACAAACGCCGCTTTGTGTTACGTTCTGAACAACTGAAAAAAGCTCGTCCCGTAAAAACATCTTCAAATACGTGTTACCCGACCGAAATCTTTTCAACTCGCAAAATTCTCTGCGTGAATGCCGCTGATTTACCGTAAGTATTGACCTCTTTGCCTAGCCTTTATGTTCAAATTCGCAAAATAAGAGTTCGTCTCGTCTGAAAAACTGATTGGAAATCGTCCCCATTCCATTGTCCGTTTGTTCACTTTTAAGTACTTATAATTTGGTTTTGCTTTAAGTAATTGGCTATTTACAAATATTTTTGTTTGTTGTATTTCAGTCGCTTTTTGTGGGACTTTAACAATGGTTGTCTGTCCAACTGCTTATCGATCGAAGTTTGTGTTATATAATTTTCCGCCTACACGAAAAACGTTACGTAAACGTTCGGAATCTTGCAAACTTTCCTAATCTGTGAGTTGAATGCATCATGCGCCGCAGATGACCCGCGTAATGGAGCGGCCCTTCGGATAGGGCTGTCTCATCCAACTTATCAGCCTCTAGATCGTTAGCGACTGGAATATTTATTATGCTCAACATAAAGTAGCTTTCGTTGCCAAGATGAATCAGTAACGATTTTCCACTCTATGATAGCTTTCATCGCAATATTTATGCTACCTTATGGGTCATAAAAACACAACATTATTTATCTTACTCAAATACACTAATTAGACAATTGTTTTTCTCTGAAATATATTTAACTATTCGTACTCATTGTTGATATAGCAAGACATTTACCTAAACAACGTTTGCTAAGCTGGAAAAGTCCTTTCAGTTCACGCATTGCTTCTTTGAAAGTGCTCTTATCCTTTCAATACGTTATTATACATATTTACTTTTACATCGATGTGGAAGTCGGTTACTTTATCTCAACAGTACCTTTGTGTATTAAATGACATTGATGTTGTTTAGTTGTCATATCAAAGTGTAGAGACTAAAGATTCAAAAGGTGTTGGAAATATTTGGGTCCTAAATGAACTGGATCTAAATACCCAATCTTGTGTTAGACCCTTAATAAACCGATGTAGAACACGATCCAGGCTCAGGTCCCAAATAAACCGATAGAATGGGTGTTCAATTTATTGATTAAACAGAAGTGAGCGAAATATTGTAGAACAAGAGCTTAGCCAAAGCCGGCCTTCCAAAGGTAGCTGGTTCGAATCCAGCTCGTGCGCAAATTTTTGATTTCTTATTTCATCTTTTTAGAGCAAGAGAGCACGCATAATGATGACTTGCGTGGCAAGACATTAGCTTGCTTTTTAAAGCTTGTACGGGGTGCAACCCTGGCGCGACCGAGTTCGACAAAGGGCCCTCTTGCAAACTGGTTTCTGAGTGCCGGGCGCCCCCGCCTTACGTTCTGCACGTTTAAGGCCACGCTAAAAGAATAACTTGGAGAAATGCGTCATGTGTAGCAGTAAAATAAACACTTAGAGAATACTTGTTGAGGTCCGACCAATTTTTAAATCTCAATCTTAGTGCAGTAATCAGGAAGTCTACTACGAAAAACTTAATCCGTCAATACGATTCGCGGTTCCAAAGCACTTCGTAGTATGGATTGCATACTAAAAATGCTTCGGATCCGGGAAATGTTGACCCTACGATGATGATGATGTAGGCCTACTACTGGATGCGGAGTTCGAAAATCACACAAACTTATTGCTTTTATTTTCTTCTTTGTCAAATATCCAACGGTCGTTTTACTTTCCCTGGCACTCATCAACTTTTTCAGAGGAACATTATGTCGTTGACAACTTAATACGAGCACCTTTTCAATCAGTCTATTTCGGTACTCTCAATCTTGTTTAGAGCCGTGCCATTGTGCCATTTTAATTATGCGATGGATTCGATAGTGCTCGTTTCGCGACATAGATCAAAGAGGTCTGACTGAGTAAACTCTTGGTTTACAGACACTATGGGTTTTATTGCGTGGAATCTTTCGAGACAAATGAAAGCTATTTTGATTTGAGCAATGTACTCGTAAATGGTAATTATGACAGAATGCACTACAACTACTCTAAGATAAAAATTGTTTTTCTGTCATTATGACGCGATAAGATGACCGTACGGTTCAAGTCAACAAACATTTTTATCTGTATGTTGTTAGTAACAAGGCATTTTATTTTCCATTTCATACGCAATAATGAATTTGTTGTTTGCCAAATTCGGCATCTCACCCTTAAATGACTTGATCTTGTTACATTCGGGTTCGACTCTTGCGCAGACATTACTGTGTCAAGTTGTTTGATAATTGCATTTATTGTGACATAGATCTTATGCATGTTTAAATTTAAATGGTGTTAAATGATTTCGTATAACTATTTTTTTTTCAAAGCTTTAAAATAGAATCTGCATTTCAAATATGACCAATATTTCCCACAATATATTATAACAGTGTACCGTACAGCTTGCCTATACCTAGTAATTAAATTAAATTAGTAATTATTTATTAATTGTAAGTCGGGTAGCTAATACCTAAATGTGGCTATTGTTTCAACTTAGACTATTGCGTAATAAGTATTTTCGCTTTCCTGTTCCACTAATTAGATAATAATACTCGTAAAGGCTAAAGAGCGAGCAGATGGGCCCGAGTAGGCTTTAGCGCACAGTGTGGTTTGCAATTGCGCAGCCAGTGGCGCACGCGCACACTCTCCGAAGAGAGAAAGTGAACCGCTCTACTTTCCACTTAAAGCAAACAGATATTATATTCCCCCCCTAGACATAATAAATCTTTTAAAGTCTTCTCTATTGTAGATTGTTTAAAGAAAGTGATATGCCCTGTACAAAATACACACACATCAACTTTGCAATTTGAACTTAACATTTTCTTGCTGAACAAATGATATACGGGTACTAGCTAAAAGTCAATGAGTTGTATTTATAATAATTAATTTTACTAAATACTACAATACGTCTGTAAAACATCTCATACAATAAAAGAAGTAGAAATCAACATTTTCCAAAGTAATTTTCGTTAGACATAATACGTGTCTAATGTTTCCCGTGAGGCTTAATTTGTTCCGATAGAAGGGTATGCAACACAATAGAGCTATTGTAATTACATTCACTAAGAGGCGTTACAACATACACTTGGCAAGAAATATGGTTAGTCACGACGGGTCAGATGCCTAGGGTATTTAACGTCGGTTCCGCCGCATGCCAATCTTGTGTCGCGGATGACAAAACACTTTCTAATAAATTATCCTCAATTGTGGAACAAAATTCTGTTCTTTTATTAGCAGCATCACATTACCCATTACGAAAGTATTTTACGGGTAGATGGCGCTAACGTCACGCAATGACGTATCAATGAGACCAAGAATTTCGCGCGGTCGGACCGACAGCACGGTAGCTCAATTGGAAGAGCAGTTGGCCCGGATTGCCAGAAAGATGCTGGTTCGAATCCCGCCCGTGCGTAATTTTTGGTTTCATATTTCATCTTTTAAGAATAAAATATGACACTGTGAGTGTTAAAAATATTGTAAAACCAGAAAGTATTTTCTTTTAAATCGTTTCCAAATCCGTTCAGTATTATATTTACGGTAAACATAATAGTGTGGGGGGGGACATTCCATGCTATAAAAAACATACTTGATAAATATGACACATTGCCATTTACTCAATTGAAATAATATGATACATGGACAGTAATGGACATGTAATACTGAGTATAATTTGTATTTTGTCATCGGACACTGCAGAGTATCAATTACTGAGCAAAGTTGAACTCCTTGGTTCTGGTCTGATAACTACTCTAATACCTGTTTAAAGACTATTACGTATTACTGGCCGGATAAAATGCTGTTTTTATGAATATTTTGCATGCTACGTTACTTACTGGCCCGTTCTGATTATTTGTACTAACGGATCTGTGACGAAAATGATCAAACTAATTCTACAAGTATAATGATGATTGCATCCTAGCGTGTGACATACAAAAAAGAATTGATGTCAGATTGTAGGTTACTGTAGTCACTACACTAGTTAGTAAAGACAAACTTTTTAGCCGGTTTTCTATCTCGGAATTATAAGGTTACATACAGTAGGTATGTACTTAAGTATCATTCATCCATAGAACTTTGTTGATGACGATCCATCCATAAATATAATTATTGAACAGGACAAATGCTATGGACTGTAAAGTATTTGGGATTATACTGATACGACGTGCGTGGATCTTTTGGGTTAAAAGAAACACTCAGAAATATAATTGAGTACAAAATTGACCATACTTACTTTGGTATGTTTTATAGTAATTACAGTATTGGATGAAAATTAAATGCGTCTCATTAATTCGTTATGAATTTATACAGAATTACGGATACATTTCAGTGTTCAGTACAAAATGTGTTTGAAAAGCCATTACCAAACGCTTGAACACCTAAGATCATGCAATCCACCAAGCCATAAAAGGAGATAAAGTCGCGCGTCATTTAGTTTATCAGATAGTAAAACATTCCGCAAAATTAAGCCCATCCATAAAGAACAATGGAGGACCTAGACACGCCGTAATCTAGATGCGTATGGCGCCTAAAGTCTGCCGCGTGGGCGGGCGGGATTCAGCACACCCCAGGGCTACCAACATTGGGAATTTACCCTGGATTTCGGGGGAAAATTATATGTTACAGTTATTTTATGAAATATGATGATAGGTTTTGAGGTACCTAATTGAAAATTGGATAGCTCTTTGCGGACCAATGCGGTTCTGTATATATGAAATATCAATACAGTTGAATACACAAGATTGAAGAATTCACGTCCATACTTGACAATGGTGAATTATTTCTTACGGATGATGCTTGATAATTTATTATTAGTCAGTTCAGTTTTAAGACTTTCAACAAAAAAACATTTTCCAACTTTAATGAGGGTCTTCTTTAGACGGGCATCCCTGTCTGCCACTAGTTTTATTGCTCCCATGCAATTCCTTTATATGTTAACGCATAAATTCCTGTATTTGCCGACATAATAATTTCGCATTCCAATGCATGCTGTATCATCCCCCCTTTATTAGTGCTCTCAGAATTCACTTCTATTTCACTTGCACAGGTTCAGTGTAGTAAAAGTTTTCAACAACGTTCTGCCGCGATAAAAACTAACTTGGAAAAAGCTGGTGAATTTTTAATTTGTAAATGTTTAAAATAGTAAAAGCACGCTCGGGCTAGAACAGCCGATAAAGGTAGTCATTGGTTTTTTGCCAACCACAGAAAAAGTATTACCATCTAAGACTCCTCCTATTTGATTAACTTTGAATAAAACCTTATAATTTAAAGACTATAAATAATTTTACTTTCGTACTCATCATCATCATCTAATTTAAGAGCCAAGCTCTTGTCGGTGGAGTTTTTTTCATTCTTTACGCTCTTCCGCCATTCTCTTGACCTCTTGATACGACGCAACATTCAACTTTTGCTTTATTTGATGCATATAGCTTATTCTTGGTCTTCCTCTCTTCCTTTTTCCTTCTATTCTTCCCTCTATTATCGTTCTGATGAAACTGTCGTGTCGTATCAAGTGTCCCAGCATTCTCCCTCTTCTACTCTCAATTGTTTCTATTAGTTTTCTCTTTTCCTTTACCAATCGTTACAGCTAAATAAAATAAAAAACTATTATTTCGTAGTAGTCGTCACAAGTTCATTATTTCATACATGTCGTCTTCTTTTTAATCTCTATTTCAATCAAAATATGCTTTTAATACCACTAGAATGTTATTGTTATTTACTATGATGAATGTGTAGGCGACTTACGTCATTTTGTACTGGCGTTTTAAATGACCCTTGACACTAAATGATTATTAATTATGACATCCTTTCTCCTCGCAGCATAAACCCATTTAGTTTTATCATCGCCAACATCTTTTATACCATTTAAAGTGTATCATAATAAGCGACTCACTTTAAATATCATAACTGCTCTCTAAAAATACGTATTATGCATTTCCCTTGCAAAGAGACAGCTAAATTTAAATAGCGCGATTCGCAGTGGATTCGAGCGCAGCATGAACGGGTTAATTCTATATTTGGATAATATTCGTTGGTTGAATCAGACAGAAACAACCAACAACTGTTCCGGATTCAAAACTAGAACAAGCCTGGATTTCCCGAATACAATTACATGTGATACCCAATACACTCGCATTTGCAGCAAGCGTTATACCCTTGGTTATACCATATTAAAATTGGATTTTGTTGCGCAAAACAATTTGGTGTTTGCTTCAACTGCAAAAACGATAAATACACAAAGAAAACATTGCATCGTCAAAACACAACCAGACGCATGTGGTATTTTAAAAATAAACGAGACAAGAGTTCCATCTGATAAAAGAGTAAAAAATTGCAGCCCACTTCATTGTGTGAAGCGATTGAGGTCGTTTTAATGCGGACAAGATTATAAATGGCTTATAAATAAGCAGCAATATCCTTCATAACAATATCTTATGGTGGTTGACTTTAAAACTGAACTTGATCCTGGACAGAGTTTCAGAAAAGAGAGGTAAGTATTGCATTGTTGAAGAAACAAAGGATTCAGTTTGAAACAATTGTTTGGTAGGTACATACGAGTGTGAAGTCGCGATATCTGCCGAGGGTCGTGAGGTGCGTCGATTTTAATCTTCGCCGGTGCCCGGGCCATGGCACTCGCCAATGGAGCCATTTGCATGCGGCTCGTGGGCGCGGTCCGTCTACCCACGGTTACACTGATCGTAAATTTTGTCCTTTTACTTCTAAGAAGGGATTTTTTCCAGTGGAGCAGATGTCCATTTTTCCGTAAAGGGCTAATTTATTACATGTTGCGGCAAAAGCTATAAAAGTCCTCGAATTAAGACACGCCCCTAAATGTGAACGTTGACTTCTTTCTGAACTGCAAAAGTTCAGTTTTTATTTGATTGGACACCTCGGTTCTCTTCCTTAGGAGCAATGTTAGCTCAACTTATTTTAACTTTGCAAATTCATAGTCTGTTTTATTCTCCGATCCACTTGAACGGTTTTTCTGTTGGTCTCCGTTGTATTTGCTTGAAAGTCGCTTGGCAAAAATAGCATTACCCTACCGCAACTTCCTTTGAAATCAACAGAATTATCGATAATTTTGTATAAACAGTAAAGCGTGTAATTTCTAAAAATGATAAGTCACTAAGATATCGGATGGTTGAAGTTATAAAATTGCCTTATTGTGATTGAGAGAATAATGAAGGGGGTAACGAACCCGGGATCGATACGATCAGAAAGACCATTCGTGGCTCCAGCTCGATTCACTTTCTAGTTAGCGGGCGCCATTGTTAGCGGCTCTAATTTATCTAATGTAAAAGTCATTCCCGTCTAAAATACTAGCTTATCTGCGAATGGAAATGTCAGGGGAAATACGGACGGTAATGAGAGCAATAACATCTGTTTAGAAGCTTTTAACTAAATTAGAATCAGTGAGGAAGTTTGGCTAGAAGCTAAAACTACTAACTATTTACTTTTGAGACACGTTCGGTTCTTACTTCTTAGTAATACCACTGTCTGTTTACTGTGGCCACTGGCGTGTTGCAATAACCGCACTGACTCATACTTTAGGCTATTAAGAAATCAAGGCCAATTGAATCGTAGTGCAGTTCGCGTTAATAACTTGATATGGCTAAGCATAATTTTAAACAATTTGAAGTATAGCTTTTGCCAAAGGGCAATCGGTCATAAAGTTCCAAAACTGATTTGATCTTTTATTATAATAATAAAGATACCTTTCCTGAGACAGCACCTACAGCTAACTACCATAATGAGTCGTATCCATGGAATTACCTTATGTACTTAGTCGAAGTTCGTATTCAAAAGAGACTGCTACAGCCGCTACGATACGGCCTAATGCAATATTGGGCCGGTCGAATTGCGTCCACTGCAATAGATCCAGTCCATTAGACAAATCTGATTGTTCCGTTTACACGTAGGCGTCCTCAATAATACGACATTTGCACGATCCATCAAGTCTTTGTTTGTAATCTAAGTGATTGATAGGACAGTCGCTTGTAATTCGACATGACCCCACGATAAATGAATAATTAATAGCATTCGAAATCAACAACTCGCTACGAATATAACCCCTTTGTGGACAAATCAAATTACGAAAAGAAACTGAATAGTGATTCAGTGACTTGGACGGAACAAAAAATGGCGCCCATAAAACGAAATCATCGAGCGAAACGAGTAGCAGACTCACCCGATTACTCAGCGTGTAATTTGGTTCTACCAAGTGGCTGGGGCTTAGCCCGAGAAATAAATCTATCAATAAATATTTACAGAAACATTGTCAGACGATACGCAACGTTGCTCACAATACGACGGTAAATTATTACAGAGGCATTCATTGGCATAACAATTACATATCGAAGCTCTTTTGTTGGTTGAATCCCGTCTAAAAAGCTTCGTTTGCTTGTATCTTGGTTACAACTCTAGCGTATCAATTCTGTCTTGGATTTTTATAAAAACAGCATGTTGCATCTACTACGTGCAAAAAGGTTGCAGTGCTGTGTTTATTTCATTTGTAAATGAAAGCAACTCTAACAAATAATTGCCCCTTGCGCTGCGAGAGACTTAAGGCAATATTTGCATTATTTTAACGAACTGTTGGCTTTCTGCTTTAAAGTGCATACTAAATATTTAGGAACAACAACAACGGGAAGAGGTACCTTTAAGCGAATGCCGCGCCTCGCGGCTCAAAGGGTTTTGTTCGGGATAAGTCCTCGGGAAAGTTTTCTTTTAAAACGTCAATCACATTTTCCGCTTTCAGAACTTGGATATCATTATAGCGCTGCGATGCATTGTTCACAAATATTTTAACGCACTGAGTGATTGATATACTTTTATGCAGCGACGCTTGATCATTCATCGGCTTCAATCGTCTAAATAGATCTATAAACTAGTCAACAATAGTGGACAAAAATATTTAAGGAATTCATAAATTACTCATCAAAAACGGAATATTATCATCTTATGACAAACTATCAGGTAAATGACAAAATTTAATTTTCACCTCAATTATTAGATAAACAAAACTAAGCAGGTAAAACTAATCTTCGAAAATATCTTAATTACACCTCCTCATTTACCTATCAATAAGTCCTTCTTGATTTCAGCCTGTTCTGAAATTAAGTATTTATTTATCTGATGTTTATAAGGAGATAACATTTTTTCTTTCACTCTCCTTCTTTACTATCTCAAAAATCAGTGTGATAAGTGAAGTGAGTGAGCTATTTTTGTTAACGACTATAATGACAGCATCGTCCCGGCCTCCACTTTATCGATTCCGTCTAATGTTAGCCCCTTTTTCGTCTGATGATGTCACCGAGTGCATCGGCCGATCAGTGAAGCGCGATGAGCCGACGATGCACTTCACTTGTGACGTCATCACTAGACCTTCTACACAGCTTTAAACTACATCTGTACATCTCAATTCCTTAACAAATCAACGCGGCTAATGTTTACATTGCGTGCTGTGCCAGTTCAAGGTTGGTGGCAAAATTTAATTTAGTACGTAGGCTACTCTAATTGTGAATGTTAGACTGCCAGACGGTTGTATGAAAACAGCCAAATAGAACGTTGAAATAAACTTGGGCTGCTTATAAACACAAACCGTTAGTTCCACATAGTGCTCTAGAGGTTGACTTATCTACGTTCTATGGCAATGATCGCGACCAGAGGTTCTAATTGCAAATATCTTCTAAGTTGCATATAGTATAAAAAATGCGGTATATGTGTGTACTTGTGTATCAAGTGAATAATCGTAATCCTTGTTATACTTATAACTGTTACTCCTTATTTACTTTGAATATCTTTTATTTGATTTCTGCAACTCGCATATTTCACGCTTTAAGCGTCCAACCATGAGTCATACGGCTCAGTTTCCATGCTAATTCAGATTAACCGCCCAATTTTAGTAGCCAAAAATGTTAATACGATGCGTTTGCAATGCAAACAGATTAGTTGCCGTGCAATTAGTGCTAGGTTGCGCGCGTTAAGTGCCGCCCGACGGATTACAGCTCCGTATGCCGCACCGGCCGGATCCGGACCGGAGTCCGGACTAATGCGCCCGGCTACGGTCTTTGAATCATTGATTCGACAAATCGAACCCATCCCACAACCGAAACGTCTCAAAACTTCAACAGATAACTCATCATTAGTCTCAACAATTAACTAGGTAACCTGTCCAATGAACAAAGCAATTTTCTCAAACCAACAATGTAGCGCTAAATCAAACAATAACCTTTTGTTCTTTAAAAAAGTTTTCAGCCAAGGCGATGCTCGTAAAACTTCATTAGTCAAAAAGTAATTGTACTTTTCGTGTGACTAAAACGAATTCGGTTAATTCGCCAGCACAGCGTTTCCGACTCCCAGCACACAAAATGTGCTTAATCTACGGATTTTAGCTTGGAGCGAGACAAAGAATAGCGTTGATAAAATCTGAACTACATATTGAGTTCATTAGGACTTGTTTTCCAGCACTAGGTTAAACGTTCTATCTTCGACATGGTCTGCGTCGATGACGCATACTCTCAGAAGAAACGTGTGCGTCGTACATAATAGGCTGCGTCGTGCGCGACTGTCTGGGTCGTGTGAGTGCGATAAAAACCCCTTTCAATAGCCCGTGTTGATCTTAATGGCATCCGTATGTAAGGCTGTCAGAAGATAATTTGCGGAACGTCCCGATTTTGAAGGCTGTACTGGTATCTTGGCAATATTCATCTCAAACAACTAACTCTGGTCATTACAAATTGAATTAGACAGAAGTTACCAGCGTTAAAAGCCGTATCTCGGGTCTCACTTTCACGTGGCTAAAGAATAGTTCATATCATATTAATTTCCATAACATTTTAATGTACATTTTTCAGCAATTTAGCTATAGCGGCATTGATATAGATATCGGTACATCGCTATAGCGAAACAACCTCTAATTACGCATACGGCAATACCAGTTGTCATAAATAGCAATGTCAGTCACCTTGTGTGGCGGCACGTGGGAGCACGCCAATGAACTTGAAAATCATCTTCTCTGTTAGTAGATATGGAAGTATAAACACTATTGTTGAGCTATCATCTAGTATGGTAGCAGTGCATAGCTGAATTCTGCAGATGTTCTGCTCAAGTACTTGACTATCAAGATGAACTCTGCTATCATCAGCAGCAACCTAACCAAACCTCAGACCAAAAAGTTGCTTGTGTTCAGATCTTAGCGTATCTATTTATTTACTAAATGCTTTAGTCTAAGATCATCGAAATCATCTTCCGTCGAATAAAGTAGGCTTGAAATTATTAAGATGGAGAAGACCCTTAGAATCAATCTTTTGCATCAACCATTACTAGAAATTAAGAACTGTTTACTTATGACTCTACGATTTCTTGTCTTTTCATCATATGAATCAATTGATACTATGAGTGGGTACAAGTCATTCACCTTGCATGTGGGCGCCGATGATTGCCATTGATAATACATGATGATCAACATCTTTGCATCTAACAGAGCAAGAACGTGTTCTCGTGCGAGATATCGCAAAAGAACCTAGAACCTGTTAACCTGTGGGACAGTCAATTGACTATCTAGACATCACTGATACATCATAGACGTCTAATTACCCACACCATCATTAATCGCGGTGTCAGTCACCTTGGTGGCACGTGGCTTGTGGGCGATCGCCACTGAACTTGAGGTTGTCGCCGCGCATGCTAATCCTGCGCCGACGTGTTGAGCATGCAGGACGAATGGCCTGCTCTAGTTCTTTAAAGTATCAAAAAAGTATTGTCACGCACCTTATAATGTTCTCCCTATCATCTCTCTCTTTCTGTTTTTAAATTGATGATGATATTATGGGGTCTTTTGTTACCTATATGGAATTGTGTTTCTACCATTGAACTACTATTGTGTGTGTGTTGTCTCCCTAGCCGATTTCGACTACGGTGGCCAGTCACAACGACTAACCGACTGCGCGGGACATATTATAGTGCACTAGTGTCTGAGCAAACACAGGTGCACTCTCTATTCCTTTCACTCTCATAGCCCGATGGGACAGCAATCTGACACGACCGGAGAGAGATCAGGCGCAGGACCAACGGCTTAACGTGCTTTCCGAGGCACGGGGGTGTAACACCGCCAACTTCCAAACTCCGGGCTACCCTGAGAATTTCTGAACAGAAAAATCCAGGTATATATTTTTGGCCCGACCCGGGAATCGAACCCGGGACCTCCGGCGCAGCCGTCGCTTTAAAATGCTACTATTACTACGTATGGAAATGATATCCCGAAGGAACCTCGTGCGCGATGAGTTGATGGTCACAGACCATCAACGCATGCGCGGTATCACAGTTACTCACTCCCGCTCGTAGCGTTAACCAATGTGACATTTGGTCAAATAATTTGTCAAAATGCCGTCTTGCGTTTTTAAAACATGCAAAAATAAAACCAACAGGAATCAAAACGATACCGGTGTTACTTACCATCGGTAGGAAATAAAAATGTTAACTTAAACCAACAACAATATTTTTTCAAAATGTTATAAATGTTGTGTATGAAATTGCCGCCATTTTATTCGAAAATCAAAGATTATAAAAAGTGACACGCACAGAATGGAAAAGTAGGTAGGTAATAAATAGAGGTTAGACAATGCGACGTTGTGATATTTCATTTAAGGTGTTTTGCATTGGTAGTTGAATTTTTCTAGAATTATCTCTTATGAAAAATTAAAATGATAAAAATCATGATAAAAAAATAGTAAATATCATTCGAGTTTTTGACCTACAGATTTTTATTTACTAAACTTTTATTTATTTAGCTCTTTTAAATAACTATTGATCAAAGTAAGTAACGATTAAAACGTTTTGATAAAATAATATTCATTCAATACAATTAAGTTAAGTAGGCACAAAGTCTGTGTCACTTCTGCGGTTTCATATTCAAAATTCAAAATTTATGGAATATACGTCAGTCTGTTGCCAGTTCACGTCCAAAAAATGCGCACATTTTTGCTTGGCATAGCGTCTCTATACGTAGTAGTAACAGCTCACTGGTTTCTACCTTGTTAAGAGCCATATGACAGTTTGGAGATTCTCAGATTTTACCTAATTTATCAATGTGTGTGTGCGATTTTATATGTCCGGGACACAAAAAAATGTTAACTGTAATTAAAAAATTTTGATACTTTATCTCTAGGTAGTAGGCTATGCGTATGATGAACACAGAAAATGATGGTCTTAAAAAGTCGATGTGATAAATTAATGTTATACCAGTTTTTTTGTATTTGAAATACCTATTACGAATACAATGAATACAGTTCGGAATCAGGGCTCGCGTCAATTCCGTTCGCGAACATTTTCCTTTTGATAAGTATATAACTAATTTCACAGATTTAAACACAAACGTACAGTTATAATAACGTAAAAAACTTACAGCATAGAAAAAACGAAATGCATCCAAAGGGTGAAGACATATAGAGGCGGGTAACACGCACTGACCTGCAACGACTAACCAGTGTTGTGCCGTGTTGGCTATTTCATGGAATTGAAATGCTTTATAGAGACTTTTCCGACTCAAGTCTTGATTTGAATTTTGTTTTAATCAGTCAGGTATCAAACGACTGCCGGGAGTCGCATAATAATGGAATTTCAATTGTGTCTCGTTCACACACATTCTCTAGTGTCAGTCGGTCCTTATTTGGATTGTTGTAACGAATTTCTTAAATATTTCGAGATTAAAAATAGATGACTTGGCACATCACTAGTCAGTCGGTACAGGTTGGTACCGGTTATCTGCCTCTTTATGTCTTCACCCAAATCGTGACTTCTCAGAGTAGGTATTTTTTTACGAATGTAAACTCCACGAGAAACGGGGACTAAGGGTTATTGGTGGATGATGCCATTGGTTCTGGGCTTGATCTACCACGTGTCATACCAGCTGGATGCTATGAGGATTTATTTACACATAAATGCTTTTTAGTGTAACGCTGTTCTTTGATATGATTTGTATTTTGATATATGAAATATGTCACAAGTTATTATAGCTAACATTCAGAAAATGTAGTTAAGAAAATTGCGATCAAGATTTCAAGTATTTCATGTATAACAGATGATAAACAAGATAATTTTTATTTAATTATTTGGTTTACACCGGTATTATATCATTTTGTCCATATACATTTTTCAATAATGAAATATTATATGAATATGGACTTGAATAGAACCATGGAACTTCATGGCATTTGCGTACAATTTGAATACAGGTTCATATTAACTACATACACATCACATGAAACGCTTCTATTTAAACAAGCGTTTTACTATACAAGTTTATAGTTAGGTTGTGGTTGTAGATTGTGGTAGAAAGAAAAGTGATGTTAAATAAGCAAAATATTGCCCTATTTATTTAGGTTTAAACCATTGAAACACTGTTACTAGCGTATGGAATTAATGCCATGAACAAGTCCCACACAGTATGGAATTGACGCCAATGGCCAATGGTATGTACGTACAAGTGTGTATCAAAGGTTGTGGAACTAAATAGCGCCTATTTAAGGTCTATATATAGAAAAACTGACCTTTTAATTTTTGTCGTCCGTTTATTCTTATTTAAAATCCAAAGCACGAATGATGTAAGAAAATTTATAAACTTACTTGTTTACTACTCAAAGTCAAATACTTAAAACAAAAGCCCTTATTTGTCTTCAATTTTGTTGGGTTAATGGTCACTTCACCACCATACTATTTCAATAAAACCGACTTCAAAAACAAAACACATTAAAAAGTCTTAAATAAACTCTTGAATGGACTCCATTTTAGGCAAACCATTTCTTTTTGGAGTCGATGCCCAGATAGATGTCGCTTAAGATGGAACTTGAGAGAGCCCATGCGATGGCACTGACTTCAAAAAGAAATGGTTTGCCTAAATTGGAGTCCTTTGAAGAGTTTTAGACTTTTTAGTGAAAAAAAAAAACTTCGACCATAGAAAACTTTGCTTTATATCCAGCCTCGGCGCGCCCCAGCCCTGTTTTATAATAACTTAAGGGGTAAGAGGTAAATACCAATTCAACAAAGTAAATATCATGAAAATCGGTCTACCGTTGTTGAACTATAAAGTAGTGTTACTGATATTACTTTATTTTATATAAATAAGGTTATTATTTGCAACCCCATACATATGCAATAGAATTGATACTATTGCCTATTCTTGGCCTTATTAATTCAGTATTTGTCTAAAATTGACATTTAACTGTTTGGTGATAGAAACAGTTTGGTCATCATATACCACAATTTTATTTTGTAGACAATTTTTTATTATTATTATTTTTGTCGATAATTTTGGTCCTAGTATCTGCACATTTTGTTTGATCAAGTTTCGAAAATACAAATTGTATATGATAAAAGATCTTCGTTATAACTCATGAACCTCTTGAAATAGTCGCCATACATATAAATCTTTCTTGTTTATAGTATTAATAAGGATTTCTTTCTATGCAAGTTTACATAACATTGATTAATCATTTAAATACAACTACTAATCGATACAAAAGAACGAATACTTTTTTGTTATAATTAGAGACCATCGACGATCCAAATGCACTATGGCTTTATGTCTGTTGCATAAAGCCTCAAAGCGAATTGGTCGCCGTATAAAAATTGTGCAAAGCGTGATATTTTCAAATTTGGAATAAGTATCATACACGAAATAAAAGAGTAGCAACGAAGACAACGAGCGACACACCCTTCCCCTCCGAGCGCTCGGCGCTGTCTGTCAAATTTCGATCGAAGATGAACGTCCGTGACAGCTCCAAATCTCAAATTTATAGGTTACTTTAGTAAGATATTTTGAATATAGTGCACAAGATAAAATCAAGAATTTAGATGCTAAGTCAAAGATAGGAACCTCTATAACATTGTTTTATCAAATAACACACAATAAGTGCAATGTATCTCAGAGATAATCGCCTGCCTTTAGATGCGTATTTTATGCCAAAACATGGTTTCAATTTTGTCTTCATTTGGAATAACCAGAGCAATAAATAAAAAAAACAGAGTCTACACCTTGTAGACGAACGTAATTCCCTTCAAGTTTATGTTATTTCGATAGCTGATGTCAACAACTGATCTAGAAAAGTGCACCAGAAAAACCGTCAATTTGGCTTCTATGATTGCAAATTGCAGGCATTTTAAAGATTGAATCAAAAATTCAGAGCTTACATCTTATGTAGATAGCTTATTTCTACACAAATCAGTCAAAAAAAGTTGTCAGTTAAGTCATTTTTGGGAAGAAAACTGCACTTGAACTTTGTTAGAAGGTAGGTGACAGCAGCCTTAACATTACAAGATGATGATTCTGAGTCTAGCAGTTGTTCTATTTTCTGAACCACCCTCATTAAGGCATCTTTTGATTGCCTCCTAACTCTATTTTAAAAGTATAAAGCATTATGTCAAAATGAGTATAATCGTTAAATTTATGTCTGTTACAATAATTCAAGGCTGCGATAATAAGCTGAAAATTTACACCGCATCCGTACGCATCCATTCCGACGGCACGCACGTTTATGGCTGTTGCGAACACGCACTCATATAGTAAATGTGAAATTATTAAAATTAAGGCTCTTTATGAACCCACGACTTGGGGCGAAATATGAAAATTGGAAAAGTTTTCGCATACATGATGTGTTTATTTTACACGTTCCATTCTTTGAATTAATGTAACTAGCGTATCGCAGAATTTGTGTCATCTGTCCAGTAGATGGTTCTATTCAATAGCACGGTAGGATATCCGATAAGTTGATCGAATAGATTGATAATCCATTCGATCTGTAATGCATTGTTCTGTGAAACTTTCAAGCCATTGACTTCTGAATTCATGGGGTCGGTGTGTTGTTTTCGTTCAAATACATGCTTACCAAGTAACTAATGGAGCTCTAGGTTGAGGATCAGTAGTTTTTACTTTGATTATTAGATATATTATTAAATTGTGTTTCGTAATAGCTTTGAGTGTGGAGAATATTGTATATCTGGAAAGGCTTTTGACTGGTCATTAATAGGCGGTAAACCTTTGGATATTTAACTGCGGTGTGGTAGGCAATTGGGGAACCACCATACTTTCTTCCCTTATTTGTAATTTTTATGGAGATAAAAGGAAAAAACGCCACCGACAAGATGATAAATAGCTTTGAGTTTTAAGACTATATCGTTTTTGGACTGCATTTATCCTTCGACCTTGTTGTTTCCTTAGCTATTCGGACGTTGAAGATTTTTATGGAATCATGACCAAACTGGAAGACAAGTTAATGGCTTAGCGTGGGTGCGGCGATTCGACGATTCGGCTATTCATCCATTCCGTCTTGTTTATCGATTAGTCAAGAATCCGCGCCCATGGGCCAACTTATGTCATTTGGCCGGGAGTCAAGGACGAAGCGGCTCGGCTCGACGGTGCCGCGCCGGCCTTATTTGGCGATTGGTGGGCGCCAGTTTTACGACTTGGCCTTTTTTCCTACGCCCTGTTTCCATGTTGGCCACACTCTAGATAATACAAGTTCATTTGTGTGCGGTACACATACGAAGCATTGACCTTTCTCGGTTTTGTCCTGTTCATATCGTCTCAAGGACGGCAATCTCGTAACAGTCTAATTTGGGTAAACGTTATGACTCCATTTTCTTTTTAATATAAAAGAAGTATACACAACACGGTGAACGTAAACGTAACGGAATGAAAACATGTCGTTTTGAGCGTGTAAGGGTAAATAAGGGGATCCGTGACAATCGGAAGCATTAACCGTTCGGGTCGGTGACGGGCTCTGTTGGCTGGAAAAATGGAACGTGACATTTTAAATTTGGCGCAAAGCTCGCGACATTAATCTGGCGCGTCGCCGCCCTCGGCGTGCGTGGCCTAATCCGCCGCTCCCCGAACGACCCGGGAAGATGGAAAAATCTCGAAAGACTCACATCAAATTACCAGCTTTAAAGCGTAGTGAATTCCCTCGGGCCCGAGACGACACACCTTGCCTTTCAGAGGCGCCCCTAAATAACGTCGCAGTGTCCTTCGGGAACTTTGGAAGGTTCGGGCGCACGTGCTTTTGTCATAGTCATACTTTCGACGAGTTTTACGTACGACGTGCCGCGCACTTCGATTGAGTTTAGAAAGCGCGTGCTTATACAACTTTGCTAATTCTTGTTTTAAAGTTTTTACGGGAATACAAAAGTTTTCCGCTTCTCCACCTTCGCCTGGAGGCTAGGCACTCTTAGTTTATGCAAGCTGAAAGCGTTCTTCTATCTCCGAAATATCGACTTGGAATTTTTAAAAGTTTAATGCATAAGCGCTATAGTGCCTTTATATACAGTGTTACTTTACCAGAAGTGAGGCTGTGTAAGGAAATATCAAAGGCTGTTAGTGACCGTAAAATCCAGCGTTAAATCTTCAAACAACTTTGTGCTCCGAATAGGAACTGCGAAATAAAACAGATAAGGTTAATTCCAGCTTTGGTGTGGCCGTGGTGTAAAGTTTGCTATTGTTGTCTGCGCGGAGTGGCGCTGATCTCGTGATATCTCGGGTCATAGCTCACTTGACGCATGAACAGAACCCAACTTCGTGACGGCTGCAGGTATTAACAGAGGACTTGGGAAGCTAACTTGTTTACATATAATTACATACTTTGAACTATGTTCCTTCCATAAGTTCGTTCGTTTCGTTCCTTTGCATGTATCTTCTTAATGTACCGGCTAAACATAAACTTAGGGGGCAAAATGAAAAGTAATGATGGAGTTACAATGGTATAAATTAGTAAATTTTTTTTAACAATTAATCATTAATGGTCCATTTATTACAAAACATTTAAAATATCCAATTATTTACTACTGTTTAAAATTTTCTTACACAAAAGATTTTTACTGCATGCTATTAAATCAGAAAATGCTATAGTGAATAGCGGAACACGAGCTATAACGTCAACTTAAAAGTTAAATATGCTATTGTTCTTGCAATTGCATCTTTGCACGTCTGGCTTCTTTGTCTCACCACGCGTCGGGCGTTGAGCTGGCTCGCCTTTGAATTCTGTCTTGGGCCGTCTCGCCGATTCAGCCTCACCCGCCTCGCTCCTAAAAGACGTACGCCACGCCACGAGCGAAAGTAGCTCGCTCCCGGCAGTCCCGGCACCTTACGTGACTCAAAAAGCTAACTTCAACTTAACCCGCCACTCCAGCGGCTATAAAACGCAAACGTACTCATTAAATGCAATAAGAACTTATATTTTAAACGATTTAAACACGATAAAATAACATTCAACGTTTGGATTGCAGTGATAAACCAACACGTTCTAATTCAGTTTGAAACCGAATGGAAATAAGGCTTACATTGGGAGACGGAACGGCAGCAATTGTTTCTGAAAGCTCCCCATTTGTAGAAAGCAGAAATATCTAGACACTAATGTAGTGGCGGTACGTACGGAATCCAATCTTGCACACGTCACCGTGTCGTAATGAATTCAACAATAATTAGAGTTGCCGCGAGAGAGCGCTCGGAGCTTACCGGCGGATGTCACAAATCCTAGCCAAGGGCCGGGGCGTGTAATGCAAATAACCGTGTTTACCTGGGACTCGAGCCGCGCGGCCGCGCCCGCGCCATCCTCGCGATTCATAATAACGGCTTTTATTTCCGTAACTAGCTACGCGACGCTCTCATTTTGTAGGTTAACGCGTATTGTGCCGCGGCGAAACGAATGCCGCCCAGTAATGGAGTTTTTAAGCGCAGCTTTTTCACACCGCGGTGCAAAAGCGAATTATGTAACTAGAATAGCGACGTGATTGCACAGAAAACAATAATGCGGATTCACGTTTATTGTTTCGAATTACTAGTACTAGTTCGGCTGGACGTAAACAAAACGCCGAAACATGAAAGCCTCGTTATATAAATTTATGAAAGTCGTAGTTATAACATCTCAAGTTCCTAATGAATTCGAACATTAGGGGCTTAGGGCTATTATTTACTGTGCCATTTTACTCTAGGAGAGGACTAGTGGTCGGATGACAAGCGAATCACGACACCCTCGAAGTAACGACTAACGACTATAACCTTGAAACAGGTACGGTTGTTAGCGATAAGAGGGTTCTAGACTAAATATATTTTACTCAACATTGTAGCCGAGAAGGTCGTTACAGATAATGAACTTGTATTATAGCAATCCAAGTCTGATACTGCTACAATCTTCCTAGTAACCATGTAGTGTCGAAATGGTACGATACAATATATTCTTTCAATTTTCTTATGAATGAAACCATTCAAACCGTACTAAGTTTTGGTTAGAAAGAATATAACATACTAGCGATCCCCCGTGACAGCGTCCGCGCGTTTTGTGTTTGCTCCCTCCGCTCCCGTCGCTGTGTGATGTTTTATGGCCTTAAGCCTTTCCCAATAAATATCCTATCCAACACAAAAATATTTTTTTAAATCGGTCCTGTAGGTCCTGAGATTAGATTAGCGCGTTCAAACAAACAAACTATTTAGCTTTATAACATTAGTATGGATTAATTTGTTGAATTTTTAGATAAGCCTATGAGAGCATCTTGTTGTTTTTATTAATCGTATTGCCTTTTTACAATGTTGAATGTGTGCACAGCACAGCCAATTTCACGAGAGACGAGCACCGCACATTCTTCAGTCATCGCACGGCAACATTGGCAACTGGCAACGTATATTTAGAAATGTTTACGCGTTTCCGCGGATTTTTCTCGCGTTTGTGCATCAATTGAGCAACTTCAATTTGAGGAGAACCCACAAGAAGCCACGTTGAAGGCTATTGCAAGTTTAACATTGGTATAATTTGCCGGGATATTGGAAAACTTGTAATTGGTTTTAGTTTTATATACGCGCTGCAGTGTGTGCGACTAAACTGTAATATACATGTATGTATACACAGTCCGCTTTGTCATATGGAAACTGTTGGACTAGTTTCATAACTTCAAATTCTATTGTGACATATCGGTACTGACAATGTGAAACGAATATGTCTTCACGTGTATTAATTGTTACTCTTCTTTGTTACAGATTTTGGCCCGGAGTCATATATCATTGTAAAGAAGCTCACTAAAAAGTAAGTGTTTAATTATTTTAACAACACCGTGACAACATGTCTAGCTACATTAATTAAGACTAAATCGTTTTCACCTCAACTTGTCCCAGTTGTGTCTCGTTGTCTCGCTTAAAATTTATTTCGTATTTTGATATCGCGCTCGGTGTAGTTCTGTCATACTTTTTATGATTACTCTTTTGGCAGAAGACCAAGATCTTATTCGCTTATCTTTCGTTACTTTGCTCAGCAAAATAGCTCAATATTTCTAGATATTTTTTGCCTTAACTTTTAGGTATTCTCTGTATTTCTAGAGATTCCTTGTCTATTCAAAAGTTTGGCGCTTTTCTTGTCTCTAAGAAGAAAAATTTTCGTAACAGACGTAAAGTTCAATAAGATTACTCAATTCATACATTACCTATGCACTAAGGTTTGACTAGTTACTTTGATCTGTCTGGCTATACAAAGTACATCCGCGGTTCACTTTCACTTGTCTGATCAAGTTGTTATGTGCTTTACAGACTTGAACTGTGCCGGCTGCGTGAGTTCCTGAATCGATTTTGAATGTGTGAAACAATTTGCATAACTAGCTCCATTGTTTTTTCTATACCAAAGTGGCACAGGTATTAATTTACCTTATACGGAAACGGCCTTGAGACACATGGCTTAAACACGAAGCGTGTGTTTGGTCTGTTACTTGCCAAAACTTGTTTTGCCGACTTTTTGTAGACGGGACTACATTGTCCGACTCCAATTGTAGCTGCTTAGATATTTATGAAAGAAGATGTGTGCGTAGTTTATTCGTACCCTCTGAATTACTTATGCAGGGTGTCATTTACCTAAGGTTTGCGTACGTGCATCGAGCCAGGTTCAGCATAGCGCGTAACAATTGCGGGGAAACATGAGCCATTGTCCGGGTCTGCCGAGGCGATCCACATTCATAAATGCCAGATTGCCCCTCCAAGAAACTCGTAGAACTGTAGATACCTTTTACCATTTTGTACAAACTCGGTTTTGGCGCTCTTAAAATTTAATCAGCGTAATTCCGGGCCGGTTTGTTGAATGTTTGAAACAAAGAGCCTTGGAAGAATATCATTCCCATTCGTACTGTTATCTTATTCAGTCTCGATTCACGTGTCACAATATCTCATATCGACCTTTATAGTCACAAAGCGATGACATCGTCAAAACTTCGTCAATTTACGTTGAGAACGCAAAGCCCCTTGCCAGCTCTTGTCCTCACTTGGTACAAAAGTGGAGGTAACATCAAGAGAACTTTCCTCTCGGAGTACAGTCGTACTTACCTTGTCTAGAAAGGGATCAAACTGCGGTGCATTCGCCGCAATGTATTATGCAGTCCCCGGGCGAGGTACCTATGTAAGCGGCTCGGAATCACTCCCGCTACGACGTGGAACACTACTATTCCCTGAAAATTTCCTATTTCAAAAGTTCGGGGGAGCCATATCGTCTCGAATAACTTTCGCAAATTACTCGCTACCGATCCGATGATTGTAAGTTACTGCACTGTTTACGCTTGCTACTGCATTAGTCGGGGCGATGCAACCCACCTCACTGCAATTTAATCTGCTCTCCTTTCTTCTGTCTGGGATTAACCTCCAATACTTCCATTTATTTTTGATCGAATTAAGGTGCGCCAATACTTTCATTTGTTTCAGCTGAAGCTGTTAGCTGAGGCTTAAGTAATCTAATGTACGTTAATGTGCTCCTGCAGATTGTAGTTAGGATAGATTACAGTGGTTGAGATACCTAGGGAATATATGCCAGCTGGGTAAGCTAAGCTAATCGCATCTCATTTCCTACGTGTCGCTCGTTCTAGTGGGAAGCACAAATGAGATTGTGGGCTGACGTGTCGTTCCGGAGTCTGTCGCACTCGACACCCAAACTAGACCACGCCATCCGACATTCCATACTTTAATTCGGTCAATACATACTACACTTTACTATAGTTATTCTAGCTTATTTCCTTAATCGATTTTCCTGTTTGCTTGAAACAAACCTAGCATTGTGTATATCTTACCACACTTTATGAAAGCCATTTATTTTCGGCTATTGTTTTCACACCTTTCACACAATCTTTTCTCACCTTTCAGTTGATTGATTGTCGTCTATATTAAGAACAGAATATGGCGCATAACATACGAACACCCATTACAGTCTTTCACGAAAAGTTACTTGATTTATGAATCCCAATGGCAATTACTAGAGTCATAACGTATACAAATGTCCTTTACCATGTCAATAGGCAAAGTCAATTTATAGCTGGCAAATCTTCTTATAACAATGCATACTCTCTCACTTTAGAGAAGTTTACAACAAGCAAAAGTCAATTTGGTTAAATCGCAATGAACGGCTTTCCGAACGAACACAGAGGTCCTTTATCGCGTTTCACGCAAGTTTCCTCGGGCAGCTCTCTACTTACACGATTAATTTGAGTCGATAAATCCGCATTAAAAGCGGGGCAGGGGCAGCCAACCGCGCCGCTCTGTGTAAGTAGCCGCCATTCCGAGCTTTTTGTTCTCGCCTCGTTCGGTTCTTTCTAAACTCTTAAATCTATTGTATGTAGCGGTGTGACAGCGCGTGGCTGTTTACAGATTGATCGGAAACGATCGGGCCCAGGCAACGGAGGCCAGGCAGGCCAGGCGACGTCACCAGACTGGCGGGCAGCGCGCGCGGCGCCTACGGAACCATTAGCCGTCTGCCCGATGTGGAACGCTCGATAAACTTGTAAAAACGCCTTCTACCCATTTAATTTTATACCCTCGCTTAAGCGTTGCTATTGGCAGATTTCTTCCTTCTTTTTATAGGTCCGTCATTAACTGTATCGCGCGTTTATTATTGCGCGTTTGTTTTTTTAAGCTCAATCGCCTCGTTAATTCCTTGATGTCGCTTCAAATACAGGCATTGCCAGTAAATTACAATTCAGGCATTGCTACTTAGTATTCGGTTGTTTTTTACATTTCAAAATACTTAAGGAGTGTCGGCAGGAAATTCCGAAATATAATAATTTATCCCCACGTATTCTTCACTTAAGTATTGTCCATTATTTCAGCCACAATGGGGTAAGTTAACAGATTTAGGGATCAGGCGATTATTTTTCTATTTCAAATAGTACTCAGTATCACGTTTTAGATAACACTTATATTTATTTAAATCGCGATACACACTGATTTATGTTTCACTGTAACAATAACTTTAATATCACCCTAAACCTACTTTCATATTTCAACTCATCAGTTTAATACGCTCTTTCTATTTAGATCTCTCTACAAAACCATACGACGCGCCCCAGGCAAAGAACGAAACGATATTGATACAAAATATTTATGACTTCAAGTGATAAACTTTATGTTGCGGTAAGAGTTTTATTCGTCTCGTGAAATAGCTATATATTTTAAGGTATAAATAGAAGACGTATTGACCAATAAAACGAGTGTTTCGTACACCTTTCAGAGGGTAAGACGCCATTTGGAAGCGTTATGTCCCTTATATTAGAATTTTATTAAGAAAAATAGTATGAAACGTGACACGGTATTAGTGAAATAGGGGATCACACGGTTTGGTATGTAAGTATAAATAGGGGATCACATAAAATTAGATAAAAAAGTATCTAAAATACAATAAAAAGCTGTCTACGTATCTGTAACATGGCCTAATAATAAAGAAACTTTGCGAAGAAGTAGATTCTTAAGAGCGATATACGCGACGATTAAACGTTCCTTAACACCTAATTAGAATGTAAAGGAAATTTCAATAATACTTTGTCAGTTGTCGGGGTACGCACGTGAACTTTTATTCAGCGAATTTGGTTACGTAATTTGTTGGAAATATTCAAGTTTTCCCTTCCACGCAGCGTTATCGCTGCGTGAGGCCCTCTCAACGCAAACCGCTGTGCGATGTGGTGTGAGGTACCCGTAAGGACACCACAACAGTTGAGAACAGTACGCACATCTACAATTGTGCGGATCCGCCTCAAACTGCCTATTAAACTAATCTGAAATACCTGCGTCCCAAATTCAGGATTTATATGCTCAGAAATGTGTGAGCTTACCTATTACACTATATTGGCAGTCTTACTTACTAGGCTCACACCTTTCGCAGAGATAAGCTCCGTTGCCAAGATTTACGACCCCCGAATATAGCTCCTCCGGAACCACCCGGGACATACAGACATGTTTTTTGGGTGTCTTACCTGGTGTGGAAAGTGTTTTTTTTAGTTTCAAAAATGTAACTGTCGTTCTTTCGTTTTTCAGCATTTTTCTGTGGTAATCAAATTAAATACTATCTTAAACTACGCGCTTGTTATTATGTCTTGTATCATCATCGCATGTTCACAGACTTTATACTTGTAAGTTGGCGTTTGCGCTAGCTAACGCACTGAATTGTTGTCGGTCTCAAATCAGCGACAGAGTCGCCTGTAAAAAATCCCTTCAGGCGTCCCAACGCGCTGCGTCGTCCTAACAGAACGCGACTACGCGATCATAGCACTAGTAAGCGATATTGATTCAGAGTCGAGTCTCCTCTAATTGGCGACTTGGTACAGATATATCTCTTGATTAATCAAGAGACTCGATAGTCGCATTGCTTACTCGGTCGACGATCGCGTAATCGCGTTGAATTCGGACGATGTATAGTCAAACGTTTTAAACAAATTACGGCGCGGCTCAGTTTTGTATAATAACTCCTTTGAGCTGGCTGTTCTAACTTCGCATTGCAAAACGTGGCTCCCCACAGGGACTTAATTTGTTGCTCTCCTGGCGCCCGCCACGTAGCGTCTCACTTTCGAGCGTAACGCGACCTTACCACTTCCCGCCGTCGTGTTCGCGCCCAAGGAAACACTTCGCGGGCTCGTTAACTTGCTCGATGGACTGAGGAGTTGCCCAACAGTGACAGTTCAAACGGATATACATACGAATTAAACGCAATCGATACCTTAACGCATCAATATAGTGGCAAATAAAAGAAGACTCGTTAATAGACTTCATAGAATACGCAGAAGCGCATTTTATTGTACCATATTCCGAAGAACTCTGTTTTCCGCATCTAATACATTATGAAAGAGCTATTCATCCAAAGCGATAAAACCAGTTTTATAGTTTCCATAGACTAACCAAAATCTGCCATTATACTAAACCAAATCTGAAAGCGTAAATCTCTTAAAACAATTCCAAACAAAAGTCGCTGCACGACTAGATATCCGTTTGTTTTATAGCGCCGTAAAGCTCATATTTTAAAGTGATCGTATACGCAAAATAGACGGCACACGTTTGCCTTATTGAAAGTTTGATACGGGATCGATGCTGGCGCTAGGTGGGCGACAATCTAATCACAATACCATAAAAGAGTGTACCGTAAAATATTTATTACCCGGGAGCGGGCGCGCCCGGCACCGCACCGCCCGGCGCGGCCTGATACAGTTTCTTGAATTTTCGAGTGCACTCGTACAGTCCTAGAAGTCATTGTTGTAGTCCCGGGTACGCGACCGTACAATTATAATGATTATTAATGATACGCTCTCGCTTTATTTGGTTTAAGTCGCGAAATACTTTAGATTCGAAAAATTTCTCTGTCGTACCACCTTTTTAGGGTTCCGTAGCCGAATGGGAAAAAAGGGAGCCCATAGTTTCGTTCATATTTAAAGGGAGGCTCGACGAGTCCGACTCGGATTTCGACTCACTTTCAACTTCTTTTACGTGTTAGGTATAAAGTAAAAATGTGTGTCAAATCATTTGACTAACGTAATTTATTAATGATAACAAACAGGTAAACGAATCGATAAACTGTAATTACCGGACAGTGCCTAATCAATCAAACTTTGATTAAACAACATAAATTAATTATGTCAGGAATACTGCTAGCTAATACACACGCAATTAAAGTTAAATGTTTCTATCTGAATAAATCGCATTAACTTACTGGTACATAATGGAGCCATTTAAATAAAAGATTCGAGAGAGAACTTTAATTAGATAGAAGTTTTTATACTTACGGAATCGGCAAAGTTGTTCGTATTCGCTCTTTCCGTGCTGCCGTCTTAAATATTTATACAATGAATGTTAATCACATGTCGACTGAACTTCTGGTGAAGGTGAGCAGAAATGAGGATAAGTTACACTCTTCGGTATCTTCTCGTAAGCTTTGTGAACAATAAAAGAATGGTAAAAAAATATTCAACAATCATACATACCTGATGCTGGACCTAAATGAACATCCATTTTACTAAGGTCAATTATTACTGCTCTTCTTCTTTGTTCTCGCCAGTTTCCATTACACAGTCGGTCAATTCCTGTAATGTGAAGTAAAAACAAACTATAGCGCCGAAGCCTATTATGTATTTAGGCTTAGAAGAACTCCTGAAGAATAATTTTACATTCTGTTTCCTTTCTGAGAAATTATTCTAAAAATTGGATTTTTTTTAAATAATAAGCGCTAGGAGCACCTTTAACTTTCAACAAATTTTAACAGAAAACAAAAGTTCAGACAAAAGACAAAACAGCACTTGTCAACGTTAGGTACTAAATGTAATTTTTAACTATGCAACTATGGTTTCATATCTCAGCAGGATATCAAAGATTTTCTATAATAATGTAGCAATTTAACCAATAAACCATCCCAGCACCCGTTGCATGGGTTGGCTTGTCGCGTCGCGCGCGACGCGGTATAGATAGATATAGGTATATAAACGATCGCAAGATGTCGATATAACTGACGCTATGCTAACTTTCCTAAACTGTCAAACTTGTATAAAAAACGGCAGCCATAATGCAGCCATTACGCACTAGAGACAAATTGTCTACGACCTCGCGTTATAGATATATTAAAAGACTGTACCATGCACGTGGAGATAAATTATCTAGGTAGACGCGGTAAAACGCGCGACAAACGAGTTTATCGATGTGCCATGCAACGGGTAAAATAAATGCTTACGTAAGAAAACTCATCCTAAGAAAATTCGAAGTGCGTGTAAGCTTAACAGCTGAAACATAACGTACTTAATTAGTATCATAAAGTCGGTCGAGACGAGTACTATTTACTTAACAGCTCCTACCTAAATTACCTAAATTAACGCTGAACTAAACTGTAATAACATAATCTGCGTTAGCCCTAGATTAGCCTGAAAACCTTAACCCTCGGGGCGTCGTAAAACTTGTTTTTATAAACCAGTATTAACACTCATTCCGTGCTCGTAAGTTTTGTAAAAGAACAGCCAATTAGTTTTTCATTACACGCTAAATGGAAAATCGAGACGTCTTTAATACTGAAACTGTTTTCAGAATCAGGACAGTTGAAAATTTTGTGGTTGTGTGTATTTTTAAGTGCCGGTTTTTTTTACCTATTCGTAGATTTATTAGACTCTCTGCATTCCTAAGCGGTTGACTGGCAGTAGGTAGTAGTAGTGGCAATTGTACAACTTACAGTGCAATTAAGTTTAAATAATAATAAATAATTTTTTTTCTTATTTATTCGACGTTCGCACAAACATTGTTCATTATCTCCGTTGAAAGATTCACTGATCAATTCAATCAACAAAAGAATTTAACAGCAGTTTCTCAGGGTGACACAAAGTAGTCCTTGGATGCCGTTCTACGAGTATGACATTGTGCCGAAGAATTTTTAGATAAAATCCCTCTGTCTAACTAATGCAATATGACCCCGACCGTGGACTAGAATTTTGATAGATCAGATAAACTAAACTCTTCGTTATCTTAACAGAACAATGGATGGCTAATTTATCAAAATCCTCAATCATCTGTTCTATAACTTAACTATCGGTCAGATGATTATTATCAGCAAAGACACAATAAAAAACCATAAAAGGTAGCACTCAATCGACCTCAGTTGTCTAAAATATTGTAAAGTATTGACATTTAAACTAATAAACAGCCTTGAAGCACGGCGTTAGACGGATGATGTCGCTTGCGCGATCTTCAATTCTTTATGATGATTTATTATTTAGTTCTGCAAAGACCGGTTCCTTTACGCTCTGATTTCGAACGACAATCTTTGAGTTTGATTAATGTTATGTGTTGTCCGTTGTTTGATACCTATTCAGTTTTTGTTGTTCGCTAAGTTACAACGTTTGGGTTTGGCACGTAAGTTAGTGGTATTGCGGTGTTTGCGGCGCATAAACAACTAGCACACGTGTGCGTCTGACCGCTTATCGATTGATTTGACTTAAAATGCATAGTTTTGAGCCATCGACGTTGATCAGGGCGGCCAAATTTTCCGCTGCGGGCGCTTGGCAACCGCACCGCGCGGCGCACCACAATCACCCATACAAATTGGAAGGTTAACGGGTCCCAATGTATTTTGATAAACCGATAAAGACTCATTTGCGAAAAATATTGTGGTTACAAGCGCGTGACAATAAGAGCATTCGCAGTTCAAATTGCAGTTATATTGTTTAGTCTGTAAACATTTATTAGCAGTTTTTGGCAGTTGTAGTAACAAAAACCTCTAATAAGAACTGAATGATTAATCAAACACGCTGATAACAAAACTGTCTGTCAATATCCTGTTTACTTATTATACCTCTAATTCTATCGACCTTGCCATTTCGATTGCATTAACTAGGCACTGATTATGTAAATAATCACATTTAAGTATTTACTAACTAGTTTTTACGTAGGTTTTTAGCAATATGCTGTATCAAAAGCGTCTGTCAGTAATCTTATGATAGCTAGCAAAAGTTGATAAGATCCTTTAAACGGTACCGTGTTAAAATATAAAGTCATGCAGATGTGTACAAACAGACTAAATACTGTTTTTTATCCTTTATAGCTTAACATTATTAGTTTACAATCAAAAACAAAATCTAGATATGTGTAGGTATAATGTTCAAAATACAAACAGTAAATAGTATCAATTTTTGTGACAAAATGTAATGATGTAGTTTAGTACGACTGTATTGGTAGACTAGCTTTTGCCCGCGACTTCGTTCGCGTGGACTTCAGGTTCGTCCCGTCTAGTAGCGCAAAAAATGTGATTTTTTACGACCTCACATTAGAAACCTCAAAAATTGTAGCCTATATGTTATTCTGATGTATAAGCTATATTGTGGTAAAGTTTCATTCAAATCCATTCAGTAGTTTTTACGTGAAAGAGTAACAAACATCCATACATCCATACTTACAAACTTTCGCCTTTATAATAGTAGTAGGATGGATGGTATAATTAGACTCATTTTTTAAGTTTCTGTTACGGTGTTTGCAGAAACAACACAATTTATTTATTAACGTTACACATTAGCAATAAGTTGGAACGCGTCCATGTATCGTCTCATAATCATTGCGAGTGCAATCGACCACTGAAAGGTTTTTGAAAGCTCGCAGCGACCCGCGATGAAAGCGCGGTGATTCCGACCGAGTCATTCCAATCTGCGGCGGTATTACCTAACTAAATCACAATCGTTATGAAAGCTTCTGATGTAGGCGCTTAAAAGCAATGAGGGCTAACGCGTGTACTTAATCCTCTTTTCCTAACAAAGCTAGACTGCGGCATGCCCGATGTATTGTAATATTAAGATTTAATGGGAAAGTATTTTTTTTATATCTCCATCATGACAATTACACACCATAAAAGCTGACCTCACGCGACAGTGGCGCCAACTAGCGAGCACCTAAACGGTAGCCCTCATTGGTAGCGCAGGTAAATAAATATGCAAATAACTCAACTTGACAGTGTGTCCGTCATAGTCATTGCAAGCACTCAAAGCTTTTACTTTTACCATACCTGATACAAACCTACTGATTGCAATCGTATTGGAATTGTCTAAAAGTTACCTAATAATAACTTTGCCGACCAAAAGTGACAGTGTTTTTTTCTCCACTTCCATTACGCTTAGGTAACGCTTTCTAAGATAAACCTATTTGATGATCAAAGATATTTGGACGTCGTGATGTCAGTAATGCAGCAGCTTTGTTTATTAGACTACTAAAAGCAAAAAAGCTTTGTCTGAAAGCCAAACCCCTATGTAACGGAGAGCGTAATTTAGTTTCGACTACAATATTTTTATGCTACGTAAAAATTATTAGTGCTATAAAAATGAGACGTTTCATGTATTACTCTGCTCAAATTTTGTACCCGTTTGTATCTCGCCGGCTATACTACTACAAAAACATTTCGTTCATCATTGTTGTACAGTAGTAATGAAATCGTAAATTTCCCCCTAAAAATCTCTGCTTTTACAAATATACTTACTGTAAAACAGCTGGAATATGTACCAAAAGTTTTTCATAATATTCCTTCAGCTATCGGATACTTGATAAATCGCTAAATAATGTGCCCTCTGTCGTTCTTCCAGCGGCACCCCTAATGTCTTCTTAATGCTGCATGGAGTTGTCACATTGCACATTCACAAACTAACGTTTGCCCTTTTCGCCTCTCCGCGCTCACCGCGCCAGAAAATTGTCTTCCAAGTAGAAACGTATATTGATATTCATTGACAAATTAAATATGTATAAGTATTCGGCACGTAATGGTTATTAAAGTGACACCGGCGCGGCGGCAGCGTTCCAGAGCACTCAATAAGAGCACAGAGTTTGTTAAGTATGAAAAGCTCCATTTGAACGTAAGCTTTTTTAGCTCGTTTTGCCTCCACCGCTCGGCGGGCGCTCCTTTTGTTCCAGGAACGTGATCTGGCCGAGATAAAGCCGACCGACGTTATTGCTCCGTTCCTCACTTCAATCGAGTTTGTTTCTGCTCGTCACACTTTTGCTGCTTTGCGTATTATCATAGCTGAAATCATTTTCTGCCTCGCAGTAGAATTTTGCCCGCCGACTGCGAAAGATTTCCGCGCCCATTTGTTTCCGTGACGTAGACGTAAGCGCATTACATTTTAGTAGCATTCCCTTCGACTCCATATCTCACGGCTCCATATGGCTTCGCTTCCAATATAACGCCTTGCATGACAAACGGTATACAGTCAAATGTGACGTAAATATTTCTCAAACACAATTTTAAATCGAGAAACGAACGACGCGCTCTTTCAGATATTCGTTCAACTCAATACTTTATTAAATTCACATTTAAACGGCTTTTTTACTTCTTTCAAAGATCACACTCGAGAATGTCTTAAAACTTTTTCAGGGCTTAGAATATTTTTTCTGCGTTCCTAATTTCGAGCCGCCCGCCTGTCCTTATCATAAATTTTACCCCTGCAAAAACTTTTAAACCTATTATAACTCAGTTCTGTAGATATAAATCGTAGCGATCCCCGGCAATTCAGATTGCTCCTAATGCGTATGTTTTCCGTGTTGTGGTGTCCGATGACAACTTCTGTAGTGTTTTAATGTTTTCAGTTTAATACGTTTGCTAATGTGAGCAAGAGATCTCTTTTAAAACAAAACAAGTGTTTGCCGCCCACTCAAAAGCCAATAGGATAAATTTAGCGGAGTAATTAAGCCGTGTATTTGTGACGCGCACTCGCTGTCACCGCGGCGCCGGGCCTGCCGGACGCCCGCTGGAGCAGTTATCTCGGTATCGGCTGACTACGCCCGTTGTGACCACCATGTTTATTTTTAGTCTCGCGTGTACATTCACTATTGCGATGAAATTTACAGCGATCACCGCGGCTCGCCGTCCGCCGGCCTTCGATACCGACGCTACAAATGACAAGCTACCGCTATTTCAAAAATGTCTGCTATTTTACGCTAGAATTCCCGCTTGGCCGTCGATGAGCAATAATTCTTTTGTTCAATGGACGAGTTTCACAGGATTACTTTTATTACAAGAGATTAGGAGGGAATTCCTCGCGTTTTGGAAATGGCTAAAAGTGTTCTCTCTCGTTGTGTACCGGAGTATTTGATAAAAAGTGACCTTCAATATCCTCTGTGACCTTAACATAAGCCGTGGGTATTGTTGTCGCCTTCGAGCTTACAGGGGTAAATAAAACTACCTAGTAATACGGCCGCGTCATTCCGGCTTCCCCAAAGGTATATTGGTATTTTTGGGGATAGCCCGCGTGTCGCGGCAGCTAATACCCTTGTTCGTCAAAATGCCATTACCCACACGGCGCGGGTCCCCCTGTCAGACCGAGATTTGGCGTAACTTAGTGACTGATTAGCAATTGCTTTGAACTGGCGGGCGCGACAGGTGGTCGCGGGCGCGCGGGGGACGAGGCTGACCCGCGGCTCTTGCTGATTGATGGCCTAGCTCGCTCCCGTTCTCACTTGTCTACACTTTGCCATCTACCTAATGTTCCACTTTATAATATTTTCATGAGACGACTTACACCGCAAGATTAATTTCAAAGCTCCTAATGATCGCGATAACCGGTCGGACGATATACATCAAAACGTCTGACCACATTTCCAGGAACTGAGCAAGATTGAGAAAATGTCAAATGTCGATTGTCTATGGGTGGATTGGTCCCACGCTCCGCGGCCGCGGTCTAATAACTCGAGGTCAGTCTCGGCTCATGCATATTCACGGCTCAGCCGTCGGCTCATCTGTAACGGTCCTGCGACCGGTTGAGGCCTATTGTTGCATGTGCCCACACGAGGGCGCGCTGTCACCCGGCGGCCCAGGCCACTCTCCTTACAACCCGTTGGGGTTAATGTGCTTTAAAATTGAACGCTACATCTTACGGGTCACATGTGCATCACAGTAAGATACAGCAGCTGCAATCCAAAATTCATCTGACTGACGTCACTAGAGGAAATCCAAGCGCTTTGGTTTCAAATTTAATTTCTCGCTGCTCTAATAAGCATTTGCACTGCACTGCGTTTCATGGCACATATAAAAAAAACACTAACATTGGCCGAGCGGAGGTTATGTCGTCTAATTTACATGTACTGAACGCCGAGCGCGGCAATAATCGCCGATGTTGACGTCGCTGCAGTCTGCTCGCTGCACCCGCGCAACATTACCCCTTTTCACTTTTGCGACATTTTCGCGAATTCACATTGCGCCACTATTACAAAACGTCGGGTTATTAAGATTACAAAAGCCGGGTCAGTTGTTAAACGCCGCCGGTAGATATTTATATTCTAATTAGGTGCCAGCGACAGCGACCCGTGAGGGTGCATGCGTAATTCGAAAATACGTTTTTCTTACCATGGAATATTATGACATTATTTTAATGAACTAAACAGTGTAGCGTAGGCGACAAAACGACAATTTTTAGCACGACATAATTTTTGTAGGCTCATGTTTATGCAAGTAGCAGCGATAAAATGTTTTGTTTTTAAATTTTGCAGCTACTACATTAACGTAATGGTGTAAGTAATCATTTAGTTACTATTTTACGTCCATAAAAATTATGTTACATTAGTGTTACAAGGCGAAATAATAAAGAAATCTTACAACTTTCATAATATTTTTCCAAACACGAGCCCAAAGAAACCGTATTCCATCAAATCAACAATTTACCTCTCTATCTATTGTATTTTGTATTCTTTAGCCTTGATTAGATGCTTATTGTGATGCAAAATCAGACTTAGAAGGTCATTTCTTAAACACCGAATCTTAGTTTGTCAAATCAAATTTTAATCTATATTAAATTTATCCACACAAATGTCATTCGAGTGTAGAATTGTGATTGGTCATGTTTTTATAATATAAACTGCGTCTGCATATCGAATCGGCTCAATGTCGATTTAGAACCGGAACCAAATCGCCGCCGCCGGCCAGACGAACTGATTCAGTGTTACGTCTATTTCAGTGCCATTTGCTCGAATTTATTTGTAATGGTGGTTGCATTTTTTGTGTGGAACGTACGCTTTTTTTGGAAACTTTTTTTTTAGCAATAATATTTGGAATAGGGTTAGATTATACTAGCGTCGTTTTAAAAACCTAAAGCGGATTTCTTCTGAAAGTCTGAAATATCAATCGTAAACAAAGTAAAATGACATATCAAAATGTTATGACGTCATTCGGTTTTCATCTTTCCGTTTTATTTAATATCTGTAAAACTATAAAGCAATAATTTAAACGAGACCACCATAAAAATGCACAAGATATGTTTAATGGGATTCAGAGCACGGCACGTACTCCTCGCGATCTTCCGTCTTATAGCGGATAGTAAAATAAAGATGGTGCAGTAATGCATTTTACATTTTGAAGGATCATTAAATTGCACATTACACGGACAGGCCCCGTCGAGTGGCAATTAAAAAAGAACTGTTAAGACGGTGCTCGTAAAACTCGAGTCGTGTTCTCGACTGATTAAAAAGTCTGCTCTAATCTTTAATGAAGTTCAAACGTTGCTAAATATTCACGATGTTTACTTGTAAAGTTTATACATGTGTACCATGAAAGTAACGGAATGTTTCGACAGTGTTCGGTCGAGATTTCACGCCGGAATCGTAACGTAAACAATGTGCGCCCTTCGAGCGGTAACGAATTAGAATCGCTCTATATGATGTAAGAACTCGCGTTGACGCCAGAAATACACGTAAGCAATGAAAATATCAGTGACTACAACGTTAATATACCAATAACGCATACCGGTGTGATATCAAGCGTCGCTGCATCGCACCAGATAGTTATTTTATTCGTTTTATATTGCACGATTTGCACTTTCGATACGCCTACGTTGAAGAGTGGGACCGTAACACGACAAATATAGCATTCTATTTTCAAAACGCGTTGGTGGATTGATAAAATGTTATCGACATTAAAGTATTTATTTTTGTGTTCAAATAAATGTAAGTAAATTTCATTCACTGGCGAAACAAAGTTATAATGTAGAGGCAGTAACTTGAATATTTCTGATATAATTTGGGGCGGAGTTGCTCTGTCAAGATCTATCAATTAACACGCAAACTCCATCGACCTTCAGGTGAATGTCAATTAATGTCAAATCGGAGTACCCTCAGCCAACCGCTTGGGAGCGTGGTCGCAGGGGAGGAAGTCTGTTCCAGAGTACTGGTACCAACGATTGTCTTATAATAAGCAATTTAAATGTGTGGAAATGCACTTATTGTCAACTCCGAAGTTAGGGTTGCCAGTTGCCACCGGTTTCTTGTCTTTTACTCATACTAATGTAAGTAAATGGCTCTACGATGTTAAAAATTCACTATGCATATATGCATTGTTATGGTGATCAAATAATGAGCACTTTATTTAAACATGAACAAAAACATGACATTCATAAAATCATTTAGGATGAATCTTGGATCCACAGCACATTCGATCATAATGACACAATTCGAATGAATTTATTTATTCGTCTTTTTAGAATTTCTTGGAACGCTAATTCGTCTGAAATTGGTTTAGAATTGTGATTTACTCCAACCAACCGTATGTTTAAGCATTTATTTTAACAATTTTGAGAATCAAACCAATATGTTTAAGCATTTATTTTAACAATTTTGAGAATACTTACATCCTTTTGACAGGTTCTATGAATGTTTAAGCATTTATTTTAACAATTTTGAGAACACTTACATCCTTTTGACAGGTTCTATGAATGCGCGCGCTATACAACCTAGCTCTTAATTAAAATAAACTTCGAAAACAAAGGATCTAAAAAAAACAAATTTCATGGCAATAGCAGCTGAAGTAGTTGACAGTCGTCGAGTCGTAAAGTGAGCCCGGCAGTCTTTTGATGTGGGAAACAATGTTTTTGTAGGGACACCGGCTATTTTGAACAGTTTCTCCGGGAAAACTAAATACACCTGCCCGAGTGCCATTGCCACCCCTAGTCCCTTTTCCGATAAGCTTGCAGCGCAGTGTAGCACTAGCTGAAAATAATTTCTTACCAAGAGGTTGAATGTAATTTGGGATACAAATATCCACGAAAATTACCACTTTGTACCCAAATTAAATTAAATTTCCTGCACATTTTCTTTCTCTAGGAATGTTTGAATATAATGAAAAATTATGTCTACGTTATAGTCGCTTCATGTTTTACAAATTGATTGACGTCATGTAGCAAGTGAATCAGTAATATATCTAAATTTGTCATTTATTATATTCAAAACAGTATTTCATTTAATAATCTAAAAAAAATACTGCAAACGGTAGTCAATTCATTGGCTACAATAACTCAATTAATGTTCCCAGCACCTTGATTCATTATTCTACCGTGTGGCCAGTATAGCCGGCACCGCTCAGGTTTCGGTCGAATGAAACATTCATATCACCCGCCGACATTTTCGTAGACATGTTTTAGGGTTGCTAGCTTTTGTACTTAATTTTCCCTGAGTTCGGGGAAAATTTACTTAAGGGTACGAATTTCTAAGTGATTTGCGTTTTATTTTTTATATAAAGAAATGTTAGCATATAAAATATCAAATATAAAATTATTCTTCTTCCTTCTCTATTTCTATCATCTCGGGTCGCGTCTCCTCGCTCTTCTGCGCCAGGTGTTCTATCCTGAGTTGTCTTTTCTGGAATTTGGGCTTCCTCCAGGTCTCTTGTTCATTTCTCATGTTGGCTACTCGTATTGTGAATAATAAATATAAATTACTTACTTTTTTGTTCATGTCTTTTAGGTATCGTAAGTTTATAGGAGACATTTTTATTGGAGAACCTTTTTGGTGCTGGTACCACAGTAATATAGGTGCGTTGCGAAATTCGTGCGGTCACAATGATATCGGTTTGTTCATATTTAGAAACCTGCTCAGGTCGGTGCAGTTATTCAATACGCGACCTATTTGCGGTCGGCCAGTCTCGGCGACGACCGCGACGCCGAACCCTTGTTTACATCGGGTATATCAACTAACTATAGTTGAAACTAGGATGTAAAACATTTCCATTTCATCACACACAGATTTGAGTAACTGAAGAATCTTTTTGCCTCCTTTATATTTTCTCGGTGCGAAAATTATCATCGCCGTCTCAAAAACTAATTTTATCTAACCTAATCTCAATTAAAAATTATAATTAGCAATCATTATTTTTATCGTCTCTCCCGTCACGGTCGCCGCTTTAATTTGTACATGTTCATAGTTTCATAATAAAACCACATTCGGTTACAACACGATGAATACAATACGATAAATGCGGAAATTTCTTATTCGTTTAGTTGTCCCTTTTCAATCAAAGTTAACAAGTAAGATGAAGAGGTGTTAAAAAAAGATTTACGTATAGATAATTCATTCGAAGCTTTATAAAAATGTTTTCAAAACATTGACACAAACTACAGTGCGAGTAAATATTGAAACACTACTTCATCTACGCTTTTCCGGCTAACGAGGACGCGTGCGACGAGCCTAATAAGTGGGTCAAGTAACCCTTTGGCGTGTAGAGGAGTGAGCAATCACACGCGCCGCCCGCCTAATTGAAGTCCAATGTCGCACCGCCCGCCCACGGTGATTGATACCGCCCGCCGCACAGAGCCCGTTTCTAATTCGATTGTGATATTGTTTGGACGCGCACCAGCGTCACTATACGCGGCCAGATGATGTCACAGGGAGACACTGATCGCCCGATTCGCCGAGTGCTCGGGCGAGATACGCCCGCGAGATTTATGAACGGCCGTCACAACGCGGTCGTGTTGTATCGCCGGCGGGGAAAAAACGCTCGGGTAGGATAGCGAAAGGTGGCAGGGGGCTAATTAGTCGCGCCATCGCCATCAATATCCATTACTGGCGCCACACGCGACGCCCGGCGTCCGCGGCGCCGTCGCCCGTCGCTTCGACGATTACCGATAGCCGGCACATCCACCTCCCTGATAAGGGTTTGCACTTCCGCGGCTAAGCCGAGTCCCTGAATTCGAGGAAACTACCCACCCACTCGGCCCACATATCCCCGTCATCGTCAAACTCGACGCTAATAACAGCTTTCACATTCGAACAATGGAAGCGCTGCCTCTACCGAGCAACCCGTAATTAGTTCGTTACTTCACTAAAGCTATATTCGTACGCGATACAAAAGGCCACCCTTTGTATCGCTTTTATTAAAATATCAAATTGTTTGAGCGTGCATCGAGCTCTGGGGTGATCCGATTTAATTTGAAACTTCTTCACCTCGCCGCGCGTCTCTAGTAAAAGGGTTACCCTCTGTCCTAATCTTTGAACTATGACTTGACCGTTAATACGCATTTATAATTTGCCGTTCGATTATTTAGTACGCCGGAATGGACGCCGAGATACGAATAAATTAGTTTCGTGTTTGGGAACAAAGCCGGTCAAAGTTTTGAGTAACGGTCGCCGGATCGTTGTAAGAGTTGAACTTATTCCGCTATCCGTTCGAGTGTTGTTTATTGAAGTCTCTTGTTTATTTAGTTCGGGTGACTGCTACCTCAGTTTAGCATGATGAAAATCTCAACTTCAGTTTACTTTGACAAAACAAACGTTACCGTTGACGAAGGTACGTTTTGGGATGTGTACCTGGACGCGGAGAATGTAGAGCGTTGGATTGAAAAGAAAATATTAAACATAGACGCGTAAGAAATAACACCTATATATTCATGACTTAGTAACCTAAAAGAGATATCAAATAGGTTATTTTATTTAAAACACAGGCCATCTTTTAGAAGGACCACGAGCGTTTAAAAATTGAAATTCAAATACCGAACGTCGTCATTCATAACAAGGTCAAAGGCGCGCTTGAACTATGACCGGAGATCGGTCATGAGCGCCCGGTGGCCGTCCGGACCTCGCAGGTGTATACCCGCCCTTATAGAAGCAGCTTCCACACTTCATTTACATAGCGGGGTATCTTATGCACTCCGTGTGCACTCACTTCACACTTTATAATTCAAATGACCCGCGCGAATGCGGGGCGAATTCGAGAAAATGTGAGAATTTGTAACGGAATATTTAGCGGCTGCTTAAAGTAAGAATACTATTTTCTTGTCTAACGAACTGTAAGAGCCTTTGTGTGTTGTAATGTAAGTTTGAAATGCACATTTTGTGTGAAGATTCAGCCACTTACAGACACAGGCAGTTTTTTTTCAGGCTATTTTGCATTACTTATCTGAGTTTTATTAATTGCTCTTGTCCTCGTTCTTTTATTAGCACACCTACACCTTAGACTTTTATCCTTCCGCTTACTAAATAAGCTAAAATAGACTCTTAAAATATGATTAGAAATTTCTATTGTTAAATAATTAATAATCCTCGTCTTTCATCAAAGTCTTTAAGACACCTTAAATTAATTATGGCTTCAAATTTATCCCGTTATCCACAAAAAGGTAAACTACGGTACAGGACTCTTAATTAAATAAACATCACATCTTCCATTGTGAATTTACAAGAAATAGAGAAATAGAACACATTTTTACAAATGTTAATGACATAATGTGATGATGTGCACAGAAATGCGTTGAAAAGCGATTGTATTTAGGGAAACACTCCAAAGCTTACGCTCTTATAAAAACAATCCGAGCCAAGAGTAAACATTCAAAGAATGTCGGTTTACATTTACGGAGGCAAACAATCTACGCGTGTATTTCTACCGCGGTTAGTTTGACTTTAATGAACATTTGACGGCCATTTAACTTAAAAGCGGGACGGCATTGTTTCGCGTTACCTAAGTAAACGCTTTGTTGTCAGATTAATTTGGATTTCCATTTGACGCCGCGTCCGCGAGAAATCTGTCGGCTTCCTTGTAAAACTACATTTAGCCGTCAACATTCTGTATCTTTTCACTTTTCAAAAACTTTTATTTAAATAACTTAGATAACTTTTCAACTTAGTCTTTGCTGTAAGTCAAATTCAGAATCTAGGTAGTTACCCTACATGGGTTGCGATTGCGTAACATTTTCATTCACAAAATTTTATTTTTCAATTTACTGTCATCTCGTGGTTTATGTTTAATTAACTATCAAGAGTTTCGGTATTGTAATTAATAACTTTCGACTCTTTGGAGATAAAAATGCTTATGTAATATGTTCGAAATACTTATGGTATGGATCCAAATTGAATACTGATTTATCCAAACCACGTACATTATTCTACAAATAATCTTGTTATAGCATTCGAGTACAATTTCTATATGTACGAGTATAAAAGTTGATGTTAATCGGCAGCAGATTAGCTTGCAGTCTCTAAGATTCTTATGAAATACCCTTGAATTTCTTTGAAAAAAGACACCACAAGATTAACAAAACAATTGGCTGGGACAAATCTCCGTCATATCGTTCGACATGACCTCTCTGGTAGCGGGGCCTTTGTGGAACTTTGAGTTGTAAACTCTTTGAAGTCCTGCACAGTAGTGATAATGAACTTTGGCCATTTTATTCGGATTGATTTTATCGCTATTATTTTAAAGGAATGGGTAAATTAGGCGGTTCCAATGTGTGCCCAGAGTTAGGTGTATGGTGACGCGCCCGCTCCGCTGCTAACCACACAATCCTTGCCCCACTGTAATCAAATTAGATGCGTGACGTCACACATACCACTTTGCTAATTAATGTGAATTGAGATCGGAACCAGCACTCCCATGAACCATCAAAATTCCTAAAACGCTCATCGAATTCTCATTTCTATATTGAGTTGGAAAACGGAATTCATGTATTTGGCTCTAACATTATTGCAATGTCACATATTTATTATAATAATATAGCGACGAGATCAATTTCATGATAATTACGCGATGCTGCCAGTGAAGTTGCCGTGTGCTGAACGACGAAGCATAGTGGGTACCTATTTAATTAACATTTCGGTTTGTTGTTATAATGTTAATTTAGGTAATTGAAACCGCCTAATTATATGGCAGCGATGTTGACCCAAAGCTATACTTTTGCAATGTTATGACGGTCTCGGCGGAGCGTAGGCAGAGTTTAGACAAGTGGCGACTTCCTCTATGCCATGACATCACTTGTCTGATTCACCCGATTTGCTTCATTCTGTAAGGCGCAGTTTGGAAGTTTAGGCACTGAATAGAAACTCTCGTCTCGACCTCGCGGTCGTCCTTGTCACTCATCACGGCACACATACATCGACGCTTGTACTATGAGTGTTTATTTTGTGTATGATAAATGATGCCACGTTCTGTTTATACCCGACTAGCTTATCGTTTGGCCATTCGTCACACTAATCTTTGAATAGACGTTCCGTTTTTTTTTGTTTTCGAACAAAAATCTATCTTACTGTTTAATGGAACATCGAAACTCCGCGACTATTGTACGAAGTTGATTGCAACAGAACATGGAATACAAATAAGCTCAGAACAAATTACGATTACGTCATTCATAAAGTAAATGCATTTATGTAGCGAGCGAGCCATCTTCGTGCAGTTATATTGCAACCTACTGCTTTTGATATGAAAAGCAGTTTTCTGCGAAGTATAGAATATAAAGCATCCAGAGAGATGTGACACTGAACAGCTATCCAACCACTGCAATGCTGACGCCTACGTGAGTTCACGCATTCACAACACGTGGGCATCTATTGTCAGAATTCATGCGACTTTAAAGTTGGTAAATGTTCATTAATGTTTCCGCTTTGAACCAAACGCGGTCCACAATTTCTTCAATCTTATTCATAATCCCCTTCACCGGTTTTATCTCGAAACTCCTTTCGCGAGAGGTTGAAATTCCGCACACAATTCAAGCAACATGATACCCTAAGTAAGTGTTCCCAGACGGCTAATGAAACTTTGCAAAGCCAACACGAGACCGCGCTTATTTAGAAACGGCGATGTCTCGCAGAAGTCGCAGATGACGCTCAAACAAATCTCAATATCTGGCATATGGTATGAATATTTAGAGCGGGAGAACGCATCGAGCGTTTCTGTGCACGGTTGTAAGACATCGAAAATAGATTGTGCGAACGGGGTTAGACGCACCTGTTATTTGGGCTTATGGGCGAGTGCGGCAGGGCGGGCGGGGGGCGTCAGATTCATTAATAATGGCTCGCAATGAGACGCCCTTATTTACGAGCTGCGGCAAGAGAGTCAAACCGCACCGCACATAACGGCTACAGACGCTCCTTCATTACCTATGCATCACGTCCCTAGCAAAAACCGCCGATAAATGATTGCTAACAAATGCTAGTTTTTACTGAACCTCAATTCGGATTACATTCAATGGGATTATATTAACAATGGATTACCTAATTAGCTGGTTTCGGATTGCCTTACCAAGCACTTATAAGGATAGTCGTTTCCAGATTTGGAAATCGAGACAAGTTCAACACACTTTGTTAGTGACGATTGAAGCCTAAATAACGTCGTGAGGTTTACCTTTTTCTATATTAGTCAGCTATACATAAAAAAACAACATTTCTTGATTAGAACTGATAATACTTTAGAGTCTTAGGTTTAGCCTGATAAATACCTGGCTGTAGCAATTTACATTTAGCCTCGTTTTCCAAATATTACGCGTCGAGTACATAATAACTATAAATTCCATTTTAACCCTTTTAATGCAGCTGAAATAGTCTCTAATTTTTTGTAATGAGTAACCGCAAGAGCTCGGAACTGGTGTGCGTGACTTCATTTTTGATTTCACGCTGGCGTGCTATGATTCACTAAGTATGCGACTATACTTTTCTATTTATGTTCACAATATAAGAAGCGATGATCAGCATTTTTATGGTGTGACTTTTTGCCTCTAACGCTATAAGGAATCTCTCTGATTGTGACTGAGCTTTAGATAATAATAACATGAACAGCCATGCTCGTTAAAAAAATAGAGTCTAAAAGGTTTTGAAATCGCTGGCTGTATGTAGTACCTGCTTTGTAAATAAAGCAACGGATCAAAATAAACAAAGAGGTGTAGCTGAATTCGTGCATGAGCTGAGTAGCCTCGACAGAGGTGAGGTAAGCAACCTTAGGAGGCACTTAGCACACCGCGCTGCCCCGGCCCTCGCTGCGTTTCTTATTACTTTGGGAGTAATTCGGTTAATAACAGCGTCGCTTAGTGCGATCTAAACACACCGCCCACTGTACACCGGCATTCAGACTCCACAGCTCCCTGCAGACTACAGACTCAGACTAGCACAGAATAGACAGTAATGCGCAATGGAGCACTGCACAATTATGCAGCCAACCATGCTGGGGCTAGCACAGGCATAGTGTTAAGTATTGTGATTTCAAAGTATGATTAAAGTTTATAAATGTAACTGGGCTGTTGAATAGTACTAATTAACGTTCATGAATTTGATAATGGCCACGTTTATGGTCATCCATAAATCTCCATTATTTAGTAAATTAAAGAAATTATAAAAACTAATAAAGCTCTCGTTTGTATTCACAAATTCTCGTATTTATATCGCATAAATTAAACGCTATACCTTGATTCATTCGTTTTAAGACTATATGGGGAGAGCGAACAGTATTTTTATTCAACGACGGCGCGGCTAAAACCTTTTCGCGCGGATAACAACAGAAGATATCAATGGATGCCAATAGAAGTCTTTTCATTTCCGCGCCCACGTCACGGATCCGGAACCCATTTCAGCACGTGGATCAACCGAAAATGGGCAGATACATCTGGCTGAAATACGGAAATGGTACACATTGCGCGTTCGACAACATTTTCACCATCGATGTTTTTAGAATGTAGAGCATGACTCGTGTTTGTCGACAATTAATGTTATTCGACGATGATTTGGCAAATTGTTAAGCCGAGGGTTGTATGGTAGACTCAGAGAAGTGAATTCCGGGTTGCAGTGGCGCTGTGCGTCAAGTCGTATAGAGCGGGTTAATTACCTTTATGCGCAGTCACCAAAGAGGCGCGGCGCGGGTCCGGAGCCGGAGCCTTCGCCTCGCGCTTTTAATTAAACGCCTAGACCACTTTCATCGCGAGAACCATCCTTCACAACCCACTCATCCAACAGCTTGCTCAATCTAACGCTCTTTTCAACGAACAATTCTTTTCACATTACCTATACGACACATTTAAAATCTTCATTTCATCAAGCTAAGATTTCTACTCATATAACGTTTTGTTCTACCACTTAACGTTGTGAAAGTCGAAATTAAATTGTTAACGAATATAATAATGAAGTCCGCGATAATTGCCTACATCATTAACGCGGCCGACCACTGTATGCCGTCTAATTGTAATCCAATAAAATATTATTGAAGTGTAACCTGTAATGTTAGCCTCACTCTGAGAAAAAAAAAGCAATAAATATAATATGACAGCCGTTGCCTCCGTGCTCCCGCGCGGGTTAGCCAATTACAGCGTTGCGCTTCAAGGAAGCTAACCAGTTTCTAAATTCTTCGTATATTTAATTTAGCTTAATTGGTGTGTAGATACGCGACGGCAAGCAGTCGACCGAGAATCTAAGCCTCTTTGTTGGCGAAATCGCGTTTGAAACGGTACCCTCGCGAATTACACCGAACGCATTCTCCTTTGTTATCATAACTTACGTGGCCATTACTTCGGTTGGCAGACAGGCCCGACTTTTTTGTTTCTACGAATATTATGCCAAGGTGAATATAATCGGAAGACACGAATTTAGTTTTGGGACGATGATCATCGCGGCAAAGGCGTCAAGGGAGTCGAACTTTGAACAAATTGCAGCCATTTGGAATGGAAGCGAGTGTGGGAAGTTGATTCTTGATATGAGGAAATATAATATGCCTTTGTATATTTATTGATATCTTTGGTTTTATTGAGCCATTTGATTCTGCACGTAATAAACTTGATTAAGAAAATATGTATGCTGGTAAGTTGCAAGAGCAACTTGTGTAATCAAGCGCTTCTTCAAATAATAATAAACATTAATTAGTTTTATTAGTAGTGCGTAGAATACTATTCTTAACGATCAATCATCATGATTATCCACCTCTGATGATGTCACTACGTCTTTATGGTTATGATAACTAATGTCTTCGCTAAAGGTATGGACAGTCGCGTTTGTGGGTGCTCAAAATGTGTTGATTTGAATGGTACAGGAAGCACAGCGCGTGCGCGGCACGCTGATGTGGAGATGAGCCGCGTGGGCGCACCCCCACCGCCTCATTTGTTCGACAATTGGCTACTCCACTGCCAAGTGCGATACCTACTTACACAACCAAAGAATGACTCATGCGTGACATCTAAATCAAATAAACTAGGTCAAATACATAACAAATTTAGGGTTACATTGATACTCTGCACGGAACTACCTCACCGCATGCTCTCGGGATGAGGTCAGATCCGCCGGGCTTATTTATTGGAACTGTCTTACTAAAACATGCCGGCAATAAACATTGTTCTCGGATTGTTCTCTGGTATCCGGACAAGGAGAGAGGTGAGGTGTACGGTTACATGTGCGGCGATTGGTAACAGTGGTCTCGGTGTGTTTCAGCCGCGCACAGAGCAATAATTGTACACGTGTGTGGGTATTGCGTTCGGCGTGGGACGGGGCAGTGCATTTTTTGCGGGCGCGAGATGAACGGCAGGTTGTTGACCCCTCCAACGCTTGTCTCCGCACCAAATTTCGCCAACGGAGCGCATCTTCCATCCAGTCTTTTTATATTGAGGTGCATTTTGATCCGATAGGGTACAGTCGGCCACACAATTCTTACCCAATACGACTCCGGAACTTCCTCTGCAGTAGCAGCGCTTTCATGTTGTCCAACTTCAAACACACTGTTCATTAGCTTCAAATTAAAGTTAAGGTTGACCGGTGACCTAGTCTCGAAACTTTTGATCGATATGGCTCGAACGGCTGGCTGCCTTGTCCATTTTAGGGCAAAAGAGAAAGGAACTTTATTTTTGAAAGATTAAAAATGTATTTCGGTAGACATTGTCTGTGGCAAGAGCGAGTTGCGTGTGCCTCGGAGCCGCCGCGCGCCGGCACGCATTGTGAGCAGCCGGGCGGGCGGCACGAAGAAACAGCTGTCGGTATCATTGGCTCTAGTTAGACGCTGAAAAAATCGTTCAAAAACAATTAATTAGCACCGTTCCGTGCTCATTCCACGTCTTTCATTCTGGAGGAATGTGTGCTTTATGAATTTATGAAGCGCAATAATCTCGTCGGCTGGCATTGTGTGGCTAAGCGCAGCCCGTCACAGAGAAAGATAATGTGTAATATAAATTCAGAACGGTGCTTTCGTTCAAACGCAATATAGGCTAGCCGAGTAACGGTAACGATATTACTAACTGCTAATTACTCATTAGAATGTATGCCCATATCAACAAGCTCTTTCGTAATCAAAGATTACGAACAAAGCGACAATTAGGAATTTCATATCTGAAACTTTATGACAATTCAATTAGTATTGCTTCACTAACAATATGTAGCTTCTTTCATAAACTTAACAGCTCCACATAGCTGGTAAATGCTCGGCCAGACAATACTATTGATGTAAACTTATTAGAAAAAAAAACATAAAAACTGGTTTGAATATACGGCTATGTACTTACGATCTATCAATCTCAGCAAAGTCTATAATAGACTTTTGAGTTGAAGGTAACAATAAATTGGCCTTGTCTCGGACATTGACGCTGTTACAACAAATGATTTGCAGGTCTGCATTATTAAGATGATAGGTGGTCGTAAAAACGACTAGATATTTTAGTGAAACGTGTATAAGAAGCGGATAAACGAACTTTTAGAGTCACGGTTGGTGGCGCGGCGGCGCGCAAAAAGGCGCATCGTGATCGGCGCGAGCGTCGTTGCACGTTCGTTGCGTGCTCATGCAACGACAATCCTTGGCAAAAGCACCCTGTCCGAAGAAGATCAGGTGCTTACTCACAGCAGCTTTAATTGAAATTTTAAATTCCTAAATAATATCTCATAGCAACCCGGTGCAGCGTTAAGCAGTGACTGAACCAAGATTTTGAATGTTACTAAAACATTTAGTTTATTCGTCCATTTCTTGAATAACATAACTGAAAGTTACGTCAAGACGTATTTAGATATTATAAGTATCTACTAATTCAACAAATAGAATGTAATGAACCCATTCTAAATGGATCTAAAATTTTCAGCTCATGTTAGTAGAGCCTTCTTCTATGTCTATATGGCTAAGCTCCTCCTGAACAATGATTTATTTATACTTTTAGGTGCTCTTCATTTCAAGACTCGGAATCGAAGTCTTAGGTTTTTTTATTAACATGTGCCTTAAAGATTCTATTTTGTCGGATTGCAAGGAATGGACATATGGTAAAATCTCGGATATCAGAAAACCAGTTAAATAAGGGTCAAACAATCGGGCCAATGATGATCTTTGTCAACGTAACGTTGCATAATAGAAACTTATCATACGAATTTTGATTTCATTTAACAACATTCGACCGTCGAATCTGGTCGGATACCGGTTTGAGACAAGTCACCGAGTGCATGTTGCAGAGTTGTCCGCGTGTCCTCGGCGGGTCACGCGCCGCATTCAAACTCGTTTCGCAGCGCACTTTCGCCGCTCGAACGCTCTTCGGCTGCGCCCGCGCCGCCTGTTGCCTGCTCGCTTACACCCAACCCTCCCACTCCTCTCCCCCTCACCCCACTCGTCCCGCCGATCGACCCGTTCGCAACCGGGGTTAATAAACCGGCTCTTG